>JACEEZ010002677.1:25000-130000 GCA_016584305.1 Chionoecetes opilio
TTATACTCCATTACCAGAAGCTCAACTCCACATCTTTATACTCCATTATCAGAAGCTCAACTCCATATCTTTATACTCCATTACCAGAAGCTCAACTCCACATCTTTATACTCCATTACCAGAAGCTCAACTCCACATCTTTATACTCCATTATCAGAAGCTCAACTCCATATCTTTATACTCCATTACCAGAAGCTCAACTCCACATCTTTATACTCCATTACCAGAAGCTCAACTCCACATCTTTATACTCCATTACCAGAAGCTCAACTCCACATCTTTATACTCCATTACCAGAAGCTCAACTCCACATCTTTATACTCCATTATCTAGAAGCTCAACTCCACATCTTTATACTCCATTACCAGAAGCTCAACTCCACATCTGTATACTCCATTACAGAAGCTCAATCTCCCATCTTTATACTCCATTACCAGAAGCTCAACTCCACATCTTTATACTCCATTACCAGAAGCTCAACTCCACATCTTTATACTCCATTACCAGAAGCTCAACTCCACATCTTTATACTCCATTACTAGAAGCTCAACTCCACATCTTTATACTCCATTACCAGAAGCTCAACTCCACATCTTTATACTCCATTACCAGAAGCTCAACTCCACATCTTTATACTCCATTACCAGAAGCTCAACTCCACATCTTTATACTCCATTACCATTAGCTCAACTCCACATCTTTATACTCCATTACCAGAAGCTCAACTCCACATCTTTATACTCCATTACCAGAAGCTCAACTCCACATCTTTACACTCCATTATCAGAAGCTCAACTCCACATCTTTATACTCCATTACTAGAAGCTCAACTCCACATCTGTATACTCCATTACTAGAAGCTCAACTCCACATCTTTATACTCCATTACTAGAAGCTCAACTCCACATCTTTATACTCCATTACCAGAAGCTCAACTCCACATCTTTATACTCCATTACCAGAAGCTCAACTCCACATCTTTATACTCCATTACAGAAGCTCAACTCCACATCTTTATACTCCATTATCAGAAGCTCAACGTATCCACATGTGTGTGTGTGTGTGTGTGTGTGTGTGTGTCGTGCCAGTAAATGATTGGCTGGGTTTTATCACGGGGGGAATAGGGAGGAACGGGGTAGCCTTATTAACCTTCCAGCCTCTCTCCCTGCCTCCCCACTTTTTGTTCTTATATAGATATCGTGACGCCACTGTAGGACGTAGCGGGAGGAACGGTGGAGGAGGAAGGGAGGAAAGGAGGAGAAGAGGGAGGGAGAAGGGAAGGAAAGAAGAAGGAAGGGAGGGAGGAGGAAAGGAAGGGAGAAGGGAAGGAAGGGAGGAAGGGTAGGAAAGAAGAAGGAAGGGAGGGAGGAGGAAAGGGAAGGAGAAGGGTAGGAAAGAAGAAGGAAGGGAAGAGGAGGAGGAAAGGAAGGGAGAAGGGTAGGAAAGAATGAAGGAAGGGAAGGAAGGGAGGGAGGAGGAAAGGAAGGGAGAGAAGGGTAGGAAAGAAGAAGGAAGGGAGGGAGGAGGAAAGGGAGGGAGAAGGGTAGGAAAGAAGGAAGGAAAGGAAGAGGAAAGGGAGGGAAAGAAGGGTAGGAGGGAATGAAAGAAAGAAAGAATGAAGGAAAGGAAGGGAGAAGGAAGGAAGGAAGGAAGATATCATTGAAAGGAAAGGAGAATAGGAGGTTAGATGCGATAGAAAATAAAGAAGAAGAAGGAGGAGGAGGAGGAAAGAAAATGAGAGGCAGGAGGGAAGGCATCTATTATCGTGGATGACTTGTACCATTGCGACACTCACCATAACATTAACAGGGAGGAAGGGAGGGGGGGGGGAGCAAAGTGTGGTGGGGGATCAACTTGTCTTAGCTAGTATTATAGTGTGAGGTCAAGGAATTTAATTTGAATGGGGAAACTATAATAAATTATTAATTTTGAGGTGGCGTTGTTTTATTCACCCATGGTCTTGTCCACGCGAACCGGACTCGCGATCGCCAGTTTCACCCTCCCGTTGCGAGCTTGGAGCTCATTATTACCGATCTTTGGACAATGCTGGGACCTCACACACCACACACCCATCCCCTTGCTCAAGGGGGGCAGTAACAGCCCGAATTTGTCAGTATAAAATCCCCGGAAGCAGTGAAAATTCGAACCGGCTACCGGTTCGTGTGGTACAGGTTCGTGTGTGTGATATTCACCTCCCCCCACCCCCCATGGTCTTGTCCACGCGAGCGGGCTCGCGATCACCAGTTTTCACCCTCTCAGTGCGAGCTTGGAGCTCATTATTAACGATCTTTGGGCAATGCTGGGACCTCACACACCACACACACCCATCCTCTTGCTCAAGGGGGACAGTAACCGCCCGAATGTGTGTGTGTGGTGTGTGTGTGTGTGTGTGTGTGTGTGTGTGTAATACAGGTTTGTCGTGGGGTAAGCACGCAGCCTTGGGGCATCCCGACCTTGGGTGAGAGTAGTTCCCCGGCCCTAGGACTGTGTGTGCCCCGCCCCACCCTTCCCTGACCTTCCCGGCCGCATATTCTCCACGCGCTCTCCCTTTTCGGCAGACCAACCGGCCCTGTGTGGCGGGGAGGAGATAAGAGGCGCGGTGCTACACTTGGTCTATTAAATGTCTATCAATTGGCCTATTCTATTATTCCTTTAATGACACACACACACACACACACACATACACACACACGGCACCGGAGGAGAGTCGGTGCCCTCACAGTGTTGCACAAGGCCCAGGTGCAACACTTCCCACCTTGCAGGACTTCGGGTCCCGTGGAGGAGGTCTGTGCGCGCAACGAGGACGGTAGTGTCAGGTGATCTCCTCCTCGAGGCCCCGAGGACCCACACCGTGATGGGCCAGCGAGCCTTTACTTGGGCCACGGCGACACTGTGGAACGCCTTCACGGTTGAGGTGGATGTCGTGGCCATGAACACCCAGCAGGTGAAGGTGGCGGCCCACAGATGGTGCCGCTTACATCCGCCTTAGTGACCATAAGGCGTGATACAGTGTCGTGTCATTAGTGACACACAGTGACAGAGTGACACACACATAGTGACACACATTGACACTTAGTAGACACAGTGACATACAGTGTACGTGTCAATAGTGCGCCTGACAAGTGCCTGTGACGGATAGTGACCCTCAGCCTGTAACACTGTGTATTTACTTACTACTTAGTTATTATCTTACAAGGCATAACTTTCGGATAGATGTCCCCGGGACAGGGGACATCCTTAGCTTCTGCCACTTAATGCCTCCATCAACCTCCTTACCAATTGTAGCCCCATGTCAACCATGATGTCAGTTGTTTAAATAAAAATTAAAAATAAAAAGGTGCTACACACGGCAAGCGATGAAAAACGAAATAATTCAACTCTCCTCTTAAAAGCAAAAAAGCCAAGAAGTTATTGGGTGTTTATGTTAATGTGTTGACGTGTGCGAGCAGAGGTGAGGGAAGGTGCACAGTTTAATAGACTGTGGGAAGGTGCTACAAGCGAGGAAAAAACTAAATCGTGAAACTAGTATTAAATCCCCTTAATAAAAAAAAAAACTTATTGGATATTTACGTTAATGTATTACGTAATGTAACGTTAATGTTTGCGAGAAGAGGCGAGATGCTACATACGTCAAGTGATAAAAAATATAAAACAAACATTAAACCAATATAGTCCCATTAACCCCTTCACGCCCAGATCTTTCCTTGGCTATACAAAAATCGTCTGTTGTTAGCCATAAAATTACGATAAGTAACTAAATATACCAAATCAGTTAGTGGACAAGGATACTAAACAGGTTATATCTATAAAACATTGCTTATATACACTAAAAATCGTCTAATAGTACCCAAATTACAATGGAAAATACGTTCTGGGTCTCAAGGCGTTAAGGACAAAAAAACAAAGAAGTTATTGGTTATTTACGTCAATGTTTTTACGTTTGCGAGAAGAGGATCGGTGCTACATAGACGTCAAGTGATGGAGAAAAAAAACTGTCACTTCAATCAATATAAACTTCCCATATAAAAAAGTAAAAAAAAGTTATTCGATATTTACATTCACTTACTAAAAACTGCGGCGCACAAAACCTTCCCCCCCCCAAAAAAAATAGTAATTACAAGTAAACCCCCGCACGTAAAATCACAAACAAGGTCGTCACACACACACACACACACCCACACACCACACACCCACCAGGGAAAGTACAGTTAACAAGCACAATAGTCTTTCCTATTATAGAAGCCTTTTTTGCATTGCTATATTAATTAAACGAGTTATCATTTCCTTGTAAGACTTTGGCAGCGTGAGGGAATTGTGGGAATTGCGTTGTTTTGCGTGCGTCACAGGGAAGGGTGTGGGGGGAGGGGGGATGTGAAGGTTGTGGGTGGGGAGGGGGAATGAAGGCTGTTGGTGCGATAGGTGTGGAATGGGAGGGAAGGCAGAGTGGGTGTTGGGGGAAAGGAATGGAGTGGAAAGGGAGGGGGGGAATGTTTAGGGGAGAGATGTGGGGTAGGGGGGGGATAGGGGATGGTGGTTGGGGGAAGGGGTTAAGGAATGGAGTGGGGATTGTTTAGGGGGAAGAGATGTGATTTGAGAGGGAGTTCGGTGATGGTAGTGGGGGGACGGTGGAGGAGTTATGGTGTGGGAGTAAGGGTGGGGAAGGTGTGGGGGGGAGAAGTGTGGATTGAGAGGGAGAGCGAGTTAGATGGTGGGGGGAAGCTGGGAGGAGATGGAATGTGGAAGTCGTGTAGTATAGTCGTGGCTACCTCGTGTAGGTCTCACGGCCTCTTGTAGCTTCCTTATTTTCTTATGTTCTTATGGAAGGAAGTGTGGTGGGGAAGGTGGGGGTAAGAGTTGTGGAATGAGAGAAAGGGTGGAGATGATGGGAAAGCATGATGGTAGGGAAGGGAGGTGTGGTGGGGATGAAGAGGGGAAGAGATGTGAAGTGGGAGGGAGGTGTGGTGGGGATGAAGAGGGGAAGAGATGTGAAGTGGGAGGGAGGTGTGGTGGGATGAAGAGGGAAGAGATGTGAAGTGGGAGGGAGGTGTGGTGGGGATGAAGAGGGGAAGAGATGTGAAGTGGGAGGAAGGTTGGTGGGGAGGAAGAGGGGAAGAGATGTGAAGTGGGAGGGAGGTGTGGTGGGGAGGAAGAGGGGAAGAGATGTGAAGTGGGAGGGAGGTGTGGTGGGGATGAAGAGGGGAAGAGATGTGAAGTAGGAGGAAGGTTCGTGGGGGTTAGTGGAGGAGAGAAAAAGGGGGGGTAAGAGTTGTGTACTGAGAAAAAGGGTGGGGGGAGCTATGGTAGGGGATGGAGGGGGGAAGAGATATGAAGTTGGGAAAGGAAGGGGATAGGGGAGGAAGGTTGGCGATAGTGGGGGAGCTATGGTATGGGAGGAAGGTTGGCGATAGTGGGGGAGCTATGGTAGGAGAGGAAGGTTGGCTATAGTGGGGGAACTACAGAGTGGGAGGTGTTGGAGGTGGGGAAGGTTGGGAGGGGATGGAGGGGGGAAGACATGTGCAGTGTGTGGGGGGGGGGAAGGAGTGAGAGTTTACCTGTTATCTCTCTAACAGTCACCGCGCCACGTGTGATACAAAAACACGGTTAGCAAAGCAGGCCTCCCCTCCCCTCCCGTGACCTTCCCCGCCCCTGAGGTCATGCCCCCCGCCCTGCAGCACGCCTTTACAGTTACGCACGCCCACCACGACACGCCCCGGGGAGGCTGAGGCGTGCCTGTTTGCTGCCCCGGCGGGATGTATATTGCGTATCGGGATGTGGATATGTCTCATGATTATGTTGTTTATACTGATTGTCGCTGCCTCCTCCTCCTGTTCCTCCTTCTTTTTCCTCTCCTCCTTCTTCCTTCTCTTCCTTTTTATATTTCATTTTCCTCCTTCTCCCTCTCCTCTTCTTTCCTTCTCCTTCTTATTTTTCCTTCTTCTCCCCTTTCTCCTCCTCCTCCTCCTCATCGTGACAATTTGGTTCCCCCACAATACAACATGGGAGGGGGGAGGAGGGGTACCGTAGCTCTGACTCAAGGGCGACATCAACAATAGATTTCATAAGGCAGTGCTAAGACACGGTACTCAGTGGAATGTGACCCTTACAGCCATCCACCCATCCTTACAGACATACACCCATCCACCCACCCTCCACCTAGAAAGTACACCCATCTGTACCTCCACCTGTATAGTAGGCTTTATTTTTCTTTCGGTTAATATTCTGCAGGAGTTGGCGGGCTCCACAGGCCTTACAACTTCCTTTTTCTCTATTCTTTTCGGCTCAGTATATTGTGCAGTAGTTATTCACTTCCGGAAACCAAAAATATAACACTGATTTTTATATAATAGTTGACGAGTTAGGTTACGTTTAGGTTTGGTTAGGTTAGATTTAGGCTATGTCAAGGTTTGGTTTAGGTTAGTTACGGTAGGCTTAGGATAGGTTTGGGTTAGCTTTTGTTGAGTTATTTAGGTTAAAAACACGAATTTGATGGTGCGCGATTGCCCGAGTGGCCGGCGCCGCCAACTCCTGCGGAATATTTACCTTTCTTTCTCTTTTCTTTTTCTGTTTTTTTTCTTCTTAAGTATTCATCATTGCCACTCAACTATTCATCATTCAGATTCATTCTTCATAATTTATCCCCTTTTAGTAAATAATCACAATATAATACAAGTGGCAAACCCTTCCTCCCTCCCCTTCAATAAAAAAAACCCTGATATTTCAAGATAACTCAATTGATTCACTTTTTTCCTCCCTCTCCTCTTCCCTTTCATGGCTTCTTCACCTGGAACTATAACTTTTTTTTCAACCAGTACCCTGACCACATCTGAAGCTAAAGAGGGGGAGGGGGTAAAGGGGGAGGGGGCAAGAACCAGGTGGCGAAGGAGAGATAAGGGGGGAGGGGGGGAGGGGAGGTGAAGGGGGAGGGGAAATGGGTAGGACAGGGGGGTAAACCGTAAAGATAATGGAAGGTTTATACTCAACGCCCGGGTTTATTGGGGGAGGGGTCAGGGAGGGGGAGGGGAAGGTGGGGGGGGGAAGTGATTGAGATTTAAACGATGGAAGAGGATGGAGGAGAAAGAGGAGGAAGAGGAAGATGGTAAACAGTGATGAGAATTAGCTTGTAGAAGAGAGAGAGAGAGAGAGAGAGAGAGAGAGAGAGAGAGAGAGAGAGAGAGAGAGAGAGAGAGAGAGAGAAGAGAGAGAGAGGGGTGGGGGGAGAGAGAGAGAGAGAGAGACGGTACTATTACAAAAAAACATTAAACCACACATCATAAAAAAAACCCACCTACTCGTATGTGTCAAATACAACATTCGGATCACCTGAAGTTCCGTCACCCCAGAATGTCCACCTGAAGATCCGTCACCCCAGAATGTCCACCTGAAGATCCGTCACCCCAGAATGTCCACCTGAAGATCCGTCACCCCAGAATGTCCACCTGAAGATCCGTCACCCCAGAATGTCCACCTGAAGATCAGTCACCCCAGGATATCCCACCTGAAGAACCGTCACCCCAGGATATCCCACCTGAAGATCCGTCACCCCAGAATGTCCACCTGAAGATCAGTCACCCCAGGATATCCCACCTGAAGAACCGTCACCCCAGGATATCCCACCTGAAGATCCGTCACCCCAGGATATCCCACCTGAAGATCCGTCACCCCAGCCCACAGTGAATGTAATATATAAAATTAGTATTATCAAATATATTCCTTTGTGTTATGCATCTTTTTGTGAAAGTTTAAAGAAAAAAAGAAAAGTAATATACAGTGTTCCAAAATACAAAATACATTATACTTTACTCAGTATTCCAAAATACAGTACATTTATTTCGTGGATCTATACTTCAAGGATTCTTTTGTTTGGCATTTCCACAGGAAACCATCCTTCGATATTGGAGTATTTAGTCCAATTCATCCAGTTATCACAAGTAACACCTTCACGCTTTAAAAATCTGTTTTGTTGAAGCCACCGAATAACTATAGTGGAATCATCACACAACAATGGTAGGACGCTACTATAGTTTGGAAGGTATTGCGTGCCATGGTCGACTGACTCCTATCATCCTATGACTAAATTTCTTTTAGCCCACTTACTTTTATATAGTCCTCTTACCTGACTGGAGCTAGGGTCCTGACTCCTCCCTTTTACCCATTTGACCTAACCTCACTTGGAAGGTGAAGTCAGGTCAGGTCTTGACCCCACCTGAAGAACTGTTACCCCATGTATTGCCACTTGAAGAACCGTCATCCCAGGATTTCCCACCTGAAGAACCGTCACCCTGCCAAACTCTGGGGTGACGGATCTTCAGGTGATCGCAACATTCTAACAACAGCAACATCAACAGCAACGAAAACGAAGATTTATTAAAACGCATAATAGAGGAGAAAGTAGCCATGACAAGCAAGTAAGAGAGAGAGAGAGAGAGAGAGAGAGAGAGAGAGAGAGAGAGAGAGAGAGAGAGAGAGAGAGAGAGAGAGGTCCTCCCTCCGGGCACTATAATGTACTTTTTTTTTTATCTTTGTTCCTTGTTTTGCAGATGTAGTTTTTATGGCTTTTATAAGGACCATAACCTATATTGTAGGCATCGTTTATTTGTATTTTCGTGGTCAGTAAATTTACCTATCTATCTGTTTATCTAATTATCTATGCAGTATCTATCTATCTACGTATCTAACTATCTAACCTATCTGTCTACCTATCTATCTATCTATCTAACTATCTATCTATCTATCTATCTATCTACCATCTACCTATCTATCTACCCAACTATATAATTTATCTATCCTGTCATCTCTCTCTATCTCTCTCTCCATCTCAGCACTCACCATAGCGTCGTGGGGCACCAGCTTGAGGAAGTGCGCCATGGCCCGCCACTTGTGCACGGTGTACCAGATGGTGCCCTGGAAGTAGTCCCCGGCCGCCAGGTACACCACGTTGGGGCTGCGGGCGCGCTCATCGTCCACGGCCGTCTTCAGTCTGTACAAAAAAAAAAAAGGTTACGTAATCAATGCCCAAGCTAGGTTAGGTAACCAGCGGAGTGTCTAGGAGGCGCAGCCCCCCCCCCCCCCCCAAGTTATGTCAGGATCACCTATTGTCCAATAGGGAGTAATGTACTAAACTAGTTTTACCAAAAAAAGTATTGGTATGGAAGTAAAAGAAGAAAATGCTGTGTGTGTGTGCGTGTGTGTGTATTCATCTAGTTGTATTCATCTAGTTGTATTTTACAGGGTCTGAGCATCGCTCGTATGGCTCCGTCTCCATATCAACATTTTTTATCATTCATCCTTAGTAGTGTGTGTGTGTGTGTGTGTGTGTGTGTGTGTGTGTGTGTGTGTTTTGTGTGTGTGTGTGTGCGCGTGTGTATGTGTATGTGCGTGTGCGTGTGCGTGTGCGTGTGTGTGTGTGTATTCATCTAGTTGTATTTTACAGGGCCTGAGCATCGCTCGTATGGCCCCGTCTCCATATCAACATTTTTTATCATTCATCCTTAGTAGTGTGTGTGTGTGTGTGTGTGTGTGTGTGTGTGTGCGTGTGTGTGTGTGTGTGTGTTGGGGAAGGTCTGGTCGATGTCGTACTAATATTTATGGGCTCAAGAGATGCCTGAGGGAGCGTGTTTGTGTCTGGCCAGCTGGTGATGATGATGATGATGATGGAGAGAGAGAGAGAGAGAGAGAGAGAGAGAGAGAGAGAGAGAGAGAGAGAGAGAGAGAGAGTAAACGTCAGATAAAAAAGTACGTAAGAAACAATAGAAGTAAACAGGAATACTACAGACAAACAGACAGAAGTGTATCAACAAACAGAGAAATAGACAGTGAAACAGACACACACACACACACACACACTGACAGGTAAACCCCAAATACCCCCACCTTCCCCTTACCCCCTCTCTTCCCTCCTTCCCCTCCCTTCTCACACCTGGCTGGAAACTTTCACACCAATGCCCAGGTAAACGCGTCATCAGCCGGTTTCAGCCTCCCGAGAATTTTTATGATTTCCTCTTGCGTTGGGTCGGGATTTTGATATCACGTGTTGTTGTTGTTGTTGTTGTGGTTGTTTGTTGTTGTTGTGGTGGTGGTGGTTTGTTGTTGTTGTTGTGGTTGTTTGTTGTGGTTGTTTGTTGTGGTGGTGGTTGTTGTTGTTGTGGTTGTTGTTGTGGTCGTTGTTGTGGTTGTTTATTGTTGTTGCTGTGGTTGTTTGTTGTTGTTGTGGTTGTTTGTTGCTGTTGTGGTTGTTTGTTGTTGTTGTTGTGTGACACGTGTTGTATGACACGTGTTGTGTGACAAGTGTTGTGTGATGTGTGACTGTTGCAATGACACGTGCCGCTTACAAAGTTTTTTTTTTTTTTTTTTTTAGCTAACGTACGCAATTGTAATACAATAGAGTTTGTGTGTGTGTGTGTGTGTGTGTGTGTGTGTGTGTGTGTGTGTGTGTGTGTGTGTGTGTGTGTGTGTGTGTGTGTGTGACTATTGTTTTATTATATACCGTATAATGATAGATTTCCGCTGTGATCCTTTGAAAAATTATGGATTCACCTTTTCGCCTATGGACATTCATGATAAGGTTTGTTTTTTGTTGTTTTGCCGTGTTTAAAATGTTACAATAATTATCGTATATTCCTACCTCAATTTTTTCTTACATACGTACTTTAATTCATGACATTTAACACAATCCAATGTATATACGTGTATAATTTATATATATAGTGTAATTTTGCAGAATTTATGTAACCGGTGTTGAAAATCTTATTAACTAATTCCTTGACAGTCTTGAGCTATAATCTGAAACTCATGTAATTTACTGTCAAGACATGAATGAGTAACAAGGCAACCTTCTATGTCGCTGCGATAGAGGGATTAACACCACCCGGAGTCACTGATAAGAAGAGTTAATCTATATATTTTCTTTTTAACAGCTCAAAGGACTGGCCAAGGGCGAAAAAATAGTAACAAAAAGCCCGCTATATATATCTGCCAGTCCCTATAAAGAAGACAGTAACTTCAGTAAGAGATTAGAGAAAGAGGGGTGGGATCATTTAGTACGGGAGGTGTCTTGTTACTCCTCTCTTGAAGAAACTTAAGTCGTAGGAAGATGGAAAAATAGAAACAGGGAGAGAAATGAGAGATATCACTGAACGCAGCCTTGTAACTACACCTCGAGGACCCAACACAGTCTGACACACCTTCAGACACGCCCTTTAAACCACACACACATCTAAAATCACTAAACCACTGAGCCTCTATACTAGGAACCTGCAGGGAAATGTCTAGAAGAAGAGAGAGATGTCAGGTCATTTCTATAGAAGGAGAGAGAGGTTTCAGGGTTAATGGTTAAGAGGAGAGAGAGGTTACAGCCAATGACAAATAGACGCAAAATAACACGTTCTAACTTCAGACACGCCCCCATGACAAGAATATTTCCTCGCCTACTAGGGAAAACCCCTTATTGTGCCCGGTATAACCTGCCTCTGGGGGGGTGGGGGAAAGGGGGAAGGAAGAGGTAGGAGGTCGGGAGGCAGGGTTCATGGGAAGGGTGGTGAGGCACAGAGGGGGGCAATGGTGGAGTACAGGTAGTATTGTCCTTCGGTTTGATAGTAATTGTGAGTGTTACAATGACTGTCTGTTTCCTCCACGTTACTACTACTACTACTACTACTACTGTTACTACGTTACTACTACTACTACTACTATTGCTACTACTACCCTACTACTGTTACTACTACTACTACTGTTACTACTACTACTACTACTATTGCTACTACTACTACTACTGCTGGTACTACTACTACTAGTTATTACGTTACTACTACTACTACTACTACTACTACTACTACTACCACTACCACTATCACTACTGTTACTATTACTACTACTACTGCCACTACTACTACTACTATTGCTACTACTACTGCCACTACTACTACTACTATTGCTACTACTACTACTACTACTGCCACTACTACTACTACTATTGCTACTACTACTATCACCATTCACCACCACAACTTTCTTTTTAACACCCACACAAGTTCTCCTTTTGTGTCATTTCTGATCGAGAGACGCAGAGGAATGTGTGTTTGTGTGTGTGTAAACACACATACACACACATATTATTTGCCGATGATTCTACGCTTTACTTAATTGGTGACAAACTCACAGAACTAATCAATAGAGCAAATGCAGAGCTAGCTAAATTATCGGAGTGGTGTTTGGCTAACCGCCTAACTATAAATACAGCCAAGACATATTTCATGTTATCTACAAATACCACTACCAGATACCAACCATTACCAAATCTTAAAATCATAAATGACGACATTACTCAAGTATACAAGATAAAGTTCCTTGGATTAATCTTTGACAAAAACTTAACTTTTAAACATCATCTGTCCAACCTCTGTTTAAAATTATCTAGATTAATTCCACTCCTTCTCAAAGTCAAACCCTTCGCCCCAGTTGAAGTTCTTAAATGCATGTATTATGCTCACATTTATCCCCATCTCAATTATTGTAATCTCCTTTGGTCCACCACTTATCCCTGTCATTTAAACCATCTAAGTGTACTCCATAAAAAAGTAATCAGAGTAATGACCGACAGTGACTACTGCGAGCACACTCCTCCATTATTTAAATCCTTAAATATTTTGAATCTAAATGATTTATCAAAATTAAATATTGCATCTTTTATGTACTAACAATCAGCGTCTAACTACAATAATGACCAACTACTTCACAATTACCAAACCTGCAACCAACGCTCCCTGTCCATACCTAGTTATAGACTAACCCTATACAAACATTCCCTAATGTACCAAGGTCCCAAGTTATGGAATGATATCCCTGTACATATCAAACATTCACCTAGCTTAAGCACTTTTAAACATACATTCAAGAAACATTTATTATCATTATACTAGCTCTGTGTACTATTATCATTGTTATTATTATTCGTGTACTTATTTTTTGTGTAATTCTTCACAGCTGTACTGTATAATATTATTTATTACTAGTGTATATTATCCTGTAAATTAGTCTAAGTAACTTGCTAACTATCATCGCCTGTTTATGTCAGTCTATTTGTTTAGTATTGATATACCTTGTGTTTATTTATTATTTTTTCTGTGTGTTTTCCCTTTCTCTCCACACCTTGGCCCAAAAAGCTTTTGCTTGTAAAGGGCTGTTTGCAACCCCCTATCCTGTTACAATCATTATAAAATATTGAAAAATGGCAAACATAATAAAGTGTTAAAGTGTTAAACTTCATGTCTTGTTTGATTTTGCGTTTTAGCTTCAAAACACACACACACACACACACACACACACTCACCTGGCAAATCCTCCGTAGCACCTGTTCTTGGCCGCCTCCTCCTCGGAACACCGGCCGGAGTACACATTCGTCTCCTCGTAGCGCGCGTGGAAATCATTCACGTGCAAGATGGTCAAGTTAAACGCTGTCCCCTCCACCACCACCACCACCGCCGCCGCCGTCACCACCCACAGGCACACCCGCACCACCCATGCCTCCTGCATCGCCTCGCCGCACTCCAAGAGCCTCAACGCAACACCCAACACCACTTGTAATGACCCGGTAAGTACTTCCGAGGTGCGAGGGACGTGTGTTTACCAATTTTTCACACGGGGATTTTGATTTGTAATTCTGTAGTTTCCTTCGTTAGTTTCTTATTTAATCTTTTTTGAGTTCATAGACACGGGTTATTATAAGTTTTCTTGCGTCTAGTTCCTTATTTATCGCTCTGTTTTCTTTCTCCTATGCGTCGTTTACCGGATCGGCCTCTTGTAGCTTTCTTATTTTCTTATGTTCTTATGATTTATTATGTGTTTCCGATTTAGATTCAATGTTATTTGTTTCCCTCTTCACTCTTGGCGGGTCACGGTAAGGCTGGATGCTACAGACCGCCTCAATACGAACTAACGACCTAGGTGGAGCCGTAAAGCCGACTGGCGAGGAAGCAGGCGGAGTCCTCGCCTAAGTATGTAAGTCTTGGCGCGCGTCGGGGTCTCGCTGCACGCGCTCGTACGCTTGGCACCGCCGCGTCTCACCTGCAGTACTGCCGCGAGCATTGGGTAACGTTTCCTTCACCTGACTGACCATTTTTTGTTCCCACTCCCAGGTTCACTGGAATCTTTTCCTACTGTGCCCACCTGCCCTTCACGTGGTATTTTACGTTGCGAGGGTACGTCTGGTGTTCTCTTCTTGTAGTTACTTTCTTATTCCCGTGTCTTTCTTGCTGTCTGTGATATGCCAAGGCGGACAGACAATGCCACAATGGTCGCCCGGGCATTGTTACCTCCCGTCGTTGCAACACAGGTGTCGCTGCGTCGCTGCCTCCGCCAAACCTAACACGACGCAGGCAGGAAGCTTTCATTATTTTGTCTTTTTTCATGTGTTTCACAAGTTACTGTTTAATTTTTCATTGTTTTTTTTTTTCATTGTGTGTAGACAGGTACTAATGACTTATTGTTCGCAGGTAATTGCCTTAGAGAGAGAGAAATCCAATGTTTTTCTTAATGACAATATAATGTTAAATAATTAGGGCGGTAATGAGGTCCTTGACACTTTCTTCTCCTTCCTCCTTCTCTCCTCCTCCTCCTTTTCATCCTCCACCTCCTCCTCTTCATCGGGTAATTTTTCCCGATTTCATGATGTTATCTATTTAGTTAACGCTAATTTATATATGGTTCAAATTTATTTATCAGAAAACGAAATATATCAATGGAAAGCTAATGAAATTCCGCTTCTATTGATATTCTCCATGTAAAATGTTTTCGAGCAAAATATTAAATGGGAGCTGGAGTTGGTGAATATTAAGTTCATGCATATTTCTTGAGAGTCTCATAATGGCCTTTCTTTAGTGTGTTTTACGGTTTTTTATTTGATAATATTATAGAACAAGCATTTCCGAAGACAACAGTAGACAACACTTTTATACTGATAAACATATATTTGGTAGGGGAAAATTACCATAAGCTGGCAAACACGGGCGGCAAGTGGAGTTTGTTGGTCCTCCAGCTCGCTCCGACGGGCGGCATTTGGCTTGAAGACGGCGGCATTTGGCTTGAAGACGCTGGATCGTGACGTCAGTGCAAGACACCTATTCACACACACACACACACACACACACACACACACACACACATAAGGGTATTGCTATGTGGAATAATCTGAACCATTAAATAGTAAATACCAAGATTATTCATGCATGGGTTTAATTCAAGTTAAGATGGACCGTATCAGATAGAGAGACATCACACGTATAACACACTTTCCGTATATCACAACTAGGTAAATACACACACACACACACGCACCGGAAGGAAGGAAGGCAGGATTAACTTACTGAAGAAATCTTTGACGTGGTAGAAAAACTGGGTACTTTCCCGTGCTGAAAATACTGTTTATTTGCCCGTTTTGAGTCATTTGAAATAAGGGGAGAATAGACAGACACACGGACAGACAGATACAGATAGACAGACAGACATACAGAGAGACAGGCAAAGATAAGGGGAAGGAGGAAGGTGGCGAAAGGGAACCCAATGTTGACCACCTTCCCATCTTCAAGCTGCTGTGTTCCAAAGTATCTTTTGATCTATGCGTAGGTAAGGTTGTCATCCTTGATATCGGTGTCATAGGCATGGCCCACATCGAGGTGTGCAACAGTTAACCAGTATCTTCACTCTTTCATCCCCTTCACTGGTAAACGGAACTCTCTACCTATTTCTATTTTTCCACCTTTCTACGACTTTTTTTTATAATAATCTTATACGTATAATCTTACTGTCTTCTTTATAGGGACTGGCAAGCACCTTTTTTTTTTTGGCCAGTTTTTTTGTGATGTAAAAAAAGAAATCGCGGCCTTCAGCATCAGGCCGAGGCGCTGTTCAGCACGCTGAGGTCAGCGTGGCCTGCACTTGTTCACAAAGAACACAGTGGTGTGTGTGTGCCCCTCCCCCTCCCCCTCGTGCTGAGGCTGACCACCCTGGGCCACTACTAGGCAGACTACATACTACTACTACTACTACTACTACTCACTATGCAGACTACAGACATGCTGATCCACTAAGCCCTGGCCACTGCCATTATGCCTGGCTGTTGCACTGCATGTGGCGCGACAGCAGGACATGAGGCAGCAACGCCACACTGCACCGCCGTGACGCCGCGCCACAACCAACGTAAGTTGCAACGCCCGCCAGTGCGGGACGCCGCCCTTCGCTGAAGGCACGCCACTACCTCCCGCTCAGCCTCCAAATTATAGTCATCTCATCTGCACTGGGGGAAGAGGGATGGAGAGGGTCAGCACTTGGTCCAAGACTGAGCGGCATGGGGATCACCAAGCCTGTGAAGCTGCCTTAAGTAGCGAACACAGCCTCCATGAAGGCAATTGCCCGCAGTAAGTGGCGAGGGCAGCCCGCTGGGGCACCTGTCACGTGTTGCCTGGGCCGCGTATAGACTTGCCTGCGCAGATATATATTTTTTATCATCGGACAGGCTATATTGTACGGTAGGGTAGTGTTTCTTAACCTTTCTACCACCACGCCCCCTTTAGTAGTGGGTACTTGCCTCCATGCCGCTCCCCTTCACTTCTTCAACCAAGATATCTCAAAATAATAAGATAAAACAATAATTACAACAATAACAACAATAATAATGATGATAACGATAATGATGATAATGATAATAATAGTCTGATAATAATAACAATAATAATAGTAATGATTATAATAAAAAATAATGTATAAAAGTCTACAAAGTTACCGTAGTGAAGCCTGATAAGGCGTCACCGCAGAGTTTTTCGCCCACCCTTGCTGCTCTGTAGCGACTTTCTTGGCGCACCGTCGCAGCAAGCTTCATGTTAAAGCGAAGGTCGAGCTTCAAGTTAAATACTTGACAGTTCTTCCTTTATCTCTCTTGGCTCACGCCCCCCTTAGGTATAGTCACGTCCCCATAAGGAGGCTGTAGTACTAATGCTGTGGTAGGGGTGCAATCTCTCCTTCCATACTTCTTGCTTGTCTTTTGGAAGTTTCTTGTATTTTCATAAACTGTACTTTGTTATTTGTCTCCAGAACCGCCTCCTGAACTATGATTGTATCATTTGTATCATTTTATGAATCCTGACAAAAAAAGATAATTCGACGCCGTTGGTGCGAGGTGTTGCAGGGTGGGTGGTGGCGGGGCGGGGCGGGGTTTAGCCGGCGGTGCTCACGAGTCACTTCAGAATAAAAAAAATCTGTCCTCACTATCTCATGACAACATTGGCTCATGAGAATAGCCCTCTGTGTATGCAAGGCACCGCCCTGCAGGCCGCCGCAGCCCACAGCACGCCGCACACCCTAGAGTGCTGCTCACGAGAAACAGTAAGACAAATAAACGTTACCAATCAAGTATTGTAGTAAATCTTTATTTATATATACCTGACAACACCGCTCCATGGAAATGAAATAACTCAGCACAAGGCATCTAGTCATCCAAGTCAATCTGGGCCACGGTTACGGGCATAAATAACGCGTAATGCGCCTCATGTTCACACCTCACACAGAACGTGTTCACTGCTACACATAGGAAATTATACAATAACGCCATACACCTTATCCTTGGTTGTCACAAAGATAAGCAATGCAATAATTAAGCCTTCGTGACAAGCCACTAATTCATCCTTGTTCATTTCCTCTGCCTTCATCAAACAGCTGATTTTGGCAACACGATAACACGCTTATAGTCTTCTAAAAAACTGTATTGGCTTCAAAAGTGACGAACTATAACATTATTACCGCACCTGATAATATGTATCATTTATATGTACTAAAGAGTGATTATTCGGGCTGTTAATAGTGTGATAGGTGAGATATTAGCGGTGTGCGTGTGTGTGTGTGTAATATTGGAACACAGTGTTGGGCAGATCAATGGTGGCGACGAGTTAGGACCTGTCTGCTGTACCCTTGTCGAGTGGCTGCCGCGTCCTGTGGCAGTGTTTGCATGTTGGAATAGTGCTACACAGTGGATGGAGGTGAGCGTAGTGGCAGGGTGGGGCGGGGACGACACACACACGCCCACACACACTGATATGTTCTTCCATCTTGTCTTGTCATACGCAACACACATACACACACACAGGTTATCATTATACAACGGGTACAAAACTGGGGGTTGTGATGACGGGGTGTCTTGTTAGATCTGAAACTAATGATGAAATGGTAAAACATGGGTCTGTTTTTATATTGGGAGTTGTTTGGGTTGAGGTGACTCCGAGGTGGTTGTTCCCAATGGTCGTGTTTGTTTATCCGATTGTTTCCAGTGGGGTGCAGTCAGTTCGTACACAAGCTGTTTCGTACACTAAAATTGGTTTCGTAGTCTATATGAAACCATAGTCGTTTCGTACACTCAGCTCAGAGTTGAACTTGACTACTAGAGTTATGAAACGACACCAGGTATGTACGAAAAAAACTCAAAATCAGTGTACGAAACAACTAACAAAACCTGGGTACGAAACAACTTGAGTACGAAACTCCCTTTAACCGTGTTTGTTTATCCGATTGTTTCCAGTCGGGGATGTTACGGGACTGGCTCGGTTTGTTTGTCTGTTTGTTTAATTGTTTGTTAGCAGGGTAACTTTTTACGGTAGAATTCTAGAGTCCTTTCCAACCCTTATTAGTGGGGATTTTTCCTCCAGACCTTCACAGATCCCTTCAGATACCTCCAAAACGTGATTATAAAGTGGGGGAGAGGAACAAAGAAAAGGAAACAAATATTAACCTAACCTCAATATAACCTTGCCTAAACCTGTAACCTGTAACCTAACCTTACCAATAATCTCCTAGCGAGACCAAAGGGCGAGAAAGAACTAGGATTTTACCAGGTAAGGTTAGGATATATTGAGGTTATTAGTTTTTTTTTTTTATCCCACTTTATAATGACGTTTTAGAGGTATCTGAAGGGATCTGTGAAGGTCTGGGGGAAAAGAACCCACTAATGAGAGCGGGAAAGAACTCTAGAATTTTGCCTAAAAGTTTTACACTAGGACCATAATCCATTTGTTGGTCAAAATTATGATATTCCGACGTGTTTTTAAGTTTCTCAAGAAAATTATCATAAAAATCTCAGTTAATATGTATAACATGACTCTGGATTTAAGTATTTTTCACCTTTCTACTGTTTCTAGAGGTCAGAACGAGTGGGAAAATATCAGCGAAATGTTGTGCAAACATTACATTTTTCTTAGGTTAGGTTAATTTGAGGGTTTGGTTAGGTTATTAATTGATGCTTTTTCAAATGGAGACAAGTGTTTTTTTGGTAAATTTTTACACTAGGTCCGAAATTCCCTACACAATTGGGAGTGTGGTTTCTGTTCACCTTATTGGATTCTAAGAAACATTCTCTCTATGAGTTTCCGTTGCAAATCACTACTATCAGAGATATAAGATGTTTTTAATAGGAAGGAGTGTACATGAGATATGAAAATTAAACTAACCTAACCTAATCCTACGCTTTAATCTCCTAATTAAAGCCAAATCTGCATTAAAAAAGTGTCCGCGGCAAGGGAAGAACAGAGGCGATGCAGGTCACAAGAGGAAGAAGAGTGAGAGGCACGGAAACACTTGTCTCTCCTCCCTATGAACGACATGTCATATCTTCAAAAGTAATGATTTGCGACGGAAGCTCATTGAGAGAATGTTTCCTAGAATACAATAAGGTAAACAGAAACCACACTACCAATTGTGTAGGCAATTTCGGTCCTAGTGTAAAATAATACCGTTTTTTCCAGTCAAAAAGTCTAAAAGGTGTATTTTTTTATATTTGTCATCACATCAAAACATCATGTCATCAAAACTACTAAAACCTCCCTCTTATGATCTTGGGCACTGGTGGGAATGCGGGGTTTTGAGTGGGGACACAAAATTCACATATTTACCTGATCTAATCTAAGCTAAAAATACTAATCAGGGGGTGCGAAGGCCCCCCTAGACCCCCCAAAGGGTTATTAACCTGACCTGACCTGACCTTTAACCTCCTTACTGGGGTGCAGGAGGCAGATAGGACATCCACCCTCCATGGCTACCTTATTTACCTTGGAAGAAGAAGAAGAATCTTGCCCGTTATCGGCGGAGTTGAGGTGGGCCTCCACTCATTCCAGGTGTAGTATGTAGCTGCCTGTTCCTTGCCTCCAGGACCACTGAAGGCAGAGTGTTGTCATTAGAGTTACTGTATCCTGGCGTGGGTGGCTGGTCTGGGATGTCAGCCAGCCACTTGTCAAGGTGATGTTTGAAGGTGTCCGTGGTGACGCCCGTTAGGTCCCGAATGTGTCTTGGGGCGCAATTGAAGAGCCGTACACCATTGTGGGAGAAGCTGTGGTGTATGAGGGTTTGCAGTCCTTTAGAGGAGGCGCATGTACTCTGTACATAGCACAGCCTACCTCTTCTAGGATTTCTGTTTTCCTCCATACCTACTTTTGGAGCCAGACCTTCCAGAATTTTCCAGACTAAGATTATGATGTACCCCTCTCGTCTGCGCTGCAGAGAGTAGAGGCTCAGTCTGTGCAGCCTCTCCCAGTAGTTGAGGTGCTGGAGACCCTATATCTTGTTGGTATAGATCCTTTGTGATGCTTCCAGCAGGGTGATGTCCTTTATTTTGTAGGGTGACCACACTTGGCAGCAGTACTCTAGCCTTGGTCTTACTAAGGACTTCCATAGCGTCAGCATGCAGGACTCCTCCCTTGTACGGAATGTTCTCAGGACCCATCCTGGTAGCTGACGCGCTGTCTGCGTGATGGTGGTGTAGTGTAGGGAGAAAGTTCCATCACTGCTCATATACACTTCCAGGTCTTTTGTGAAGTCTTTTGTTTGTATGGTTTGGTGTTGACACCTACTGACTTGAGTTGACAACAACTTCACCTCACTGTCAGTCCCAAAAACGAAATTGTGGTCCCAAGTTCCCAACTGTGGAGACTGTAGAGAATTATGAAGAAGTATAAAGTTAGGTACACTAAACCCTTCATGTTCGCGGGCTTAAGGCTCGCGGATTTGATTACTCGCGGGTTTTCAACCCCCCCCCTTTTTTATTATTATTATTATTATTTTTTACTCCCTCCCAATTGCTTGCTCTCTACAGGGGCCTTATCCGCCCATGTATGGAGTATGTCTCACATGTTTGGGGAGGATCCACTCATACAGCTCTCCTAAACAGGGTTGAGTCAAAAGCTTTTAGTCTCATCAACTCCCCTCCTCTGACTGACTGTCTTCAATCTTTAAATCACCGCCGCAATGTTGCTTCTCTTGCTCTCTTCTACCGTTACTTTCATGCTCACTGCTCTTCTGAACTTGCTAACTGCATGCCTCCCCCACTCCCGCAGCCTCGCTGCACAAGACTTTCTACTCATTCTCATCCCTATTCTGTCCATCTTCCTAATGCAAGAGTTAATCAGTATCTTTACTCTTTCATCCCTTTCACTGGTAAACTCTGGAACTCTCTTCCTGTTTCTATTTTTCCACTTTCCTATGACTTAAATCTTTTCAAAAGAAGAGTAACAAGACACCTCCCGAACTAAATTGGCCTACCCCTCTGTTTTTATTTTATTCTCTTACTGTCTTCTTTATAGGGACTGGCAACTAAGCGGGCTTTGTGTTACCCATTTTTGTTGTGCCCTTGGCCAGTTCCTTGTGATGTATGGGTAAATAAATGACTAATGTCATGCTCGCGGATTTACGCTAATCGCGGGTGTCTCTGTTCCCTAACCCCCGCGAACATGAAGGGTTTATTGTATAACCCGTAAAAACTGCAGTTTAATACACTACTCCCTGTTGGCCAATACTCTCCTGACATAACTGACAGACCCCCCTACTAATTCACTAACCTAACCTGGGCATTGATTACTAAACATAACCTCACTAGGGGGGTTTGGCCCCCCCCAGACTACCCTTGTGTTATTTTTAATTTCCGACGGCTGTTGTAGGGGTTAGAAATGCTGAAAATGATCAGATCTACAAGTTGAGGACGATTGTAACTACAGTACATGCCTTCTAATGCGTCAACTGCAGTAGAATAAAAATTTAACAAAATTCCTAGTTTTAAACTTGTGGGGTATAGAAAATTTAATTTCTGTCAAAAAACCGTTCCTGATAAGTTCAAAACACATAAAAACTATTCAGAATAGCAAAGTTTAATCCTGGAAAGCAGTGGTGCCCAGTTATGAAAAGTTTCCAAAACTTTTGCTGGAGGCGGGGCAAGAAGTGACTCATTTTTAGTATCGATCTGGATCCAGGAATGTTTTTGAAGGCTATCCTTGAGGGCCTGACATCTGTCACCCTCAAGGTGGAGGCCAACACAAGCCTCCCCGCAACACCCGCTGGCCAGGGTCTTGAAGGCCCAACCAGTATTACAGAAAGATAAACTGAATGAAGGGCTTTTTGATGTAAGAATTAATATACAGTACTGGTCAAAAGTATGCGGCGCCCTGCTCCCGCCCCCGCACAACAAACAATACAAGGAAATTTATAGAAAATAATGTATTATAATTTATAATTACCTTTTAATAAAGGTACTTAATCACTAAGAAAACGCGAGTATGCCCAATTGGGCGGCCGCAAAATTCAAAAAGGTGGGCTAATTTTTCGGCCGGTGAAATCTGGCAACTCTACTTTACCTGAGAATGACCCAGGGGTCACACATAGGCTCAGTGACCCAGTGACCAGCATGGAAGGTGAAGGTGCTGACAGGTCTCTACCTATCGCGGGCAGAGAGATTAGAGAGGAAGACCCTTGCGGCCTGTTTTCTGTGAACGAGCTGTACCGTGGATTCCATAAACCTCAACGCTCTTCATCTTGCAAGTACAATCATAGAATAACCACAAGACTTTAGCAAAAATAAATATTTTAAGCGGTTGCACAAATATATGGCGAATACATTGATACACATTCAAGTTTGTTTAGCGACTATAAGAATTCTGGCAAAAGTCTCGCGTACACAGAGATATTGTCACACAGGTATCCGCAGTTTACGGGTTAATGAGTAATTAGCGTAATGATAAAATTAATGCTAAATAAACTTCGGTTTTACAATAACTTGTTGCTTGTTGTAGACTTCTGTAACTTCTGTAGACTAGGTATTTTAAAAGCACTTTGAGCTCGCTGCCACGTTCCAGCCACAAGAACTGAGCCAAAAGCAAAGGGGCCAGAGGCTGGACGCCAATACTTTATATATATATATATATATATATATATATATATATATATATATATATATATATATATATATATATATACTATATATATATACTATATATATATCATCATCTTTCTGTTTAACATCAGAATTTTTGCATTCTATAGCAGGTGGAATATTTTTCAGCCTTGGCAGAAGTATAGGGTCTGGAACTGGTCCTATACAGTAGCACCTGTTATGTACACCTCTAATTCAGATCCGTCAATCCCTGGACACATAATCTGGGTGCACAAATAGTATATAACTGGCCTGTGTGAGTGATATGATGCCTGGGCTGCACCACGCTGACGCCCGTCCCCAGGAGCGGCGTGGCGGCGTCACTCTGTCACAGGATTAGTAAAATGCCTGTTTGGCAGTGATAAACAATGATTTGGATATACATATGCTGTAGTACATACCTGTAATGAAATTGCTTGGAGTGACCATCATATATTTCAGCATCAGACTGCAAGAAATAGTGTCAATCTAAATGACTCCATGAGATTGGATTTAAGCTCATAGAGTGAAAAACACATTTTCAAAGGCAATTAAGATTTATTACCTACAACTCCGACAGCCTCAACCCCCATACAGTGTGTTAGAAGGGTTCTGCTGTACGTATTCATGTAGTGTACGTTCTGCTGTTCACATGAACTACCACGTGTAGGTCTCACGGCCTCTTGTAGCTTCCTTATGTTCTTATGTTTATGGCATCATGCATGTAATTTCACTGTCAGCCAGATGGACATACATAACTCTACCCCCGGCCTGGTTTGTGTCCCGCAGTGGTATGGCGAGTGGCGATGGGGACCGGCTGAGAGTGGCGAGTGCGGTGAACCTGCGGCACAAGATGGACGCCCTGGTGTCTGACCTCTCCCACGCGCTGGATGAGTCGCAGCTCCCACAGTACCACCGCAAGAGGAGAGGCTTCAAGCGCCGGGCAAAGCTGGCAAACAACCTCGGTAAAGAACAGGCATTCTATATCTCCTTCCCCTGTGTCAAGTGTTAGGCCTGAGGGGTTGCTTTAACCCCTTGAGACCCAGAACGTTATTTCCATTGTAATTTGGGTACCATGTGACAATTTTTAGTGAACATAAGCAATATTTAATAGATATGACCTGTTTAGTATCCTTGTCCACTATATAATTTGGTAAAAAAAAAAAAAAAAAAAAAAATATGTGATAAATAAAAAAATAAAAAATAAAAAAAAAAAAAAATATATATATATATATATATATATATATATATATATATATATATATATATATATATATATATATATATATATATATATATATATATATATATATATATATATAAAAAATTCAGAAAATATAAAAAATATAAAAATATAAAAATATAAAACAAAAAATAATGTTCTTCACCAGGACTCTCAAGCAACCGTGGCCTAAGCGAGGACTCTTCCAGCAGCATTGGGGAGGTTCTTTTGTCCCAGGATAACAAGTCGTCCATCCCCCTCACCGACTCGGACGACATGAGTCCCCCCCCAGAGCAGCGCCACCGCACCCAGCTGCTCACACACCACCGACCCTCGTCCAACCTGGTGGAGTCGGACTCAGTCAACGAGAACTTTTCCCCGGCACGCACCCACAACCGCAGGTAGGTATTGGGGGCTCCCGGAGGTGTTATTCATGGAGGGGTTGCAGTAGACTCACTACTCTTTCCAATGTATCAAGTCACTTTAGTCGCTTTAATTTCTACCCATTACCATTATAATGATATATATATATACATTCCTACTCTCCCCCTATGGTGAGCGAACAATACCTCCCACATAAGGGGGGGGGGGGAATAAAACTACCACTACTAATAATCGAGAGGGTGGTTGGTGGATAATTTCCCCAAGTGACTTGATAAAATGGAAAGACTGTAGGCTATGTGTAGACGGGGATCCGTTTCTGGGTCCCCTGTGAGGCTAGAAAGATATGTGTACTCTGTTCCTGACTTCCTTGTGGTGATTTGGATGTTGGTCTTAGAAGAGATGGTTTGTGGTTGTTGTTGCTTTGAGCCTGCTTAGCTTAGCCTCTTCTCATGTCACTTTTCGGGGGGCCATTTACAACCATTAGAATACAGCAACTTCTTTTCTAACACCCACAAACATCTGCTGCAGAACATCCAAGGCGTTATTCTTATTACCTCCAAAATGACTCACAAAATAGGTATGTTACAATTTTCAGTAACAAGATTTGGAAAACACAATTTTACTGGGATTTTTTTATAATAATTGAATAATTTATCAAGAATAGACACAGTTCAGAGCGAATTACCTACCACATACCCAAAACAGTTCACAGAAAACTGACATTTTTATTCATTTTAATGCCTGTCAAAAATGCTTGGGTTGATGTAGATTCACTAACAAGCTTATGAAGAGCAGCGCCAATGCTCGTGGTTGATGTTTGGACGACGATTCATTCCATTGCTATTGTTACCATGTTTGTCTCAACTTTCAAAACATAATACAGACCACCTTCTCACCTGACACCCACAACAACATTGCATAACACAACCGTGCTACTTCCCACTCAAGCTTGTCAGAATGCATCAATCAGCCTTACTGAGAAACCATGGCAGAGGTTGGCTTGTGTTTGTGCCTTGCCGAGGAGTACAAGTGAGGCTTTAACCCCTTCACGCCCAGATCTTTCCTTTGCTATAAAAAAAAATTGTCTGTTGTTAGCCATAAAATAACGAAAGTAGCTTAATATGTCAAATTAGCTAGTGAACAAGGATACTAAAAAGGTCATATTTATAAAATAATGCCTATATCTTAAAATTGTCTTATGGTAGTCAAATTACAATGGAAATTACGTTCTGGGTCTCAAGGGATTAATGTATACAGGCAGGTGACACATGCTATTAGCCATCACTATGTTGACACTGAGGGGAACTGAGGACAGATAGGATGACACACTTTATGCTGTGCCTTACTCATACCTACCTGGGTTACATGGCTTGTGGCTTCTTTGAAAGGACTGGTGAACATATTAGCACTGATTTGCAGATGTTGGGTTGTTATGGCATAGCATGATTTAGAAATACTTGTCTCACAGGAAAGAAGTCTGGCACATTTTTCCTCTTTTATTTTTAGCCTTAATTCAATTCACAAGAAAGAATGCACACTCTTATTACCCTTGACTCTCTTAAAACAGCCTTGGGTTGCATGTGGAGATGTTGCCCCGTCACCTAGCCTGCCCAAACACTCCTAACATCCACTCTCTGCCTGCTCCATCCATCACCTAACACCCTCACCACCTAACACCAACACCACCTAACACCCTCACCACCTAACACCCTCACCACCGAACACCAACACCACCTAACACCAACACCACCTAACACCAACACCACCTAACACCAACACCACCTAACACCAACACCACCTAACACCCTCACCACCGAACACCCTCACCACCGAACACCAACACCACCTAACACCAACACCACCTAACACCAACACCACCTAACACCAACACCACCTAACACCAACACCACCTAACACCAACACCCCCTAACACCAACACCCCCTAACACCAACACCCCCTAACACCCTCACCCCCTAACACCAACACCCCCTAACACCGACACCCCCTAACACCGTCACCCCCTAACACCAACACCACCTAACACCAACACCACCTAACACCAACACCACCTAAACACCAACACCACCTAACACCCTCACCACCTAACACCAACACCACCTAAATCACCTCACCCCTACCACCTCACCACACCTAACAACCAACACCACACTAACACCCTCACCACCTAACACCCTCACCACCTAACACCCTCACCACCTAACACCAACACCACCTAACACCTTCACCACCTAACACCTCACCACCTAACACCAACACCACCTAACACCCTCACCACTAACACCTACACCACCTAACACACTACCACCTAACACCCTCACCACCTAACACCAACACCACCTAACACCTCACCACCTAACACCAACACCACCTAACACCTCACCACCTAACACCAACACCACCTAACACCTCACCACCTAAACCACCACCTAACACCACACCACCTAACACCAACACCACCTAACACCTCACCACCTAACACCAACACCACCTACACCTCACCACCTAACACCCACCCCTAACACCAACACCTAACCTACACCACCTAAACCAACACCTACCTAACACCAACACCACCTAACACCTTCACCACCTAACACCAACACCACCTAACCCCCACCTAACACCACCCACCTAACACCAACACCCCTAACACCTCACCACCTAACACTCAACACCACCTAACACCAACACCACCTAACACCACACCACCTAACACCTCACCACCTAACACCAACACCACCTAACACCAACACCACCTAACACCTTCACCACACACACCTAACACCCAACACCCCCTAACACACTCACCACCTAACCCACTACACCACACCCCTAACACCTTCACCACCTAACACCCAACACCAACCTAACACCTTCACCACCTAACACCCAACACCACCTAACACCAACACCACCTAACACCTCACCACCTACACAACACCCACCACCACCTCACACCTAACACCCACCTAACACCTTCACCCCTAACACCTCACCACCTAACACCAACACCCCCTAACACCAACTAACACCTTCACCACCTAACACCAACACCCCCTAACACCTTCACCACCTAACACCGACACCCCAGACCACCATCAATTGTTCTGTTTGCTTTACTCCTTCCATAACAAGTGGAATGATAAAACAACTTCCTTCCTTTTTGACCTCCTTCCAAACAAAGGGAATGACACAAACATTTTTGGTTTGCTTCTGCATCAGACATAGAAGCTAAGTGATTGAGGCAGACCTAGCAATGAATAGAAACGTGCTACACTCAGCCCTAGCCATTCAGACCAGACTGGATCCAGGTTTTTCTATCAAATCTGGTGTGTGAGTTGTTTCTTTATTGCTCCTAATTGTTTTTATGATACTTCATTTTGTATTAGGAGTGAGCCAAAATCCAGTTGAGAATCCATGTGGGGCTACAGGGTCATATCAATCTTGCTTGCAGTAAATTCCCCTTCTAACCTCTTCCACATGGTTAACCCCTTCACGCCCAGATCTTTCCTTGGCGATAAAAAATAGTCTCATGTTAGCCATAAAATTTTGAAAAGTAACTGAATATACCAAATTAACTAGTGGACAAGGATACTAAACAGGTCATATCTATAGAGTATTGCTTATAGTCACTAAAAATTGTCTAATGGTACCCAAATTACAATGGAAATGACGTTCTGGGTCTCAAGGGGTTGACTCTGAAAACAAGGTATACAGATAAAGGGGGAATCACAATAGGCTGTGGTTTGCCTAGTAAGCAAATTGAAACATACCATTAGAAATATTCCATTGCAAATATCTTCTGACTTTTTTAGACATTGATCCAACTCATGACATCCTTTCTCCCCGTCACTTTTCCCTTCCAGTCTTCCCATTGACGTAAGGGATGTACATAGAATGGAATGGCTACCTCACTCCTCCTGTCTCACAATTCACTCAGTGCAGTACAGTTGTGGGTCGGGAGTCAGGCCTTTTTCAACGGCACTCCCTGGCGTGTTTCTTCTTGCTGTCTGGGTCTTTATTTAGTTGTCTTCTCTTATTCTATCTTATTAGTTTCTTTCTTTTTCTTTCTTCTTATTTTCTCTGGTCATCCAAAAACAGTTGATTGTTCTTTTTGCTTCATCCACATTCTCATCTCCAAACAAATACTCCCCCACTATATCCTCTTCCTCCTCTATGTAAGGTTGTTGTAGCCTCGTTGACTCACCCATGCTATCCTTCCATCCATACTCATGCATACAGGGAGCACACACACACAGGAGCACACACACACACACACACACACACACACACACACACACACACACACACACACATACATAATACATAATACATACATTATACACACACACAGAATGTAAAGCAGGGAGAAGGGGCAGACTTGTTGGTTTGACCTTGTAATGTGAGCCAAGGAGAATGACTGGTTAGATTGCATAGATATTATGATAGAAATGTAGAATTGTAGTGGGCAGACTATAGAAGATATGGGATAAGATTTTGTGGGAGGAGAACCTACATACAAAGCAAAGACATTGGCAAACATGTTACTACTTGTCATGTAGGCAGCTTACTTAACCAGGTGGTGTTAGGTCGCAAAGTCTTCACTGTGTCAATGTGGAACCTTCTTTCTGTTTAACATCAGATTTTCCCGTTATATCTTGTGAGGTTAGACGGTCGATGATACGCTTCCAACTATCTCTATCCACTGCCTCAACCTCTTCCATGCCCAATGCTGCCAGATTCTTTTCAACACACTGCCTCCATGTCTTCCTCGGCCTGCCTATGAATATGGAACCTGGTCTTCAGAATTATCATCTCACTTTTCACATCATGCATCTTAGCTATTTGTTTTCATCTATCAATCCTTTTATTTATCTCACACTATGCACCACACTCTTCTATATTCATCTTGATCACCTCTCTCATTCATGCTGTTCATCTCATGCCTTTCATTATTAGGATATTCAGCCTCATCAACTGCTGTTTGTGACACTCGGCTCTTGATTTAGTCCTTGAGGAGGCAGTGCGTTCATGTCTTCACTTTTATGGTAGGAGGCAGTGCTTTCATGTCATCACTTTTATGGTAGGAGGCAGTGCGTTCATGTCTTCACTTTTTCTGCTCAAAACCCATCACTCCTGGTCACACTTACATGCCTCCCGCTTTCTCTAATGAACGCTTACAAACACACACACAAAAATCAACAATTTGTTCTTTTTCTTCTGATATAAAAATTGGCCAAATTATCTGGGGGGCTTTACCTCTCATAAAACACATCATATCTGAACCTTTTTGAGGAATATGAGAGAGAGAGAGAGAGAGAGAGAGAGAGAGAGGCGCCATTGCCCTGTGTTGCGTGTGTATTAAGGGAAAGGAATGATACCGTGTTTAAGACAATTGTAACAAGCCAGGAGGTATTGAGGGAGAGATGGAGAAGACACGAGTCAGGAAAGGGATGAGGGAGGGAGGCGGTGTAGGGGGCCATTCCATTAACCAGGCCAGCTCATTAACAGCCACCACTACACACGCACGGCAGATGATGTCACACAGGAGAATATTGGCCATGCCCCTGAGACCAGAACATTATCATCAGATTCACTCATTTTACCTAAATCTTTCTACAAAACTTAACCCAAACCAAAGACTCCTGTATACAGTCGTCTTTGCCCAAACCTATCATAAACCTAACCTAAACCAAACCTTAACTTAACCTAAATTTAACCACTTATTCTTATATGATTATAATAGTATCATAGCTATCTGATGTTTATGTTCTGGTCCCGGGGGCGTGGCCAATGTTTTCCTGTGCGACATCATCTGCCGCGTGTGTGTAGTCGTGGTTGTTAATGAACTGGTCTGGGCAGTGCATTTTTTAACATCACAACTGGGCGACTAAAATGTCTCCCAGTGATGGAAAACTGTCGCCCAGTAAGAACAATTATAAGCTACTGGGCGACAAGATATTTGTTCATAAAATCCTTCCTGGATACAATTGTTCATCATATCTGTGTGTGCTACCTAGATCCAGAAGTGCATTCTTATTACTGCATATGATCTTTATTTATACACAACATACAAAAGGGTGAAGTTGATGTATCCATAAAACTATATTTTAACAGGTAGGCCTTTACCTTTCTGGCTATCCAAAGAATGTCGCCCAGTAAGATTGGCTTAAAAAATGCACTGTGTCTGGGTAATGGATTGGCTGCTACACCGGGTTGAGGCTGTAGGGGGTGTAGACAGAAGGAAGGAGTAGGTGCAGAGGTTGTACAAGGTAAGTGTTGTGCTAGCTTTGCCTGTTGTGATTCTATTTGTGTGTGATTAGTGGCGGAGAAATGGAGCTTAATAATCCAGCTGTCATACCTTATAATCTATTGAGTGGCCATCTGGGGACAAAGAGGTGATTGGTTATTGCATGGTGGTGCCTCCTGACCTGACCTGACCTGACCTGACCTGACCTGCTCTCAAGGGAATCAGTGTTGTTGGTGTAGCTTTCCTCTCCTGCCTGATACACACACCTTAGTTCTTTTTATTCTTATGGAACACTGTAGAGTGGTTATGATTTTATGATTTATTTGTTAAGATTCATACTGGAGAATATTAACACCATTATATCCTGTCAAGCATTGTGGTGAAGGGAAGGTTGGCTAGGCAATACTTTCATATTATTTATTTTTTCAAAGTAATTATACACCAGTTTGAAAATGAATGCAACATGTTTTTAAATATTTAATAATAATGCTTTTAGACAAATTGACAAGGAAGTGACAGTTCTTTGTATTAGACTGTGATTGCTGCATATCTTGTTTATTTTTTTGTATTCTATGTTAGGATTATGATTACTATTATGCCCCTTATCAGTAGCATTTCTGTTTGTTGCATCTCATTTTATCAATTATTTTTTCTAAGGCAAAAGTGAACAGTAAAATATGGATGAATCTCTCTTGATCACTTGTATAGAGCAGCCAGAGTGTTTGTATGGGTGTTGAATATGGTCCCCTTCAGCAGGACTACCAGGCGTGTCAGGGGCCGTCACACTGGTCTTTCGGCAATAACATCTTGACAAAGCTAAGGATAAAGATGAACATTTGGCAGAGACTGTTTGAGACCCCGACCTAATTTGGCATCATTATTGTTTATCACCAAATGTGGATAATCAAGGCACTTATAAGAGTACTGTAAGGATAAATCCCGGCAGATATAGAGATTTGGCAGATTTGGGATATAGAGATTTTGGCGAATCTCTATATCTGCCGGGTTTTATCCTTACATTACTCTTCAAGTGCCTTAATTATCCACATTTGGTGATAAACAATAATAACACCAATTAGGTCGAGGTCTCAAACAGTCTCTGCCAAATATTCATCCTTATTTGACGCTTTGTTAGGATGTTATTGCCAAAAGAACAGTGACTGCCCCTGACACGCCTAGTAGTCCATAGGAAGGTTGAAGAGCATAGATACATAGATTCAAATAGAAGGGATGAAGGAGTAAGCTAGTGATTGACTCTTGTAACAGTGAGGTAGCCAGAATAAGGGTGAGGGGAAGAGTGTTGTGCAGTAAAGGTCGTCCCATCACATGACATTCCCGCCGTCCCCTGACTGCCCCGGGACCCTTGCTTGGTGACCCCGTGTGTTCATAGCGACCTCATGTGTTTGTCTGACCCAATGTACAGGTTTATGATTTTTGTTATGGTTTAGAATTGAAACAGATACCAGGAAAGAGAGAAAGAGAGAGAGTCTGTCAAGTATCAATAGCTTGGTCTGAAAAAAATTGTATCTCCCTTGCCTCTTGCATTATTTAAAATCTGATGCTATCCTTACATTGAGATAAAGTCAGCGTCAGATATCACCCTCACCATTAATACTAACTAATAAGTGCATGGATCCAAAAAAGCTAAAACCTGACTAAAAACACTCAGTGCCTGATGCTTACTATCTGAAGTGATATCCAATCCACTGCCCTTGTAATGTTCATGGGTGAAAATTATTATTAGTGTGTTTCATGTTGGAGGCAAGGCTGTAACAAGGTATAAGATGTCCAGTGTGATGGGTGGGAGGTCCTCGTGGGGGGGGTCTGTGAGGACGGTTACAGGGAGTTTCGTACACAAGTTGTTTCGTACCCAGGTTTTGTTTGTTGTTTCGTACACTGATTTTGAGTTTTTTCGTACAGACCTGGTGTCGTTTTGTAACTAGTAATCAAGTTCAACTCTGAGCTGGGTGTACGAAACGACTATGGTTTCATATAGACTACGAAACAACTTTCTGGTGTACGAAACAACTTGTGTACGAACTGACTGCACCCCGTGAGGCCTGCCACACACCACCACCCGTCACTGAGCTATTGGCTTGTTAATTACCTCTTGGCCCCGGATGTCACTGTGCCCTGAATAGATTATATATAGTCTATTTTATTTATTATGATCAAAATGCAGTAAGGAAGCCACGCCCCCTGCCTCCCCTTCTATTCTACGGGGCAGCTGATTGGTGCATTCCTCGTATCATCACTACCAATCACAAGATCTTCACTACTTAACAGCACGTGACCACTGGACAGCAATCTTCACTACAGAGGGTGACAAAATCAAAAATCCCTTTGTAGTGACGATTGCTGTCCAGTGGTCACGTGCTGTTAAGTAGTGAAGATACGAGGAGTGCACCAATCAGCTGCCCCGTAGAATAGAAGGGGAGGCAGGGGGCGTGGCTTCTTTACTGCATTTTGACCATAATAAAAAAAATTAATTATAGTAATGGCCATCACTCATGTGGATGTGAAAGTACTGTCATTGTATTAGTTGACCGATTTCAGAAAACACCAAGGAGAGGTAATATTCATGATTAAAGTTTGCATCATTCAGGCTCACTTCCTACAGCTGGCTACACCCCAGCAGCCATTCCGCTCAAACCTGTCAAGGCCCAGCAGGAAGGCCAGGCCAGAGGTATTTAAAATTTCAAGTCATTTCTGCCTCATATTAAGGATTTATAATGATGTGAAAGTACTTTACTACTACTTACAATTAGGATGAGATAATGATATTGTCAGTGAATGCATATATGAGTTTGTTTTCTCTCTCTTTTTTTCTTTTTTCAACTTACCGGGCATACATTCTCATACACCCACACTACCTCTCCTACTGCCAGAATCTTAGACCTTGAACGTGGACCCTCGTCACAGTCTTATTGGCATGGGGATATTTCGGACTTGTTTCGTTTTATTTTCATATCTCCTATCCCTGTCACCTTCCTTTCTTCCTCAGATACAGCATTGATCAAGCTTCCTCTAAGACTTCTTATTTCCATTACTCCCATTCGTTATCTCCACATTTACACACACACACACAACACACACACACACACACCGCTCGCTGGTCCTGCGGATAAGAGCTTGGCGTGGCATTCTGTGGTTTGTCGGTTCGAATCCCCGCTCGCCCTCGGGGATTTTTCTATGACATATGCAGATGGATACTATCCCCCTGAGCAAGGGGATGGGGATCTGTGGTGTGTGAGGTCCCAGCATTGCCCAAAGATCGGTAATTATGAGCTCCAAGCTCGCTCCGGGAAGGTGAAACTTAAGATCACGAGCCCGACTCCCGTGGACAAGACCATGGGTGAATGACACAGGCATACTTCATGTACCCATTCTAATTTTTACATTTATTAGTCATGCACTCTTCCACTCACAGTAAGTGACACTTTGCCATATTTTTGTTCTGAGAGTAGGATCCCAGTGTCATCTTTACACCACCACCACCACCACCACCACCACCACCACCACCACCATCTTGAGCTGAGGTTGTCCCTTCTCCTCACCCTTCATGCCTTTCCCTTACCTTACTTTCATGCCCACTTCCTACACCTTCACCTATTCTATGACCAAACAATGGCATTTACTTTGTAGAGTCCTTGTACTACATTCACTCTCCATTTCATGCTACTTTCTAGTCCTTTTCCCCACATTTCCTCATCTCTAAACCTATTGGGCTGAAAGGGCAGAATTCAGGATAAAATCATCCATTCTCAATCTGGTGCAATTAGCCTTTATTTTCTTCTTTTATCGTACCCTTGGCAGTCACTGACAGGTGGTAAGTGTAGAGTGAAGCTTTCTGGGAAGGTACAGGCTGCCAGGCTGTCATATCTATCACCCAGGCTGTAGATGTTTGCTGCTCCCTCCCCACCCATTAGTTCCCTCTGACTTAGGTCTAAACGTGAGGGTGTGGAAAGGCTAGGCTACCTCAAAATTTATAAATACCACTTATTTACTGGGGAGGACATGGGCCCCGGCGTGTGTCCCCAGTGATTGATTGATTGACTTATTTATGTTGAGTGATTAGTGATGGGTGACTGTGACTGATGAAGCAACAGAACAGACATCCCCTGGGATAGATACCTTGGGGCTGTAAGAGATGTCATGTTGATGAATTTTGATTTGATCCTGGTTGCAAGTTGTTGCCAGGAATCCTCTTTGTACACCGGCGTAGGTGATCCCACTCGGTGATATGAACCCTGAGCATGGAAATGATGGTACATAGATGGCCATCTTTACAAGACAGGCTCCCTAGTGTTACTGAGTTACGGACTCACCTGCTGCATGAACACTTGACTCTGTGGCTGTGTTAGGCTTGGTCAGCTCTGTGTGTGGCTGTGGAGTGTTCTTACTAAGGCTGACACACATGCACGCACACACTCACCAGTAGTAGTAGTAGAGCAAAGCTGGATCAAGGATTAATCTTTGACACTATAATCACCCATCAACATTTATAAATAGATTGAAGTGTCTCCATACTTATCTCTTTGGTTATTTATTTACATTTCTATGTAGGAGACACTTGTATTAGATCATTTCGTATTTAGATGAATATTTTATAATTTTTTACTGATTATAAATTATTATTTAGGCCCCCGGCGGATGCCCCCAATGATTGATTGATTGATATTATAATAAGGGTGAAAACCCACTTTATTTACAACATGGGCCAGGATATTTCTAGAAGCACCAAGTCATGGTGTGCCTAGAAAGTGTTGCAACCTTGGTATTGAGAATGCAGTCACGTGGTCATAGCAATGTGTTCACATTTCCCAGAGTAGAGGTGATGTGAGGAGTGTTTGCCATGCCGTGCCCTCACAGCAAGGTGGTGACACGGAGACTAGTGACGGGGTGGGCCGTGGCCTGACAGGCTTCATGGAGCAGTGGCGGTGTTTGTCAGGGCTGTGTCCTATCTTCTGCATTCACTACGGGAGATACCTGTGAGAACAAGAAGGAAAAGCTGTGATATGGGTGTGGAGGCTGAAAGATGTGACCATTGAATAAATTGTTGGTGTTCTGCATGAAACAAGGGGACAGTTGACCATATGCAATTATGACATGGGTGAATGCAGAAGCCACTACGGAGCCATAATGAGACTACTCAATGTTGTGCCCACTGGGTAAAGCAACTCATAATGTGACTGCTGCATGACATGAAGGCTGTCAGCACACACAGGACACAGCCACCAGACTCACAGGTCAACACTGCTGGGGACAGGTCACAAATGTCATCACACAGCACTCACATTATTCATAGGTTGGGCAAAGGTTAACACACAAAGGACCACATGGTTTTGTATTTTCAGTATGGAGGTAGCAAAAGTTTTACTGGCATTATAATAGAATATTGATTACTGTATAAGTACATTTTAAGCGACCATGATGGAAGTTAGAAGTCTCCTAATTGTTTCTAGTGTCAACATTTTTTTATGCAGAAAGAGGAAGTGCAAAAGGATGGCGCTGGACCCCGACGCCCCCTCCACCTCCACCCCCCCCGGCCCCCCTCCCACCCCTTCCACCCTCCCCATGGCCAAGCCCCCCATGGCCCTCCCCGCCACGCCCCTGCCCTGCGCCTCATCCAACACACTGCCCTGCGCCTCATCCAACACACTGCCCTGCGCCTCATCCAACACACTGCCCTGCGCCTTATCCAACACACTGCCCTGCGCCTCGTCCAACACCCGCAAGAAAAAGGTCCTGAGGCCGTCACTGGATTCCGAGAACAGGTGAGTCTGCCGTGCACAGTGGTGTGAGGGAACATGGGAGGCGGGCTTCACCTACACAGCTCACTCATCATTCCATCCTCCATCACTGTGTGGAGTTAACTGAAAGTGCTTAAGGAAAATAGAGTTTGGTAGGCCAAATCTGAGAGCACGCTGGCTCTTTGTCCTCAGGCCAGGAACTCAAAGGTAAAATTATTCTGAGATTAACTTAAGCCCACCACAAGAACTTTCATCAAGTTTGTCATCATCAATAATCTTTTTATGACTTCACATGAATAAATAGATGAAACAGTGAAAGAAGTTTAGTTTTACGGTAGTATTTAAAAAAAGAAAAAGTTTGCCATTCTGCTTTGTGCCCACAGGTACTCGGCAGTGTCAGCGGGCAAGCGCAAGCGAGGGCGTGAGCGCAGCGTGGAGTGGTGTGGCAGCCACCACCTGTCCCACGGCAAGCGACACGGCTCCTCCACCAGCCACAGCCACAGCCACAGCCACTTCCACGGCATCCGCGTGCACCGATCGTCCCAGCCCAGCGCAGAGAACAACATGGACTACGACTACTCTGATGAGGCCAACATGTATGTATGCCCCTCCCACCTCCACCCTCTGAAGCATGTATTTACCTAGTTCTATTTACCTAGCTGTGTTTTACAGGGCCTGAGCTACACTCGTATGGTCCCGTCTCCGTATCTACATTTATCCAGTCTTTCTTTCAATTGGTGCACATTCTTTGCTGATATCACCTCCTCATTTAGTCCATTCCAAACTTGTACATTTCTATGAGGGAAGCTGTACTTCTTTATGTTGTTCAGGCATCTCCCTTTTCCTAGTTGTTTTGTATGTCCTCTTGTGTAGCGACCTTCTCTTTGTTTCCGAGTCAGTAGTCTCTCATTGTCTGTTTCTTCCATCTTAGTTATCAGCTTAAACATTGTTATTAAGTCTCCTCTTTCTCTTCTCTGCTCGAGTGTTGGTAACTTTATTTCCTTCAACCTTTCCTCATAAGAAAGTTCTTCTAGCTCTGGCACCATCTTTGTTGCCATTCTCTGTATCCTCTCTAACTTTTTCACATGCTTCTTTTTATATGGGGACCCTACAATGGCAGCATATTCCATTTTTGGTCGGATCATTGTAGTAATGATCTTTCTCATCATATTTGTGTCCCTGTAATGAAATGCCACTCTAATAGTCTTCAACATCCTGTCTGTATCTCCAAATATCTTATTTATATGTTTTTGTGGTTGTAGGATATCCTGCATTGTCACTCCCAGGTCCTTTTCTTCATGAACCTTTGCAATTATTTCATTTCCCATTTTATATGGCCATTTATATCTCTTATGTGTGTTGGCCACAACCCATGGGAAGTCACATGCCTCAACTGACTAAATGATGAGACTTTTTACTGCTTGTCAAGTTGTGTGTGTGCTGATGCCTGAAGCAGCACTGAGGTTATCCTAAAACTGTATTTACCACTATAATAGTTAGGCCGCATCCAGATTATGCATTTCAATTTTGCTCCATCATAGAATTGTTATAGGTTTGCTTGATGCAATACAGGGAAGACAAAGGGTTCAGGGTTTAGGCAGGACTCGTACAAGGGTAGATTGAAGCACCTCTATTTGAACTCCTTAGCAAGAAGAAGGGCACAAGGCTAAGAACAAAGTAAAATGTATAATACTTAAAAACTATCATTGTATCTCAAATGTCCTGAAGGCTTCCATGACATGCCAGCAACATTTACAACACGGCTAAACTGCAACTCTCTTTGTTTCTATTTTTCCACCTTCCTAGGACTTAAATATTTTTAAGAAAGGAGTAACAAGACACCTCCTGAACTAAATTGGCCCCCCCCCTTATTATATTATATTATTGTCTTCTTTATAGGGACTTGCAACTAAGTGGGCTTTCTGTTACTTCTTTTTTTTGCCCTTGGCCAGTCCTTTATGATGTTAAAAAAAAAAAAAAAAAAAAAAAAAAAAAAAAAAAAAAAAAAAAAAAAAAATCTCACCTGAGTGTCATAATAGCTATCCTGTGCCTTGCCTTGTGTTGGCTGCAGGGAGCACAGCAGCAGTGAGAGCAGCAGCGAGAGTGAGACCGGCATCTACACGTGTGACGAGGGACGGGAGGCGGACGACGAGCAGAGTGACTGGTTTGCCGAGCCCGACGCGGCGCACGGCGTACCGGGCGCCGCCAACCCCAACAGGCAGAGGAACCCCTCCAACCGCCTCTCCTGGTGGAACGACGACTTCGGCTTGTCTCTGTCAGCCAAGGTACTCTGGCGGCACGGCGGACGGGAATGTTGTGATTGTTTTTGCCGTTGAGAAGGATGAAGTTGTACCGTCAGTTCAGTCTTTGGGCGGACACACTGCCTTCCCCTGCCCCAAAGCCTGGCTGGTGGTGACTGTAGCCGCTGTCATGGAACACTTGTTCTTGGCTTCCCTTCATGTTACCTAGTTTGTATATATTAACACACTAAATAAGTTAACCTTGATACCTTTTTTATCAAGAATTGCAGAATATACAAGTGGTGCAGGCAGTCAAGAGCACTAGTCTAACCCCCTGTATGTACTGTGTGTGACTAACAGTCGTGGGATTGCCTAAATAATATTCCTCTAATTACTTATCAGGGACTTACATGCTTTTGAGAGCGTAGAGAGAGCTTGGCCAACAGCAATCACTACTTGAATGACTGGAGAAGGCAGAGGTCTGTCACCACCCTGATGGGATCACCCTCACTGCACCGGGTTATACACGCACAACACACATTTTTATAGTAAAGACAAGAAAAAAAATGTTTAGTATCTAATCTTTTTATTTATTCTTGAACTAGAATTTTGCATTCATTGGATTTGCATCATAATAATTTTTTTCTTTTTCTCTAAGCTTTGAAATTTACTGTAAAGAAAGATCAAATCTTATTGAATAGTGCTTTGTTGCATCTGTTACAGACAGATTCTTAGAGAAGACTAATGGTCACTGAAATGACAGCATTTATTACATGCCTGTTTTTATTTGGTATTTTTTATTTCATGACTTAAGAATTTCAGAATGGACCAAGTTGCCAATAATGTTACACTTTCTTCATAACCTAGCAAGATAAAGTAAATATTAATTCCCTCATCATAAGTCAGATATAATAGACAGGATGGAAGCCTCCCAAAGGTTGCCAGAATGTTGTTGCTGCGTGTCAGTGTGTAACTCTGGAGCACTGTCTCCGAGTAGCTGTAACAAAACTGTTGAGTGTGTCTGCCTGTTGAGAATGCTTGAACAGTGTTGTGGTATCTCTTAAATTGAGCAGCATTTCCTTGAAGAGTAAAGAAACTCTTCTGTCCTCTTCTAAGGGATGTTTGCCCTGTGTTTGTGGTGCACTTGGCTCAATATGTTCACAGACCTGATCAGTATGAATCAAGAGAGATAGTTACATTATGATCGCGGTGATACGAGTGGATGCGTTCTATAGCGCCTCCTCGTATACCAACATTCATATACAGCACAGTACAGTAAACCTTCGATAATACAGACCACGCCCGCTATTGCAAATTTTGGAAAATCCAGACTAAATCTAGCATTGATTCAAAAGACTGAAGGAAAGGTTTGAGCTTTCATTGAATAAAGAATGCAGATAGAAAATCCAAATGTCTGGAAACAAGTCTCTTTTCCAGTTAGCCATTGATAACACTCCATCAGAAAACTGGTGCTTGTTGCACGATCTGCCTTGATGACATCAATAATATTACACATTGTGTAGGTCGGTGGACCCCTTGAGCCAATAGCACAGTTTGTGAGCAATAAACCATGAGGCATGAGAGGCGTGTGTAGATAATAAGTGTTCACCTCCACCCCGAGGCCACTGACTACAGCCAGAGTCCCTCCTCTCTCCCTTGCAGGCTCTGTTCAAAGAGAGGTATGAGACTATGTCTGTGGAGAACCAACAGGCCTGCAGACTAAGGTTCCAAAAGCTTAGAGAGAGGCTTTTGGTGAGTATTTTGAGTGTTAGCTCATTGTAGCCTCTGATTTATATCAGAGGATAACAGTTAACTCATATATTATGATGAGGTCATGTCGAGTGAGGTCATGTCAGTGCAGTGCAGCGAGACGTGACATTAGGTTTGAATTAGATGACATTTTGTAGTGTGATTTCCCTTACGCTAATAATAGTGTTTCATATTATCATTGGTAGTTCTGTAATTATTGTGGCTGTTCAACACAAATCATCTTAATAATAATAATAATTTTATTCTCGCATACATACATACAAACAGACAAAAAACAAAGCAATAAGAACAAGTCAAGGAGTAAACTTAAGGCAATTATGGATTGACACTCAGGAAAAACAAATGTTAGGGTAATTAGAGCCAAATTATAAATATTTTGATTTTGTAGTTATGATACTAGGCGACATATCACTTGCCTCAGAAGATTTCTTGTTTCCAAGGAAAAAAATAGATATTCAGATTTTAGTAAATTATTTCAGATTTTGTATTTATGATACTAGGCGACATGTGACTTGCCTCTTCAGATGAATTGTTGTGTTTTCAAGGAATAAAGGACTAGGGGTATGAGTGTTGTGTAGGGGTGGGGCACTGACGCACCGTTGCCTCACAGAGACGGGAGATCCGGGCCGGCCGCCGCAGACTGAGGGACAGGAAGCCCGGGTTCAGCATCGTGTCCTCCGTCAACGACAAGGTTTCCAGGTTCCTCCAGGTAGGTTTGTGTTTGAAAAATATCTATGTTGTTGAATTAGTTGAGTGTACAAAGAATGGGTGCACTTTACAATGAGTTTCAATCAGAAAGTGAGAAGTGACAAGCCTTCAGCTGCAACTCAGAAGTCCTTTCATCCTACGGGACTACTGTTGTGATTTGCCACTACAGATGCACTCTAGATCATTTGTAATATAGAAAATTATTAATTGTGCATGTCAATAATGCTTTAAGTATGATATTTTTCCACACCTCGACCCTGTTTAATGCACGTTCCTGGAAAATCTTGCACTAACACAAAAATGGGTTAATTAAATCCAATGTGCTGCCACAGTAGTGCCAGATTAGTGATGGTGTGCTTGTACTAGTGTTGGGATTTATTAAGCGGCTCTTCACACACCCGACTGTCGGTAATTACTCGCAGGATCCGCGTCAGTCAGAGCTGCGCCTGCGCCCCATGACGGACAAGGACCGGGACCAGCTGAAGCACCTGGCCAACCTGTACTCCCTCACCATCCACAGCACCGACGACCACACGGCGCCCATCCTCACCAAGACCAGGTGAGCACTCCTCCGTGTTGTAAGCCACTCGGGGGAAGGAAGAAAGTGTCCTGCTTCCTCCCTCTTCCAGACCTTGGCAGTTTCCAGGCCAGTCAAGCATTGGATCTTTCTTGCTTCTTAATGCTATTGACGGTAACAGGCTCTAGAAAAATACTGCCTTCCCCACTGCATGCATCACATGTTGGGTTAGGGAGGCGGTGGCAGAGTGGTCACCGCCTGCAAGTGGCGGGCTTGCTGTGCCAAGTTCAATCCCCAACGAGTGCCAAAATCTTTCTGCACCGTCGAGTGGTCCAAGAACACCCATTAACTCTTTCCTTCGATATTGAGTGCATTGGAGGACACGGGGCCAGCAAGAGCCTTTAATCACAGGCGCCACTATACAAATCCTGCCTGCGCCACCACGGCCGAAGGCTAAAAAATTTGTAAAGAATTGTTGATCCATGTTACGAAGCAATAAGATTATAAAAATGTAATTTGTTGCTCTTGGTGTTGAAATTCAGCTTGTTTTCATTTTGTTTTATTGATATTGCTTTTCTGAACAGTGATAAATTCAAACTTTTTAGCTTAATGCTGAAGCCAAACTGAGCTATCTAAGATCAATAGTAACTCTGCTGCGAAGGTTTGAGGAAGAACCTCTGTGCTTACTCAGGCTGTGCTGCGGGTTACTGAGCTTGTCTACACACAGTACACTCCACAGGATTTATTTACATACTCACCTCACATTAATAGATTTAATTTTTTAATAGCCCAGTATGTCATTGTAGCCATTCCATTGGTGTGTGCATTTCTTGATATTGATAGTGGTGTTGTGACGAGTGTGGTGTTGTGTGGCAGGAACACCATCACCAAGCAGTGGCTGGAGGTGGACGAGGCCCTGGCCTGTGGCGGGGCCTTCCCGGGGGGCCTGCCGGTGCCTCTCAGTGACCTCAAGCGGCGGCGACGCACGCCGCCGCCGCCCTCCAACAACCTGACGGAGGGCAGCAACGACTCCGTGGAGAGCGTGTCCAACAGTGCCGGACTCTCAGGTAGAAAGCCTGGCAGTCTTACAGATCATTAGATAAATACCAAAATACTGTGCCCACTCACTTGACTTGTTCATTTATTCTTTCTTTTGTTCAGTGAATGCAGAGGTCATTTTGATTTAATGTATGTACTAATCCTTTGCAACTATTTTATGGTCACTTAATTTTCCTCCTGTAATTTTCCTTTAACCTTCAACGAGTTTGTCCTTGCCACCTGCCTCCCAGACACACTAGCTCAGAGTTTGATAATTCCCCACCCGAGAGTGTACAGTGTGGTGTTTGTGGTGGTGGCAGGTGGGTACCGTCCTCCCGTGCCCAGTGTCAGCTGGGACGATGACGTGGGTGACTGCTGTGCAGACTCCCTCTCGGAGCGCCTGGCGGACTCCGAACCGGACCCGCTGCCCTCGCCGTCCTCCCTGGGCCTGCACGACTGCACACTCTGAGGCTGCTGCTGCATCACTGCCAGGCTTGAAATCTCAGTTGTAAGGTAAACAATTTATTTTACAGCTGCATTAGATCAATATTTGTGGATCAATCATATACCCTCAGTGATTTCTGAGGTTGATTTCAAAAGGTATAGCTGCTCATCTTACTACACAGAAGATGTTTACATAGTGGCCAATGATTTCTTTATTATTCAACGGACTAGATTATTATTTGGACTAGAACTCTCCTGGAGAGAGAGACAAGGAGAGGTATGTCAGAAGTCTAACCTCTGATGCTGAGGATGTCGAGGGCAATTTGAACGCTAATGACCTCCGACCCGCCTACCGAGCCCTGAAGAAGCCGTTCCAAGTCTCCATCTTGGGCGAGTGCTATCCGAGTAACAGATGGGCGCCTCGTGTCGGACATGGATGGGCAGATGGCTCGTTGGGATGAGCACTTTGGGCAGTTGTTCACAGTGGACCCTCCAATTGGGCAGCTTCACACCACTGGATTACGGGCAGTGGATGCCGATCCTCCCATTGACGAAACCACACCCTCTCTTGACGAAGTCAGAGAGGCTGTAGCAAAGTTGAGGGGTGGAAAGGCAGCTGGTGTTTGTAATATTAGTGCGGAGCTCCTCAAAGCTGGGGGTGAGGCCATGATCCGCGGGCTGCATGCTGTCCTGACTGCCGTGTGACAATCAGGTACCATTCCTCCTGACTGGAAAAGGGGGCTGGTCGTCCCTATCTGGAAAGGGAAAGGGGACCGTCAGGACTGCAACAATTACTGCAGTATTACACTGCTCAGCATGCCAGCCAAGGTGCTTGCCCATCTATTATTGCTGACACGGATGCGCAGCTATCTGCTGATGATCAGAGACCTCAGCAGTTTGGGTTCACGCCTGGTAAGTCAACAACTGACCGTATCCTAGCGCTGCTTGTCCTGGTGGAACGCCGACGTGAGTTTCGACAGGGGATGCTTACAGGCAATGTTGATCTCAAGAAGGCATTTGACTCAGTGCATCGTGAGTCACTCTGGGATCTTCTGCGATTTTGCGGGATTCCTGCAAGGACTATTGGTTTGATGACTGGTCTGTACTCTGGGACTGAGAGTGCTGTGAAGTGTGGGGGAGGTGTATTTCCTGTGAATACAGGAGTGAGGCAAGGGTGCGTCCTTGCCCCATCACTTTTCAGCGCTTGTATGGACTGGGTATTGGGCAAAGTTGTAGATCAAAGATATTGTGGAGCATCCCTCGGCAACACCAAGATCACTGATCTTATTTTTGCCAATGATGCAGTAATCTTTGCTGAGTCGTTGGAGGTCCTGGTGATGGCTCTCGAGGCGCTGCACGAGGAGGCAAAGCCTTTGGGATTTGAGGTCTCCTGGCTTAAGACCAAGGTCCAGGTGTTTGGAGGCTTACTAGATGAAGCAGTACAGTCTGTTCATGCGTGCGGTGAGGACATTGAGATCTTGGAAAGTTTTACATACCTTGGTAGCGCAGTCCATAATGATGGCAGGTCACGTCAAGAAGTCTTACGGCGGATTGGCATAGCCCACGGTGTTATGGACTCCCTCAGCGGGAGTATTTGGCGTTGTTGGTCTTCAAGTCGCTTGTGATCCCTGTCTTACTCAATGGATGTGAGACATGAACAGTGGACACTAAATAGCGACTCAAAGGCGAATCAATGCCTTTGTTAGTAAGTGTCTTCGCAGAATCATGGGATATCGCTGGGATGATTTACGTGTCAAATCAGCGATTGCACCGTGAGACTGAATCGAGGCCTATTACCTGCATAGCCCGTCAGCGCCAACTTCGGCTATATGGGCATGTGGCACGCTACCCTGAAACCGATCCTTCCCATCGGGTTGTATCTGTAAGAGACAATCCGGCGTGGAGGAGGCCAAGGGGACGCCCACAAGGCTCGTGGCTGGGGCAAGTTGATGTTTCCTGCCGAGAGTTGCTTGGTATGGGAAAGGAGCCTGCATGGGGACTCGTGCACGGTGACCCCCGGGAGTGGCGTCGTAGGGTGGGTGAGGCGACGCGCCCCCCGGCGTATGCCCCAAATCATTGATTGATTAATGATGATGAGGAGGGTGGCATATATAATATATGGCATTTTTTTCTCCACAGAACAGATGTTGGCTGGACTGCAGGAACTTGACATATCTTTGCTGAGTCCGAGGGGCTTGCACTCCATCCTTCTGTATCCACCGGGAGGCATATGAGCTGGTACACAGGACGATGATATTCCTCACAAGTGGAAGTTATGACCTAAGAGAGAGAGATTATGTTGAAGACAATTTGATATTTATGAAGAAGTGAAGTAAGGGCCTATCAGTCTTTTTCCCTGTGGTGGGTGGCTAGGAGGCGTGTGCTGTTCATAGTTCTGCCCAGTATTTATTGTAGACCTCTTGCCCGTTGAAGCAGACAGTGATGCGAGCCATAGTTCCTCATTAGCCTTAACACACCACTGTTGCAAATATTTCTTTCAGTGTAGGCACATTTTTACCTCGGCAAACCATGGTATTTGCTAGCTATTACTCCCGCATTAGTTTCGGCCCTATTTCACAAGGATATTTTTAAGGGGGGAGAAATTGTTTTGATCATACATTGATTTAAAGATGATTTGTAAAGCGTTAGCCAACATTTTAAATGTTTTGTTTTGATGGAGTTCAAACATCATCCTATGAAGTAAAACCATGATGCTATAACTGACAGGCCACCTGTATTGCAGCGGTGATCTCCCGTGTGTGGGTGACGTGCAAGGAAGTCACCGTGTGGTTACCATAGTAATATATTTATACTCTGATCCGTTGTGTGGCTGCATTAGATGCAGGGCAAGGTTTTGATGATCTAATGGTTTATAAAGGTCAGCAAGTATGGTGTGACCGGTGTTATTCTTTTGTGAATTATTCTATGGTTCAGTTACTGTTGAAGCTGTCCAGATTATTTTAATGAAGTAAGATATAGGTAGAAAAGTACAAATATTTTCACCAAGGTTCATGATTTTGACAAATATGATCATTATGATAATGCATATTGTACTTATATAACTAAATGTATATTTATCAAATAGAGTCATTCAGACAAGTGATGAAAATGTGTTTCTTTTCAAGGTTGACACTTGACAATTCCTTCCGTTGTGATTGTTGATGCTCGATAGAAGTTTTACTGAAAATTGTGATTTTTGTGATTTTTTAAAGTTTGCAATCGGCCACAAGCTTTAACTCAATGGATGAAGAATTATTTGAGGGAGTCTGATATTGAGCTATAATTTTTGGTCATTGTGTTACCGGTAAAAAGTCGGGTACCATGTATTGAAAATTGAAGGAAAGTTCATTGCATCTCTAAATTTCATGGTGGTGAATTTCAAACAGACACAAAATGTGAAATTGAGAACAGTTAAAGGCAAGCCTCCAGGGCCTACCATCCCACCCCTGTAGCTCACTGCCTACATGCGCTATAGGCATAGGTGTATAAAAAAAAAAAAAAATATTTAAAAAAAACTGTCTTTGCCATGCCGAGTTACAGTAAAACCCTTATAACTCGGCACTGTATAACTCGGAATTTGATATAACTCTGCATGGCAAAGACAAAGTTGTTGTTGTTTTGTTTTTTTACACCTATGCCTATAGCACATGTAGGCAGTGAGCTCCAGGGGTGGGATGGTAGGCCCTGGAGGTTCACTCGAGGGCTGTGATGGTTGGCCCTCGCCCGTGGTGGCGCAGGCAGGATTCTTATAGTGACGCCTGTGATCAGAGGCTCATGCCGCCCCCTGTGTCCTCCCATGCACTCACAGTCGAAGGTAGAGTTAATGGACAGGGCATGTAGGTGTTCATAGGCTACTCGACGGTGCAGAAAGATTTCAAGTGGATTTATGGGTCTCACTCGGGATCGAACTCGGGTCTTCGAGAACGCCACCCGGTGACGCTAACCACTCTGCTACCGCCTCACCTAAACTGCATCTCATGGTTTTCACTCGGCATATCATGCCCTCACAACCTCTTCTGTGAACATGTAAACAGAAAGTTGGCAAAAAATAATGTATCTCGGCATATTGAAGTTATAACTGCATCTCTTCGCTTACATCTGCATATCGTCAGTCGCATAAAGTAGTGTTTTTGTCCTTTTGACACTTTCCTGCAGGCTCAGGCTCTTCAATTTCATTCCCTTCCTGCTGGAGACACCCTTGCGTGATGGAGCTGACATCTTGAAATACAGTACTGTATGATGTAATCCCAAAACACGTAAAATAGGTGGCAAAGTAAAGCAAAGGTCGGGAACGAGCGTGTAGGCTGTCAGCTGAGCAGTGTTTATGTCGTCCAAGCACCGTCTTGGATACGAATTCAGTTTTTTGTCGAAATTGAAAAAGGATTGGTTTCTGCTTCAAAAACACAACAAACTTGGTAGGAGTCAAAATAATAATCAATGCAAAACATTGCAAACAATATCACAAAGTAGTATAACACACATTTCAGCAAGTGTTATTGGATGGGATTCGTAATCCAAGACGGTGCTTGGACGACAAAAACACGGCTCAGCCTACGCGCTGGTACCCGACCTTTGCTTTACTTTGCCACCTATTTTACGTGTTTTGGGATTACATCATACAGTACTGTATATCAAGATGTCAGCTCCATCACGCAAGGGTGTCTCCAGCAGGAAGGGAATGAAATTGAAGAGCCTGAGCTTGCAGGAAAAGGTGAAAGTGCTGGCAAGGATGGATGCAGGTGCGTCCATGTGTGCTATTTGTGCTGAGTTTGATATCAAATCCAGCACATTCTACCCGTTCACTGGTAAGTGTACTTTTTATGCTTTTACACTACTGTATTTACATTTATTTTTTTTTTTACCCATATCAGAGGGCATTGCATAACTCGGCACATTGAATAACTCGGCAAGGGCCAGAGCCCCTATCGTGCCGAGTTATAAGGCTATTACTGTACACTACCCTCCCGAGTTTCGCGCTTGCTTTCTTCCGGAGGCATAGCGCGAAACTCGCGGATCGCGAAACTCGGGTATTAAAAACCCTGTAAAAATGCTTATTTAGTCCGTTTTTTTTTTTTTTTTTTTTTTTTTTTTGGTGTGTGTGCCTACAGCGCCGTTAGGCAGTGACCTCCAGGGGTGGGATGATAGGCCCTGGAGGTTAACTTGAGGGCTGTGTACCTACCGTATTTTACAGCTTATAAGACTCACTTTTTCCCCAAAAAAATATCCTGAAAATGCCCCAAGCCCCTGTCCACCCAGCAGTGAATGGGTACTGGGTGTTAGCCTAGGGTTTGTGACCCGCTTCCCGGGGTGGTGGCTTCGGCCAACACTACGTAGAGAAGAGGAAGGAGGAGAGGAGCTTGAGATTGAGCTTGAGTTGGGAGTCACCCAGCGGATGCTGTTTTGGTGTGAGTGAGTGAGCTTGACACATATCTTGTCAGCTGATGGTTGTGTGACAGTGTTATACGACAATAACACTTGTCACAATGCCTTCCTCTCTTCTCTCCTGTCTCCTCCAGTACCTCCAGAAACCACAGTACCACACACGTCATGGTTAATCACTTATAAAGGAGTATTTTGTGGTAAATAGTAAGGTAAGGTGCTACTTATTTCGAGGTGTTACCTATCTTATGCGACACCGGCTGTTCCTGTAGAGAAAAACACAAACAAATGGAAAAAAAACTAAGCAAAACTACATACAGCTATACTAAGCCTATTATTATACTATACTAAGCAGGAAGGAAGGAAGATGTGTCCCGTACGTCTCTTATGGGAGGCGGTAGCAGAGTGGGTAGCGTCAAGATATATGTCAAGCTCGAGCACGAGCTTGACAGACGACCTACAAAGTGATGATACTAAGCAAAAAAGGTCACAAGAAGAAGTCTCCGAGTGGCGTTCTCGGTGATCCGAGTTCGATCCTTGATGAGGGCTGTAAAATCCACTTTAAATCTTTCTCTGCACTGTTGAGTGGCCTAAGAACACCCACACGCTGCCCATTAGCTCTACCTTCGATTGCGAGTGCATCGGAGGATACAGGGGGCGGCATGAGCCTCTAATCACAGGCGTCACTATAGAAATTCTGTCTGCGCCACCACGGGCGAGGACCAACCATCACAGCCCTCAAGTTAATCTCCAGGGCCTACCATCCCACTCCTGGAGGTCACTGCCTAACGGCGCTGTAGGCGCACACACACACGCAAAAAAAAAAAAAAAAAAAAAGAAGCGAAACTCGGGGATATAATGCGCGAAAGTCGGGATGATAAGAATTTAGGACTCAGCGCGAAACTCGAGGATCGCGAAACTCGCATAGCGTGAAACTCGGGAGGGTAGTGTATATCAAATTCCGAGTTATACAGTGCCGAGTTATAAGGGTTTTACTGTAGTACTTGAAGATCTTTGGGCGTTTCTGATAGATTATTTTTGCGATATGCCACATGCATGCATCCTTTATGGGTGCAGCAAGACAGCTGTGCCTTTCCAGAAAAGTTTGCACACGTTTCCGACTGATACGACAACGTTAAATGTGTTGAAAAGATTAGTGCGGCGGACTAGGGCAGATTGGAACAGGAAGTTGAAATTTGCAAGGATTTGTAGTGATACACTCACCACACACACACACATAAGTAAAGTGATGGAAATGGGCAGTAGCAAAAAGAGACAGAGAGGAAAGTATTTGATGGGAAATGAATGGATAATCAAAACAAAGGTCGAAAAAGATCTGGGAGTATGGATTAAGGACAATTTGTCACCAGAGAAGCATATAAACAAGATCACAGGAGATACATATCAGTTGCTGAGGAATATAAGAATGGCATTCAAATATCTGGATGAAGAGATGATCAAGAAATTGATAACATCTTTGATTCGACCAAGGTTGGAATATGCGGCAGTGATTTGGTCACCACATAAAAAGAAGGATATAAGGAAGATTGAGAGAATACAAAGAGCAGCCACAAAAATGGCTCCAAGCCTGAGAGATTTACCGTATGAAGAAATACTTTCAAGACTAAAACTCCCAACACTTGAGAAAAGAAGAGAAAGGGGAGATTTTATAGCAGTGTACAGAGCCTCAATGGGTCTGGAAAAAATTGATAGAGAAGATCTGTTTGTGTGGGACGATAGAAGTACAAGAGGTCATGAGAAGAAATTGAAAAAGGACAACATGCAAGAGAGATATAAAAAAATACAGCTTCCCATATAGAAGCATAGAAGCCTGGAACAACCTTGATGCAAAAGTGATTAATGCAAGAAGTATTCAGGACTTCAAAGGCAAGCTGGATAATAGTAGATTTGGAGACGGGACAGTACGAGCATAGCTCTTTTCCTGTATGTTACAACTAGGTAAATGCACACACACACACACACTCACTCACTCACTCACCGGATGCTGTTGTGTTTTCCTGACCTTTTCGACACCTCCACACAAACAGCGTCACCACCATCACTATCACCACCAAGATTCCCACTCCCATGGCGTGAGGGCTCCAACCGGGGGGGGGGGGGGGGGGAGGGGGGGCGTGGCGGAGCGTTGACTGGGTGTGGGTGGGTGTGGTAGGAGACGGGGTGTATGGGGTGGACTGGGGTGTGGTAGGAAATGTGGTGGACTGGCGTGTAACATACTTGTGTAAGGGGTTGTTGTGTGTAAGGGGGTTGTTGTGTGTAAGGGGTTGTTGTGTGTAAGGGGGTTGTTGTGTGTAAGGGGTTGTTGTGTGTAAGGGTGTTGTGTGTAAGGGGTTGTTGTGTGTAAGGGTTGTTGTGTGTAAGGGGTTGTTGTGTAAGGGGTTGTTGTGTGTAAGGGGTTGTTGTGTGTAAGGGGTTGTTGTGTGTAAGGGGGTTGTTGTGTGTAAGGGGTTGTTGTGTGTAAGGGTGTTGTGTGTAAGGGGTTGTTGTGTGTAAGGGTGTGTTAGGGGTTGTGTGTAAGGGGTTGTTGTGTAAGGGGTTGTTGTGTGTAAGGGGGTTGTTGTATGTAAGGGGTTGTTGTGTGTAAGGGGTTGTTGTGTGTAAGGGGTTGTTGTGTGTAAGGGTTGTTGTGTGTAAGGGGTTGTTGTGTGTAAGGGGTTGTGTGTGTAAGGGGTTGTTGTGTGTAAGGGGTTGTTGTGTGTAAGGGGTTGTTGTGTGTAAGGGGTTGTTGTGTGTAAGGGGTTGTTGTGTGTAAGGGGTTGTTGTGTGTAAGGGGTTGTTGTGTAAGGGGTTGTTGTGTGTAAGGGGTTGTTGTGTGTAAGTGTTGTGTGTAGGGTTGTTGTTGTAAGGGGTTGTTGTGTGTAAGGGTTGTTGTGTGTAAGGGGTTGTTGTGTGTAAGGGGTTGTTGTGTGTAAGGGGTTGTTGTGTGTAAGGGTTGTTGTGTAGGGGTTGTGTGTAAGGGGTTGTTGTGTGTAAGGGGTTGTTGTGTGTAAGGGGTTGTTGTGTGTAAGGGGTTGTTGGGTAAGTGTTGTGTGTAAGGGGTTGTTGTGTGTAAGGGGGTTTTGTGTGTAAGGGGTTGTGTGTGTAAGGGGTTGTTGTGTGTAAGGGGGTTGTTGTGTGTAAGGGGTTGTTGTGTGTAAGGGGTTGTTGTGTGTAAGGGGTTGTTGTGTGTAAGGGGGTTGTTGTGTGTAAGGGGTTGTTGTGTGTAAGGGGTTGTTGTGTGTAAGGGGTTGTTGTGTGTAAGGGGTTGTTGTGTGTAAGGGGGTTGTTGTGTGTAAGGGGTTGTTGTGTGTAAGGGGTTGTTGTGTGTAAGGGGGTTGTTGTGTGTAGGGGTTGTTGTGTGTAAGGGGTTGTTGTGTGTAAGGGGGTTGTTGTGTGTAAGGGGTTGTTGTGTGTAAGGGGTTGTTGTGTGTAAGGGGTTGTTGTGTGTAAGGGGTTGTTGTGTGTAAGGGGTTGTTGTGTGTAAGGGGTTGTTGTGTGTAAGGGGTTGTGTGTGAAAGGGGTTGTTGTGTGTAAGGGTGTTGTGTGTAAGGGGTTGTTGTGTGTAAGGGGTTGTTGTGTGTAAGGGGTTGTTGTGTGTAAGGTGGTGTTGTTGTGTGTAAGGGGGTTGTTGTGTGTAAGGGGGTTGTTGTGTGTAGGGTTGTTGTGTGTAAGGGGTTGTGTGTAAGTGGGGTTGTTGTGTGTAAGGGGTGTTGTGTGTAAGGGGGTTGTTGTGTGTAAGTGGGTTGTTGTGTGTAAGGGGGTTGTGTTAAGGGGGTTGTTGTGTGTAAGGGGGTTGTTGTGTGTAAGGGGGTTGTTGTGTAAGGGGGTTGTTGTGTGTAAGGGGGTGTTGTGTGTAAGGGGTTGTGTGTGTAAGGGTGTTGTGTTGTAAGGGGGTTGTGTGTGTGTAAGGGGTTGTTGTGTAAGGGGTTGTTGTGTGTAAGGGGTTGTTGTGTGTAAGGGGTTGTTGTGTGTTGGGGTTGTGTGTAAGGGGTTGTTGTGTGTAAGGGGTTGTTGTGTGTAAGGGGTTGTTGTTGTGTGTAAGGGGTTGTTGTGTGTAAGGGGTTGTTGTGTGTTGGGGTTGTGTGTAAGGGGTTGTTGTGTGTAAGGGGTTGTTGTGTGTAAGGGGTTGTTGTTGTAAGGGGGTTGTTGTGTGTAAGGGGTTGTTGTGTGTAAGGGGTTTGTTGTGTGTAAGGGGTTGTGTGTGTGGGTTGTTGTGTGTAAGGGGTTGTTGTGTGTAAGGGGGTTGTTGTGTGTAAGGGGGTTGTTGTGATAAGGGGTTGTTGTGTGTAAGGGGTTGTTGTGTGTAAGGGGTTGTTGTGTGTAAGGGGGTTGTGTGTAAGGGGTTGTTGTGTGTAAGGGGTTGTTGTGTGTAAGGGGGTTGTTGTGTGTAGGGGTTGTTGTGTGTAAGGGGTTGTTGTGTGTTAGGGGTTGTTGTGTGTAAGGGGTTGTTGTGTTAAGGGGTTGTTGTGTGGTTTAAGGGGGTTGTGTGTGTAGGGGTTGTTGTGTGTAAGGGGTTGTTGTGTGTAGGGGTTGTTGTGTGTAAGGGGTTGTGTGTAAGGGGGTTGTTGTGTGTTAGGGGTTGTTGTGTGTAAGGGGTTGTTGTGTGTAAAGGGGTTGTTGTGTGTAAGGGGGTTGTTGTGTGTAAGGGGTTGTTGTGTGTAAGGGGTTGTTGTGTGTAAGGGGTTGTTGTTGTTGCCGCTAACATCTGTTCGTCCGCCTCGTATTCTGGTTCAAACATATAGGGTTGGGCTCCCATCACAATCTGAGGTTCGTTTTCCTCATATTATACGCGAGCAGCGTCATTTATTTCGGTCTCAGATTGAGCATCGTACTCTAGATCTGTAACACTGACAGATTCACTGTCTGACACCGAAGTACAATCGCTCATCATCACATTTGCCGACAGGTGTCATAGGCAGACGACTGTTGTTTACATTCTCCGCTCCTGGTGTGACGTCATCAATAATATTCGTAGCCCTGTTGGAGGGAAGAAAAAAAAATTCGCGTGCTTTTTACAAAAGTTGTGTTTTTACGGAAATAAGGCATGGAAATAAATTCTTTTTGGTGGATTAGGTGTTTTGAATGTACATTCAACATAATTAGGCAAAACAAAAATGGGTCTGGACGATTACTTTAAGCAGAGAGCAAACATCATATTCTGTGTCAAGTTCGGGAAATCAGCAATGCAGACCCTTGAAATGCTAAAGCAGGCCTTCAGCAATAAAGCAATGTGCCAAACATGTTTTGAGTGGCACTCGTACATCACGAGGGGCGGAACATCACTGGAGGATGACGAGAGGTCAGGGCTTTCAGCGAGCACCTGAAAACGTTGAAGAAATTGCACGAATCGTGTGTTAGAATCCTTGGATCACCATCCATGAAGTTGCTGACATCAATATGTCATTTGGATCAGTTCAGGCAATCCTCATGTCATATTTGAACATGCACCGCATCGCTGCCTAGTTTGTGCCCAGACTCCTCACCCCAAACCAAAAGCAGCACTGTGTTGAAGTCTGCAAGGATCTCCTCCAACAGGCTCAGGTTGACCCGACCTTCATATCGAGGCTGACCACCAGTGAGGAGAGTTGGGTCTGCGGCTACAACCCAGAGGCCAAACAACAGTCTTCGTGGTGGAAAAGCCCACAATCTCCAAGTCTGAAGAAGGTGAGGCAGGTGAGGAGCGCAATCAAAAGCATGTTTGTAGTTTTTTTCAACATTCGCGGGCTTGTGCGGAGCGAGTTCATCCCCCCCGGCCAGACTGTCAATGCCGAGTTCTAATGCACCGTTCTGAGGCGTCTATGGGAGAACATCGGGCACAAACGACCCGAGCTCTGGCGTGATGGCAACGGGTGCTCCAACCTGACAACGCAGCCCCTCACAGTGTGCTGAAAACATGCAAGTCTTTGGCCCACACAACAGGATCATGGCTCCCCTTCCACCCTCCTCACCAGATCTGGTTCCCTGTGACTTTTTCTTTTTCCCCCAGGTGAGGTTCAAGCCAAAGGGTCGCCACTTTAACACCGTTGAGGAGACCCGGCACAAAACTGTAGTGGTGCTTAACAACCTTTAAGACCGGGACCTCCAGGGAGCATTACAATCATGGCACAAACGCTGGAGTAGTATAGGGAACGGCGGCCAAATTTACATCAGGTATGCCGTTTGTTTTTTATAGGTGTAGTCCAGGAACTTATCGCACCTGGCATTGTGTTTTTAAGTGTTACTGATGCCTAACATATAAATAGATGGCGAGATATATTTATATACCTGGGTTATTGCAGTAGTGGTCTAAAGCATGTATGGCATTGATGGCAGGCCGTGGTAAGGTGAGCAGCCTTGATGTGTCACGAATCAAACTGCCGCCGGGCCTTTGCAGCCCAGCACAAGGGCGCAGCAGTGAGGCAGTCAGGAGTGACCATCAGGTGCTGATGTCTGATGACTGTCTGCAGCTGACATTGTGGACATTACAAGACTCAATTATAATTACAGGAATACTTCTACAAATGACATGTTCATTATCATTCTTAAAAATGTGTTTATTTGAAAAAATAAACAGATGAATAAAAGTAGCTGTATAACAGCGGGCTCATCACAGCAAGCCACCGCTCTGCACCAGGCAAACTGAACACTGGGGAAAAGGTTAAACAATAAACCTGGCAATATAATGTGCTCAAACACATTTTGAATGTTACAATTTTAAGCAATATTAATTAATCTTAATGTTCTGGATAAATTTGCAGACATTCATTACTAATATTTTGCACATTAAACAGAAATAACTCAACTTTGTGAAGACCACAATAGTTAGAGCAAATAAGCATATCAATATTTGGGAAAATAGTTTGGTAGCAATATTTGTTTGAATAAGGGAAAAAACAAATGCATAAAATGTAACATTAATTTCTGTGGTCCATCCTTCTGCTTCACTGTACCCAAAAAGGACTTACTCTTTGGGCAATCTAACCTTATCTTTGTACAGCACAAACTTGCCTTTTTTGTTTAATTTTTTATGCAACACGACCAATAACTCGGCCTTGGACTTAGCCTCCCCGTGGGCGGCGCAGTAGAGGGACAGCACCTTCCTCTGCACCTTACTGACCTTCAGGCCCTCCTCGGGGGCCTCCTGCAGCACCCTCCTGATGGCCACCGACCACTTGAAGGCCGACGGCGGCTCTACGGGCGACGGGTCTTCGTTATCCTCGTCCAGGATATTATGATTTTCATTTGCGATAATACTTTCCTCTAGCGCATCCTTTTCTTTCCGTTTTTTCTTCCTTTTTGGTTCTGTCATTTCTGTGGCCTCCTCCTCTCCTGCTGGTAGATCTTTTCCTTTCTTTTTCTTCTTCTTTTTTGACTCTGTAGGTTCCACAACAGGTTCTTCTTCCTCCACGTCTCGCTTCCTCTTGGCTCCCGGCTTTGTGTCGCCGTCATTCTGTGTGGTGTGTTTATCCTTCTTGGACTTTTTACTTTGCTTCTCCCTCCTCAACTCCTTCTTTTCCCTTTTATTTAACTTTGCAATATCATCACTGCCATCTTTCTCCGCTCCATTCACTACTTGGTCACCATTTTCACCGTTGGTTTTCTTGGTGTTATTGTTTGCTTCTGGTACACTCACACCATTCTTAGCGTCAGTCACAGTGTTGGTGTCTTTGGTGTTGGCATCTTTAAATATTACCCAGACTCGGTCCACAAGTTTTGGATTAGACACTCTACACGAGCTCTTCATGAAGTTCTGAAACAAAGAAAGTAATGAAAAATAAAAAATTTCAGACACAATCTTGATGAAGTTAAGAAATAGTGGTTTAACAAATGGTAGACTGTCTTGGGGGAAGTAAACAACCCATCAATTACTAATCTCCATGCATTGACTCGTTAATGGTCAACCATGTATGTATATGTACGTGAAATCAGAGGTTACTATCAGTGGTCTATCATGTCTACGGTTGTCACTTTCTCACTTCCTACAGATTTAAACATTCTACAAAGCATAGTAATTATGTCTCTGGAAGTGTCTAGCATCTTGCACCGAGCTGTTCTGCCATTTATTCAGGGTGGTTCAGAGGTGACTAGTGGACAATGGAGGGTGGCGGTGGTGGGTGGGCTTCGGAGACACGGGAAGCCCACCCACCACCGCCACCCTCCATTGTCCACTAGTCACCTCTGAACCACCCTGAATAAATGTAAATATACTAAATAACAGGCTATACACTCACATTTCCAAAACTTAAAAAGGAACTTTCGGGCCCCAGGTGTAGCAACATGCATGGAGGGAGACCTGTGTTTGGTGCACCGGTGGCCCGTGTGGCCACAGCCTAAAAGTTGAGTATTTTACTCGCCATGGCGAGTAAATAAATTACATGGCGGGTCAAAATTATCTCTCCCTCGCCAGTGGCGAGTGTAAAGATATTTTTTCTACTCGTCAGTAGCGAGTGAGACAGCCCTTCACAAGGCACCCTCGCACCTCCTACGTAGCTTCAAAGCATGCCCCCGCCCCCTTGCACGGCCTCATCCTCGCACCACGTATCTAGTAGGGCTGGACGAGAACCGGTTCTGCAACCGGTTCCGCCACGACTGGCTGGGAACCGGTTCCGCCTTAACGGTTCCTCAGTAATCTACAATACATGACTTGACGGTAGCTGTCAGTAGGGAACACAGAAATTTGAAAAGTGGCCAAACAGAACAAAACGTCCATTTTACAAAAGTCGTGTTTTCACGGAAATCAGACGAAGAAATTAAATATTTTTTGTGGTGTTTGATGTTTGAATAATTTTCGTCGTATCGACGCAGCTGAGATGGATCTCCGCTGTAACCAGACAGCTCTCTCACAAACTACCCCTAGAGAGCTGTCTGCTAGTGCTTATAGTGTTGGCCGAAGCCAGCACCCCGGGAGGCGGGTTACAAACCCCCGGCTAACACCCGGTACCCATTCACTGCTGGGTGGACAGGGGCTCGGGTTTTAAGGAAACGGCCCAACTGTTTCCGCTCCGCCCGGGGATCGAACCCGGGACTTCTCGGTTGTGAATCGAGCGTGCTACCCCTACACCACGGAGTACCCGGGGATTAGGTATTTTGAATGAACATTCAACATACTTATGCAAAGAAAAAATGAGTCTGGACGAATACTGGAGGAACCGGTTCCCACGATTCCGAGAGCCTTTGGAACCGGAACCGGCGGTTCCAAAAAAAACTGTTCCTGCCCAGCCCTAGTATCTAGTGGGATATCAGTGTGGGAACTAATGGGCAACTCAATTGTGGGAACATCTAACTAGTTGGCAACCTGACACCACCACGCTGTGACACACATCACTCAGCAACACTGACACACACACACACACACACACACACAGTGGTGCCGAAGTCAATAACTATTTGTTAATTTTCCTCTGGCTAGTGAATTTTTTTTTTGGCTGGTAAATATTTTTAAGCACTCGCCAGTGGCTGACAGATGTATTGTACACTTTCAGGCCTGGGCGGTGATCATGTTAACCCCCTCGCATTCCATAATTGTACTTATGAATTCTTTCCAGTGGCAGCCCCTGGGAGAGGCCCTCAGAAGGTTTTTCTACGCATAAAAATGTTTACTTTCCAGTTCATTTTTCCCCCATACCAAATACTCTTATCAGTGTAAATGTTATACTATTATCTTTAGAGATGTTTGTTCTATAAGATTATTGCAGAAACAACTGTAAGGCACACAGAACAAATCCCATTATGAGACTGAATAAATGCACATAAACAGTACATTGACTTCAACTCTTCACAAGAAAAAAAATTCTGAGACAACTTTCAACATGTTGCATAGCAAAAGAAGTGGAATGATACCAGTCTTCCATATAAACAATTTGTTTCTGGTAAGGGAGCATGACGGGAGCACCGTGGAAAAAGTAGCCTAAACTAAACATTTATCGCTAAACAATCAAATGTTTTATCCATTGCATTTTTGTTTCTCGAATTTTTCAGCACTGTTTTATTGACAACCGGTGCAATTATGAGTTTGAAATTATGTTCGTGAACCGATTTGTTTGAAAAGGGAGACGTTCGAAACCAGAGGTTTGACTGTATTTTATTTGGGCACTACCAAAATAATGCTTACAGAGGGTTGCCAGATAATTCATTTTCAAATAATCAGCTTACTGAACACTTGCCCCCAAAAAAAGCAGATAGCGTTATTTATCGATTTTAGGCTAATATTTTTCTGCCGCAGAGGGCCGAACGAGGCGTTACGCGTCTCAGGCGTTCCAGACATCACTTCTCGAATGACGCGTAACGCGTCCTAGACTGCGAGGGGGTTAACACTGGTGATGCATACTGGCACACAGACTGACAGTTGCACTACCCTGATACACATCTTACCCTGAATTTGCCCTCCTTGCGGGGAATGTTGGAGTGCTGCATGATGCTCTGCAGCAAGTCCCGCAGCTGGGGCTCCATGTGCTTAGAGGTGGCAACCTTCTCTTTGATCTTTTCAACCCATTCCTCTTGTTTCTTCTCTCCTTTATTCTCCTTGGAGACATAGTTGTTTCCTCCATACTTCTCGTTCTCTGTGATGCATTTCAGATGGCCGGCATAGTCTTCCCCCCTGAGGACAAGTACCCAGGAGGTTAGGGAGCCCAGGCACTGCAGGCACAGTCTCTACACGCTCACACACACACAAACACAATCATGAAATTTATTAACCCTCTCACGCACGAAAAGTTTAATAAGTTTTTCCGTCCACTGCGACATCCGTCTTATGCTCCCTGAGGGGCCCCGCGAAATGGCCTGACTGCGGCGAATTATTTTTTTATGTTATCAATTTCACCAACGTGTATTCTTTTTTCCTGTCATTATTATATATCATTGGTTTTGCAAGATATTATTCTGCCTTATGAAAGAAAAAAATAACAAGAAATGCAAATAAATAGCGGAATTTACCAACTCCGAAAAAATATTGAGTAAAGAGAAATAAGAAATACTTACGTTCACCACTTCGTAGCTCGAAACTTCCTGAGTCAACTTTTTATGGTTTATATGCCAATAAAGGTGGATTTTTATGAGGATTCCAACGCTACCATTATAATTTTCATATGGCCAGTACGGCCAGCTCGGGACACGTTTTAAAGGGACGACAAACCGCGCGCACAGGCTGCCTGCTGAGTGGAAACTGAGACACAAACCCTTATCATTTCACATCCACTCACACGAGAGTTGGCAATTAGTTTATTTTATAGGTCTAGCTTGGATCTTTAACGCAGAAAATTTTGACACAATTCTGATAAATACTTTATTTTTGGCGAATTTTTAACAGTTTTTTGACGCAATTCGCGTCAAAAGCTCAGATTGCAGACGGGCCCGTTTAGACGCATCGCGTCACCGTGCGTGAGAGGGTTAATAAAGAAATGAGTCACATTTAGATATAATGCAGAGGATTATTATGAACCAGCGGTATAATTCACTTGCTCAATTTTGTTCATAATAACCATGAGTTATGTCTGGGCTGCCAGCAGTCATTACTGTCTTATATGAGGAAAAAATACTTTAACAAAATCTTTCACTTATGCCATTACACAATAACATGCCACATTATAAAAGTATCACAGTGTTTGTTTGTTTTTATGCTAATGGAAATATAATTATGTTCCCCAGCCTTCCTGAAAATAAAATATACAAACATAAATTACAAAATGAAGTTACTTTGTAAAATGTTTCCTCTGTTGACATATCTGCCCTGACAACGTGCTCACAGTTGTCAGGGAGCATTGGCGCCGCAGTGCAGGCAATCTGCTGCTACAGGTTCACAATCTTTTATCCAAAATTCTGAAAACCGAAAAACTCCGAAAACCGAACATTTTTTCCAGACTATCTGTCGTCTGCATACCAAAGCTCGCGTTTGGTGCCAAACTTGACCAGAAATGCCCAACGTTCAACCCAGGACACGCAGTGTTGTCTCAGTGCTCCTACCAGTCAGACGCACGTCGCTCTGCTGCTCACGGATACATATTTTGTTAATTTTTGCAATTTTTTTTACTTTGAAGACTGTGAAAATGTCAAAAAGAGCTGCAAATTCCCCTATGGATAACAGTGAGAAGCAGAAAAGGAAGCGCCTGTCATTATAGATAGCACAGAAAGTAGAGTTATTACAGAAACTTGATCGTGTGTACATGTATCAGTGTCCATGAGATTATGGCAGTTTATTCAATCAAAGAGAGATTGCTTAGACAGAAACCTGTTAATGAAACAAATGACACTGGAGGAAGTCTTTAAAAAGGCCGTCTCTCGTAGTGCTGCTGAACTTGAGAATCCTGTTCCTGGCCCATCATCAGATGTCCAACTCCAACCCGAAGACGATGGTCACCATAACAACGATGACTACATTGATTCTCCAGAATCCTCAAACTAGTTGTTTTGTGCTTTTACTGCATGTAAGTATATTTTCTTGTGTTTAGCTTAGTTTGAGCCAGTTTATGTTTAAAGTTTTATTTAATGTTTTATCTTTTTTTATTATTTATTCGGGGGATTCAAGAATCCCCGAGCAGGACACCTAAGGCCGTGTAGCCCCGCTAGGGTGACAAGAGAGTGCTGCCACCTTCGCCGAGTAACTGCCGGGATTGAGGCACAAACTCGCGACCTTGTGGCCACGAGCCGAGCACTCTACCGCTGAGCCACCCGTTCCCCTTGTAATGTTTTATCTAAAAAGCGTTAAAATCTACGCTAAATATCTTCCATTCTGAAATCCGAAAAATTACGAAATCCGAAAAGTGTCTGGTCCCAAGGTTTTCGGATAAGAGATTGTGAACCTGTAGTAAGAACAGGATTTTTTCAACGCTTGACCTTTTAGCACCTGTATCTACTTCCTTTGATATACAGGAAATGAGCTACACTCGTGGGGTTCCATCTCCATGCATTTAGTTAATCTTAACTAAACTAAAATCATGATCACTATTGGCATTTCCTATCTCACTGTCCAAGTTATTCCACATCAATACAACGCTGAGGAAACCTGTACTGTGCTTTTTATGTCCTTCAAGTATTTTGTGTTCAGCTTCCTTCCATGTGCTCTTGTGGCTCCTACATCCCACACACACACACAACACACACACACACACCTTCTTTGTGAATTCTTTGCAAGGCCGATACAGCTCTATGCATCGCTATCCAGTCTCCTCATTATGCAGGCTGTTCTCTTGAGGGCTCCCAGGGGTTGGCTCTGTAAGTTGTCACACGAGGGCTCTGATTTGCCCCTCACCCACGATGGCACCAGGAAGGATTTCTATAATGACGCCCGTGCCGATCAGGAGGCTCGTACCGCCCTCTGTCGCCCAATGCACTCGCCATAGAAGGCAATAGTTGATAGGCACCGTGTGGGAAGTCTTTGGCCACTCGACATCGGAAGAAAGATCTTGCTCCCAGCAGGACTTGAACTCGGGACCCCAAGCTCATTACTACTAAGCCTGCACATTTATGGTGTTCTTATCTTGAGCCGTGTTCATTGCAGCCTATGCTGGGTGACCCATCACAGGTGTGACACACAAGCCAGACAATGTAATGCTTGTCCACCACGGCTCAGACCCAACAACCTACCTGAAAACTATTGTACTAAGTTCCTATCTAGCTAGGCTTTACTGTCAAGGTTTTGTCTCTAAAAATTAGTCATTTCTAAATTGCGTTGGTAAACTTTTTCAATACAATAACAACCCTTGACATCCTGAGCAAAGTGTTGAAATATCCTCCATCCCATAGCTGAGCTCTACACAAAGCACAGCACTCTGAGGTGGCTTGGTCATACAGACAGAAAGGCAGAAAGTGAGATGACCGAGAGAGTATGTATGAGTGTAGTGCATGCGGTGGGTAGTACAGGACTGCCTCCAGTGCAAGGGGAGGACAGAGGGCTTGAGAATGTGAGAGAAAGGGCAAGAGAAGAATAAGGGTTAGAACATGCAAGGGGGGAATGCAAGGACAGGAATAAATGAAGACATTATTATCGTCATGCCCTAGACTACGGGTTCTTTACCTGGGGGTGCGAGACCAACCTCTTGGGGGTGCCAGATGCTATGATAGACCACATCATTATATATTTGGGAACAATGGTGTAGCTATTAGCTAGGTATCTATCAACGGGGGCACAGCTGTATAGGGGGGGGGGGCACTATGGCAAGGGGCATTAGCTCAGGGGCATTCTGATACCACATAGAAGGGTATATCGTCAGTCAAAGGTCCAAGCGTATTATGGCAGCCATGGCCAGTGGGGGGGAGGGGGGGAACTCCGAATTTTCATGGGGGGGGGGGGGGGGGGGCGTTCCCTCCCGTAGCTACGCCACTGGCCATAGCTGATCTGACGTTATATAAGGCAGAAAGATAACGAGGCAACAGCCATTACTTTGCAAAGAGGACCAAACAACCTCAAATCACACGTAAGCTCTCACTCCCTCCCTCTCCCACTCACAGAAGTGCCGCCAGGACATGGTGACTGGGGTGGCCAAGGTTGGACACAGATCTTGTGTGGGGTGGCCAGGGCATAGCCATTAAAAAGAAATGGTTGAATTTTCATTAGACCTCTGACTCAGATCTGGGGTGGCCGCCTAGCTCCGCCACTGCCCACTCCTTCCTTTCCTCTCTCCCCCACTCCCCCACTTTCTCTCTCTATTACCTTAAGCTGCAGAAATATGAAGAAAAGCAACAAAATAAAGTGTTGTTTGGCCAAAAAATTATCCTTTTCCTCCTCCCATCTGCCTGCACACACCCTGCTTCCTCGCTGGCTCGCTCTCGACTGTCGCTCATACCGGATTACTCAAGGAACTCAACACTGCTTCGAAACACTAAACCTTTCCCTTATTTCCTTCCCACGCCGACCTGTTGACTTTTGACCAATAATTCTTGACCTGTAACCAGAACTGGGCAGTATTTAAATACATTTGTAAAATATTATGTGTCCAGCAGTGAAAGGGTTAAATACGTATTTAAATAAATGTGTTGTATTTAGAAATGCATTTATAAATACAATGGTTGTCATGTATTTAAATACTCATAATATAAAAGTGTAAATACTTTTTTATCAGTTAATTTGCCATAAACCCGCCCAACTATCTGGCAACCCTGATGTTACAGTGACCAGTGTTTCCACTTTCAAGGAAATTTCCTTATTTTAAGGAAATTTAGGCCTGAGAAGGAAATTTCTAAGGAAACTCAAAATCTAAGGAAATCCCTAAAGAATTATTTTTTTCGGACATGTTGATATTTATGTGTATTCAAAATGTATTTACAAATGTATTCAAATACAATTGATGTATTTAGTATTTAAATACATTCGTAAATTGTATTTAGTATTTAAATACATTTCTCCCATGTATTTAGTATTTAAATACATTCAATGTATTTAGTATTTAAATACATTTCTCCCATGTATTTAGTATTTAAATACATTCAATGTATTTAGTATTTAAATACAGGAGAACCTCGTTTAACCGGCATTTAAAACAACGGCAGCCTCAAAACAACGGCACTAATCGACCCAGGCTTTTTTTTTTTTTTTTTTTTTTTTTTTTTTTCCCACTGATAAACTCTGGAACTCTCTTCCTGTTTCTATTTTTCCACTTTCCTATGACTTACATCTTTTCAAAAGAAGACTAACAAGACACCTCCCGAACTAAATTGGCTCACCCCTCTTTTTTATTTTATTCTCTTACTGTCTTCTTTATAGGGACTGCCAACTAAGCGGGCTTTGTATTACCCATTTTTGTTGTGCCCTTGGCGGTTCCTTTGATGGGGATTGAAGAGAAAAAAAAAAAAAAATAAAAAAATAAAAGGATTTGGCGATTCCATAAGAGTAACTTCAAACAAGTCGAAATGAGTATTCAGATTGCGCTCCCCCGTGGGTGGGATAAACGAGTTCTCCTGTTACATCTCATGTATTAGTATTAATACATTCAATATTATAAGTGCCTAGCTTGCTGTAAGTACTATTTAAATTTTTAAATGTGATGTAGTAATAGTGTTGGTATAGTTTTCGATGTTACTTTAAGCTAAGGATTGATAGGGTTCGTTAGTCGTACTTCGACTCTTTTAACAGCGTCACAGAGGATTGTGGGTAGGATGTCTTTTAATTTTTTTTAGCTATAGTCGAGGTTTAAAGGAGGGCTTGTAGCAGGGCAACTCCAGATCATCAATGGGAGGGACTAGGCAAAGCGGATCTGGGGACCACACTGATGCACATAGAAAGGGATATTCCAAAGATCAGATCAGTGGTGGGTATTAGAGCATTATACAGAATACAGCAGCCATGGCCAGTGGGGGGCACCAAAGGGGTACACGTGCACCCCCCTCCTGTAGCTACGTCACCGCTTGGCAGTACCCAATTAAACATGAATATGACCAAACCAAAAAGTTTTTTGGTTGGCAAAAAAAAAAATATATATAATATATATATATATATATATATATACACAGTAAAAGCCTTATAACTCGGCACGATATGGGCTCTGGCCCTTGCCGAGTTATTCAATGTGCCGAGTTATGCAATGTCCTCCTCTGATACGGGTAAAAAAAGAAAAAAAAAAGTAAATACAGTACTGTAAAAGCATAAAAACAACACTTACTAGAGAACGGGTAGCAGCAGGCATGTAATCCAAGGAGAGGGGAGCCTTGTTGTAACATTGAAGATGTTAGGGGGACTCAGTCGCATTTTAACACTGGTATCACTTTAATAACTTTATAATCACAACTCTGTACTGTATTGTATACAGTACTGTACCTGTACAACTTAATTTTACATCACTTGAGCACTTAATTACTGCAACACTATACTTGTACCTTAAACTGTGAAGTTTGCCTGTGTTTGAAGTTAAACTGTGAACCTGCCAGGGCCTACCATCCCACCCCTGGAGCTCACTGCCTACACGCGCTATAGGCATAGGTGTGTGTGTGTGTGTGTGTGTGTGTGTGTGTGTGTGTGTGTGTGTGTGTGTGTGTGCGTGTGTGCGTGTAAAAAAAAAAAAAAAATTGTCTGTTGCATGCAGTTATATCAATTCGAGTTATACAGTGCCGAGTTATAGAGTTTTACTGTATATATATATATATATATATATAAATATATATATATATATATATATATATATATATATATATATATATATATATAAGTAAAAAGAAATATATATATATATATATATATATATATATTATATATATATATATATATATATATATATATATATATATATATATATGAGATCGATTCCAGGCCCCAACGGTATTTCAAAAGTCCTTTAGCCAGGTGGTACTGTTGAGGTAGTGGTGAGTAGGGGTGGGGTAAATAGTTGGGAGTCTGGAAGGGGTGCAGACCGATGACGAGGTTAAGAACCACTGCCCTACACCCCTAGAGGGAGTACTTAAAAACGGGTGTCAGCTATAGCTGGATAGATAGAATACCAAGGTTTTTACTGTAATATATCCCATGAAACACCCCAAGCTGTCTGTTGTGGTCCCACTTAACTCAGTTACATTACTTGGCATAGAATTTTACACACCATATTTTCTTCTTTTCTCAACCTCGCATATCTAATGTCAAACTCTAAAATTACCAAAAGTTCCTTATAAATCTAATATGCACATAGTTTAGAATAAAAAAAATCATTAATTTTCTGAGCGGTACTTTTAGAAATTAGGCAACAATGATGATGACTCACCAGAAATCTTTGCCGCAGTCCATGCAGGAGACGAGCTTGCCCTTGCGACACTTGAACCAATGGCTGGTGACCTGACTCTTCTTGAGGCTGGTGCCGCACGTTGCGCACACAAAGTAAACCATCCTCACCTGCAAGATTAAGAAAAACAATATGAAATAAAGAGGCAGTCTTATTTGGTTTCTCAGCAGCCGAAAATATATTTTAAGACAAACTACTTATTCACTGGTAAAACTGGTTCCTGTCACTGGTAAACTCTGGAACTCGCTTCCTGTTTCTATTATTCCAATTTCCTACGAATCTTTTCAAGAGTGACAAGACACATACCAAACTAAATTGGCCCACCCCCATTTCATTATTCTCTTACTGTCTTTTTTATAGGGACTGGCAACTAAGCGGGCTGTGTTACCTCTTTTGTGTGTGCCTTTGGCCAGTCCTTTGTGATGTGTAAAAAACTATATAAAAAAAAAATATAAAAGAAAATAAACTATTCAGAAAAGTAGTTAGTAAAAATGGACGAGGACTGCGCGGTCATTTTCAGAGACTGATAAATTTGTCCTTGCCGAAAATTGGTGCTTTTTCAAATGGAGATATTTTTATTTTCCGGAAACCAGTTAAAAAAAAAAAATTCGCTGAGGGATCTGGGGGGGGAGCTGCCCCCCCCCCCAACAGATCTTCACTTTGGTGGACAACACTATTTTTTCTGATGCTTTAATGTGTTTTGAATTAATCTGCTAACCGTTTGTCACAATTTTTATTTTATTTTAGTTAGATAAAGGTTAGGTTAGGTGTAGGTTAGGTTAGGTAAAGGTTAGGTTAGGTAAAGGTTAGGTTAGGTATAGGTTAGGTTAGGTAAAGGTTAGGTTAGGTATAGGTTAGGTATAGGTTAGTTTAGGTAAAGGTTAGTTATAGTTTCGGTTAGGTTCAGGTTCGGTTAGGCTCAATTTGTCTTTCAATCATTTTTGTCACAAATCACACAAAAAATAATAATAATAATAATAATAAAGTGATTTGCGCAAGAAACAGTTAACAAATTAATTCAAAACCCACCAAAACTCACCACCAAACGAGTGTGAAAGCAACAATTACCCCGCGGCCACCCCAGACCCGCGGTAGTTCACAAACCGGTAATTTTTTATACTAGGACCGAAATTGCCTTCACAATTGGGAGTGTGGTTTCTGTTTACCTTATTGGATTCTAAGAAACATTCTCTCTATGAGCTTCCGTCGCAAATCACTACTTTCGGAGATATAAGATGTTTTTAGTAGGTAGGAGTGTATAAGAAATATGAAAATTAAACCAACCTAACCCCACCTTTTGTCTCACGAACCTAACATAGCCTAACCCCACGCTTTAACCTCCTACTAAAGCCAAATCCTCATTAAAAAGTGTCCGCGGCAAGGGAAGAACAGAGGCGATGCAGGTCACAAGAGGAAGAAGAGTGAGAGGCACGCCGCACGTCAACACTTGTTTCTCTCCTTCCTATGAACATGTCATATCTCCAAAGTAATGATTTGCAACAGAAGCTCATAGAGAATGTTTCCTAGAATCTAATAAGATAAACGGAAACCACACTCCCAATTGTGTAGGGAATTTCGGTCCTAGTGTAAAATAATACCCACAAACCTAACCTTGACATTGGTTACGTAACCTAACCTAACCGATAATGGCTATACTCTAACTACATCAAATCAGGAATGATGAAATGGTCTGGACGATTACTTTTAAGCTATTGCTGGGGTACCTGGAACTGTCGCCGATAGGAAGTCTCGCCGACGTCGGCGGGTGTTCCAATTTTTCACGTCGGCGAATGTTCCTATTTTCGGCAACAGTTCCATAAGCCATTGCTGGTACGTACTTAATCCCTGGATGCAGAAACACGGGTAAAAGCTAGTTAAATTAATAAATTGGTTACTGTAACATCAGCATTGGTTATAATGGACGAGGACTTCGCGGTCGTTTTCAGGGATACAGACTATTTTTTCCTGGCCTACAATAGGTGCTTTTTCTAATGGAGATAGTTTTATTTAGCGCAAACGCATACATTTTTTTTTTTTTTAAATCATCGCCGAACTTTATGGTAGTTTCCATTAAAAACACTGTATCTCCATCAGAAAAAGTACTAAAACTTGGCCAGGAAAAATTAGTCAGGGTCTTATAGGTTTTAATGAAACCTAACCTAACCTTATAGGTTTTAATGAAACCTATAAGGTTAGGTTAGGTATACTTAGTGGTTAAGGTTAGGTTAGGTTTCATAAAAACCTATAAGACCCTGACAAATTTTTCCCAGCCAAGTCTGTGCTTTTTCTGATGGAGATTGTGTTTCTAATGGAAACGGTACCATAAAATTCGGTGATCTTTTTTTTTTTTTTTTAAGCGTTTGCGCAAAATAAAACTATCTCCATTAGAAAAAGCACCTATTGTAGGCCAGAAAAAAAAAGGCGGTGTCTCTGAAAACGACCGCGAAGTCCTCGTCCATTATTACCTCAGCATCAAGAACTGGAACTGTCGCCGAAAATAGGAACACTCGCCGACGTGAAAAATTCGAATACTCGCCGACGGCGGCGAGAGTTCCAGGTACCACTTAAGTCAGTCAGTTGGGACATGGGTAAGTCTCCGAACAATACCGTCCTATCATCTACATTCACCAAGAAGCATATCAAAATCTCTCGGAAAACAAAAGTAGAGTAGAAAGCCATGTGGGCTGCCGAGACCCCCCATGCAGTGGTGGTGTGCCGTGCCCCAGCTGGCGGCGGTGTGCCCACTGCCCTGTGTCCCGCCTGCCACCACTCATCACTGCCTGGCCGGGGCTGGAGGGGGCTTAGCTAGCTACTAGTACTCTCATCATGGCTACACCTACGGTTAAACCCTACTGTCAAACTACCTGGAGACACGGGAACAGTAAAACACGGCTATGGACACGTCTCCCCGCACAGCCACACACGTGTACCCTGCAGTCCCGTTGTTTGGCACGGAGCTTGCTGAACCTGACGCCGCGGCGCTGGCCTTCACAGGCTTCACTCCTGCTTGACCACATGATTTTTTGTTAATGAAATTTTGACAGAGCATAGCAAATAAAAGTATCCGATCAATAATTAACCAATATAACATATGAGTGACGAATAATTAATCACTCCTGGGCAGGATCGAGGCGGGGAAGGAGGTAAGGTGGAGTGACACGTACTCAAAGACACGCCGTGAGTCACGGTGGAGAAACAGTGCGTGGAAAATTTTTTATGAATGAAGTCAATGAACAGAGGTGTGGTGAAGAAGATCATTACTACAGTCGAGATTAAGCGAACGAACATGAGATGAATGTAGATGTTGTGGGCCACAGAGTGGCATCCGCAATTTTGTAATATAAAACAGGTTTTGCAAAAATTAAATGCGAAGAGTTATAAGTTCATGATATTTCTTAAAGTTCATAATGGCATTCTTTGTGTGTTTTAACGTTTTTATTGGATAATATTATAGAACAAACATTCCCAAGATAACAGTATATTTTATACTGATAAACATTTCTTATTAGAGGTAAACTTGTACGGGGAGTCGAAGCGGAGGGGGATCTAGATGGGGACGTCACGGGCGATGCATCAGGCCTTGTCATCTCGGTGGCCACACTTGAAGACGCTAGATCGTGACGTCAGTGCAAGACACCTACTAGGGCCCGTACCGAGAGTCAAGGCGGTAGAGCGACGAACGGCGAGGTACCGACGAGCGGCAGAACCTTCAAATCGTTACCGAGAGCGGACACTGGACAGGAATGCAGGTTGGTTGAGGTCTCACGCGCGCCAATGTATTGGCAACAGTGTTGCTTCAAACTGCGTAGCCAGAGTACGACTGTGGAAATTATCACCAAACACCCTCTCATAATTGGTAGAGTGGTAGTTTGTTTCCCCCCCCCCTAGTGAGAGGTATTTTCCGCTCATCATAGGAGGGCGCGTATAGGGATATGTATATGTAATGGTAATGGGTAATAATTAAGGTAATTTAAGTAAAGTATTAGTACTGGGATAGGATAAATTAATATTCCCAGTGGTTAATAAGCATTGCACTTAAATAATTAGCACCTTAATTTGGAGCGCAGTCATTGGCTGCCGCCCATTTAAATTCTAGGCCACCTGTGACCTACACGTGGCATAGGTATTGGTGCGGCGATCACAGCCGCCCACTTGGAGAATCAGTACACTCCACACCCTCATGGGAGTAACATCTAATATAGTGCTTGTATATACAAGTAGTGCAAGTACAAGTATCATTCCAGCCCTCATGGGACTAACATCTTTTCTCTAATTAATATGAAGAGATTTTGTACATAGTTAATTGTACATATAGTGTTAATCAAAGGACGTGTCTTAGCAACACAAGAGATAACAACTGCCGCGTCAAGTTACTGGTGTGATAACCGATTGACGTCTCGATAACAACTAACGTCTCCAGCCCACCGCCTCTGTCTTTCACGGCGGCTCTGATCACGCGCTACCACTGCGGATCACACGACTTGCAGCACAGTCTATAACGGTCTTCCGAACGGCTGGACGAGTTTTGGCTCACGCGGCGCACCTACGCACGCGATCCAGGCCACCCCAAGCCCTCTCGATCTGCCTCATTCTATCAGCAGCATAGCTGAGAAGGCGGGTGGGATCCGCTCCGTGCGCCCACGTTCATGTCCTACCATATTCCATTTTTAAGATAATATAACTAACTAACTAACAATAAAAACAACAATAATAAAAAAATAATAATAAATACTACTCCCCATACTATAGTAGTAGTAGTAGTGGTTGTAGTAGTAGTAATAGTAACAGTAGTAGTAGTAATAATAGTAGCAGTAGAAGTAGTCGTATAGTAGTAGTACGTAGTTGTAAAGTAGTAGTGGTAATAGTAGTAATAGTAGTGTTAGCAGTAGCAATAGCAGTGGTAATAATAGACTATTACCTTATAACAACACAATTGGTATTAATGGACATGTTATTTACCAAATAAGCAGCACATGAAAACATCATGGCTGTAATAAACAATACTGTAGAAGGCTAAGTGGCATCGTGTTGGGGCGGGGGAGGAAGGAGGGACTAGGCTGCGCCAGCTGAGTCACGTGTCAGAGTCACGTGTTACATCCTCCCCCGCCCCAACACGATGCCACTTAGCCTTTTATTGTATTGTTTATTACAGCCATGCTGTTTTCATGTACTGCTTATTTGGTAGATAACATATCCATTAATACCAATTGTGTTGTTATAAGGTAATGTAATGTCCCATTACTAGTAAAGATAATGATTAAATCATTCATAATTTCACCGAGTGGCAACCGCGAGTACACACTGTATCACTGCATCGTCACCTGGATCGCGTGACGTCACTCACACCCCACTCCCAACCTGCGCGTCGGATGACCGTATTAGACTGTGACTTGCAGTATTGATCCAAACCTACAGCAGTAATTCAACCCACTATCCACCGATAAGTATCCTAGTTAGTTAATTAGCTGGGATGATGTGTCAGGAGATAGACATGGGTTTGATTGATAGGTAAGAACCCTCATATTAAATATGTATGTGACATAAATTCCCACAACGACTAAAATAGTCTATAATGCGAATTTGCCCATATACTCATCAAAAACATCAACAGAAACGTTGCGATCGGCTATGAAGTTGGTGAAATATATATTTAATGAAGTTAATTAACAGTAGAGGCGTGTATACGTAAGTTTCTCTTACCGCTCATGTGAATATGTGCGGTAAGAGAAACGTGCTGGCGGGTTCTGACAGTGACTTGATGATGGCGGCGGCTCAAGCAATACCCACCCCGCTATCCTGAACCTCCTTCATTATTGTCACTAAAATCACTTATTGCCGCATATGTAATACCTAATAATCTTATACTTATACTTAAATACATTTTGAAAGAATATTTTAAATCTCTTAACCCTCCAGATTAGGAAATAAAAATTCATCGAAGGTTGAGGATGAAGCGGGGTACCCAAGATAAAGAGACAGAGGTACGTCCCTCCGGGGTCGAGCAAAGTACGTCCATTGCCGCATGGCGTCAGGAAAATCGCCTTGGCGCACGTCAAATATGTATGGCGCCCAACTCACGCCACCCGACAACTAAGCCTACCCTCCCACCATGAACTCCTACCTCCCTCTCACCCCCCACCATATCTCTCTCTCTCTCATCTCTAAGCCACCCATTCTTTCTACCTTATCATTTGTCTCTCTGACTGACTCGATCCATCGTCATCTGCTCTAGCTGTTAGCGTCTTCTCTCTTCTCCTAAAGAGATCCGTAAGGCCGAACGATAGATTTGACCATGATCAGTATTAGAGTACTGAGAGAGAGAGAGAGACGAGAGACACAGAGAGAGAGAGAGAGAGAGAGAGAGAGAAGAGAGAGAGGAGAGGAGAGAGAGAGAGAGGAGAGAAGAGAGAGAAGAGAGAGAGAGAGGGAGAGAGGGAGAGGGGGGGGCAGTACCGAGAGAGTCATGACGGTAGAGGGAGAACGACGAGAGAGAGTTCGCTACCATAGAGACGATAGAAAAACCCGTAGAAATTGGAACGAAGAGAGAGGACGAGTAGAGGAGGAGAGGAGAGACAGAGGATGACCGTGTACAAGACTCGATGAAGAGAGAATCTGAACTGGAGGATAAGAGAATGTTAGAGAAAGAAAGCAGATATGATAGTGATAAGATGAAGATATAGGTATTACATATGACGGAAATGATAGAGGAAATGAGGAGGGGGAGCGAGAGGTTATTGTTAGGCCGCACATCAAGGACGGCAGACCCGCAGCACATTTACGGTAAACGCATATGTTACATGAGCGAAAGAAACACGTATACAGCTCTGGTAATTAACTTCATGAAATTATATCAGTCAACTCATACCGATCGCAGTTTTGTTGATGTTTAATATTAGGCAATTGATAAGACTATTTAGTCTCTGTGATTAGAGAAATTAATTTGGTATAAAGCGGCAAAAGTATTTTGTACAAAAGAGGAGGTTCAGGGTAACGGGGTGCATGCTAGTCGCCCGGCATCAAGGTCGCTCAGAGCGCACCTTTCTCGTACCGCATGTCAATGGAGCGGTAGAGAGAAACTTACGATACAGCCTCTACTGTTAATTACGCTTATTAAATATATAGATCACAATTCATAGCCGACGCAACGTTCTGTTGATGCTTGTGATGAGTATAAGGGCAAATTCGCATTATACACTATTTTAGTCGTACTGCTGGCTCCGCAGTTTGAAGCAACATTGTTACCAATACATTACCGCAGGCGTGAAATCTCAACCAACCTCCAGTGTCGACTCTCGGTAAAGATACGAAGGTTTTCCGTTAGTCGCTACCTCGCTGTTCGTCGCTCTACCGCCTTCAACTCTCGGTACGGGCCAGAGTGTTCTAGCTAGCACACAAGCTGGGGACGAGACCCTTTGCTTGTGCCGCTGTTTCCGCTTAGCGGGACAAGCAAAGTTCATTTCCCACCTGACATGCAAGGCCATGCCTTATTTTCTTATGTTCTTATGTTCATACCTCCTCCCTTCCCTTACCTTCTCCTCCTCCTACCCCTTCCCCTACCTCCTCCTCCTCCTCCATCTTCTCTTTCACTCTCACCCTCCTCCTCGCCCTCTTAATTCTTATTGACGTCACTTCCCCCAGCGCGGCAAAAGGGAGGTGACGTTACCTTCTGTCTTGGGTGTACCCATGTCTTCAACCTTGACCGCCAACATTCCTCGCTGCTCTTCCTTCCAAAACAAAAAAGGCCCGTACCGAGAGTCAAGGCGGTAGAGCGACGAACGGCAAGGTACCGACGAGAGGCAGAACCTTCAAATTGTTACCGAGAGTGGACAGAAATAAATAGTAATAAATAGTGACTTGAAGAGACGAATCAATGCCTTTGGTAATAAGTGTCTTCGCAGAATCATGGGGTATCGCTGGGAGGATTACGTGTCAAATCAGCGATTGCACCGTGAGACTGAATCGAGGCCTATTACCTGCATAGTCCGTCAGCGCCAACTTCGGCTATATGGGCATGTGGCACGCTACCCTGAAACCGATCCTTCCCATCGGGTTGTATCTGTAAGAGACAATCCGGCGTGGAGGAGGCCAAGGGGGCGCCCACAAGGCTCGTGGCTGGGGCAAGTTGATGTTTCTTGTCGAGAGCTGCTTGGTATGGGAAAGGAGCCTGCATGGGAACTCGCGCGTGGTGACCCCCGGGAGTGGCGTCGTAGGGTGGGCGAGTCGACGCGCCCCCTGGCGTATGTCCCCAATGATTGATTGATTTGACCTAAACCACTGGCTATAGCCTAGCTACAGTCGATGCCATGCCTATCTAAAAAGAGGCTGTTGGCTTTCGATTAAAGCATTAAGGCAATCAAGCAACAGTAGCTAGGCAGTTGGATATAAGATAAATTATTAATTTGATTAAAAATTAAGGCCTCTTGCTTTGAAGAAATTTATTATATAAATATACAAAGAAATATGGTAAATTTCTAGTGTTTGCCCATACTCTTCCCCTTCCCCCAAACAAGCTTGGGAACCTGTGGGAACGCGGGGTTTTCGGGTAGGGAGTAAATAAAGCGTCGGAAACACTTATTTTTGGAGTTATGTAAGAGAGCCAAAATACCCTAGATCTAGAGTAATTTTCCTAGATCTAGGAAAATTTAACCTAACCTAACCTTGCGAGGGGGCTCCGTTCCCCTCGACCTCCCAGTAATATAACCTAACCTAACCTAGCGGGGGGCTCTGCCCCTCTCGACCCCTGTTAATTTAACCTGACCTCTTAGCAATAATCACCCGATAATCTAACCTAGCCTAGTTTTACCTAACCTTCTAACGGGGGGCTCCGTCCCTCTAGACTTCCCGGCAACCTAACAAAATTTGACCTTACCCTAAGTGGGAGGGGTGGAGGGAGGGGGCTCGACACACCGGTTATCATTTTGTTTGTGAGGATCGTCAGGCTCACACGTCTCTGAACTTAGAAGAAATGCAATCTATTTTCCCTAGATCTAGGGAATTTTGACCATTTATACTAAACCCCTAACTCAAAAACTATGTGGTTGCGACGCATATTTTGTACCCCAGCCAAATACCTCGCATTAGCCCAGGTCCCAAAACTTGATTTGGGGGAGAGAGGAGAGTATGGGCAAACACTAGAATAATACCAGAGATAATACCATGGAGTAAGTAAATAAATAAGAACAAAAATTGTAATATGTGGAGGCCCCAGGCCCCAGTTTGGCAGTTTTCTCCATTTTGTGGAGGCTCCTGGGCAACTGCCCACTTTGCCCACTCCTAAATCCGGCCCTGCTCTTATGGTAAGCGAAGGTCTGCCGTTCGTCGTTCGTCGCTCTACCGTCATGGCTCTCGGTACGGACCCTATAGTCGCCAGTCACTTGCCACTGCACTTATGTCGCCAGGCACAATATATTACGAATTTTAGCATCACTACTGATTTGTATGTGCCACTGAAGTTGAAGAATCCACAGTAGTTTATATATGTACCGCAGGATAGAAAGACGGGGAAGGATGTGAGAGAGAGACTAAAAGCGGCGTCACACTAGCACTTTTCCGTCTATTTTTTCCAGCAACTTTCTAAAAACTAACCATTTTTTTACTGCAAGCCGTCACACACACAATCGCTTGCCTGCACTACCAGTCAGCTGTTGCTGCGACTGTAAATAAACATGGCTCCGACGCCAGGGCAGGCTAGAGTACCTTAGGGCAGGCTGTCGCTGGTATATACTTAATTATGTGTATTATCAATCGTAGACGCGCCAAACAAATTAAAATACATACACATATATACATAAAAACAGTAATAGATGAGCGGGCATCAGCCCGCCGCTGGAGCCGCAGCAACAGTCAGGTCACAGGTGGGCGGGGTGTGAGGTCACTCCCTCTCCTTATTTATGAGAAATTCTTCTGAACTACGTGTCCACAGCATTTCGTCTATAATTACAAGTTGAAGTCTTGAAGAGTGAGAAACGATTTTTGAGTGTCTTGAAAAATATACACAACAATCGAGTCATGCGAGAGACTGTTGCCTGTTTTATAAAACTGGCTTTTAAATGTATCTACATTTGCAATAGTCACTTGAATATATTTCATACTTTCAAATGTATTGAATTATATTTTGCAAAAAAATCCTGATTTATATCGAATATCTTTAAAGTAATCACTATGGATTTTGATTTGACTATGAAAGTTGTCTTCAACTTTCCATATGAAGACGATCATGATCGTCTGACTCAGACTGACTGATTCAGACGGACTAACTAGTCAGAGCGAGAAAAAACCAACGGCGATCGTCAAACTAGACGGAAAAAGTGCTAGTGTGACGCCGCCTTAAGGCCCGTACCGAGAGTCAAGGCGGTAGAGCGACGAACGGTGAGGTAACGACGAGCGGCAAACCTTCAAATCGTTACCGAGAGTGGACACTGGACAGGAATGCAAGTTGGTTGAGGTCTCACGCGCGCGGCGATGTATTGGCAACAGTGTTGCTTCAAACTGCGTAGCCAGAGTACGACTATAAATAGTCTATAATGCGAATTTGCCCATATACTCATCAAAAACATAGCAGACACGTTGCGATCGGCTATGAAGTTGGTGAAGTATATATTTAATGAAGTTAATTAACAGTAGAGGCGTGTATACGTAAGTTTCTCTTACCGCTCATGTGAATATGTGCGGTAAGAGAAACGTGCTGGCGGATTCTGGCAGCGACCTTGATGATGGCGGCGGCACAAGCAATACCGACCCCGCTATCCTGAACCTCCTGCATTATTGTCACTAAAATCACTTATTGCCGCATATGTAATACCTAATAATCTTATACTTATACTTAAATACATATTTGAAAGAATATTTTTAACATATCTCTTAATCCCTCCAGATTAGGAATGTAAAAAAAAATTCATCGAAGGTTGAGATGAAGACACGGGTGTACCCGAGGATAGCCGCGCTGCTCTCACCCGCCACTGCCAGGCGCTGCACAGACATTATCATGGTCAAATAGGTCAGAAATGGGTGCTAAGCTCTCTGCAAAGGCACAGCTTTCTTGCTGTATCCATGAAGGATGAAAGTATATGCCACATCGCAAAAAAAATATATCAGAAACACCCAAAATTCCCCAAGTACTACATTTTTCTCCGAGTCTCCGTGTATTTGTATAGAGCCGGGCTGGGAGGCTCACTCGTGTGACGTCGCCAGCAAGTTTCCCGCCACGGCTGGAATGGGGCTGTTGTTTTTCCCGCGCTTTTTACAAAAGTCATGTTTCTAGGGAAATAAGGCGTGGAAATGAATAATTTTTTGTGGATTAGGTATTTTGAATGAACATTCAACATAATAATGCAAAGAAGAAATGGGTCTGGACAATTACTTTAAAACTACACTATCAAATGTCACGACTCATAAAAAATAGGAAATACAACTATATAAATAAAAAACGAAAAAATAGACAAGCTTCAGGCGTATTTTGTGACGACATTACAAAGCATAATTATACTTATTTAAGCTCCGCCCCTGCTTGCCATCACAAAATACGATTGTAGCGCTGCCAAAGCCCTTTCTACCGTAGATAACAGTAAAGTCGCCCCCTGCAGTCAAGTCGCCAGGCGCCAAATATTACGAATTATAGCATCACTACTGATTTTTATGTGCCACTGAAGATGATACACAGTAGTTTATATCATGACTGTATAATCTACCCTGTTTCAGCGTTGTTTTATGCTTTGTATCTGCAAGTATAGACGGTTTCAAATTTCGCTACGCATTTTTTTTTCGGGCGATGACGACAGCGGTACGACACTCAGTAAATAAACACTAGATGGCGACTCTATTGTTGGTAGCCACTTTGTAGATATTTTTGTAATTTGTTCATTTATAGCCATAATGTGACACAGATGAAAACACAAAATGACAGACTCTCCAGATAGCCCCTTCTATTCTAACTTTCCTGAAATCATGGATGTAGAAATGTAAGTATTAACGCCACCGTACACCATAGGCGTAGGAGGTGGGGTTTATTTGGGGGGGCAACACCAAATTTGCCCGAATTTCAGAAACCCCCACAGTTTTTTTCAAATTGCCATATATTTGTGTAATAAACACGGTACACCAAACAGCTGTTAAATTATGTACAGTAGGTACGAATTTAAAGAAGTTTAGCAAAACATAGTATCAAACATAAGGCGTTTTCTGCGGGGGATTTTTGGTTGCAATCGGAAAATTTTCGGTTGCAAACGGTCACAACAACAACAACAAATGATTGCGGGTCGGGCCAATCATCTTCCCTGGATGGTTGAACAGGGATCGAAATTTGAGCAACCGAAAATTTTTCGGTTGCAATCAGGATCCCCGCAGAAAACGCCTATAGTATCAACACAGATTATTTTTACATTATTTTTCATGATATATGGCATGATCACCAACTGCATGTAGAAAAGATATACAAATACAGATGAAAATCTGTATTACACTGGAACATGTTATAGCGTATTTGGGGATAAATTAGAAGAACATTTTGTCCCTTCCCTTTCGTCTGCCAAATACCTCCACAATAGTGTTAATGTCTACCCTGTTGGCATGACCTCTTTCAATACAGAGAAATCCTAATGCTGAGAGCCTATCCTGGCCCATAGTAGATCTAAGGTAGGTTTTGAGTCTTCTCAAGCACGAGAATGACCTCTCTGCTGAACAAGATGTTGCAGATATAATTGCCAGGGTTTTTGCCACCTCACTGAAGTGTGGCAAAGTTTCACACAGAGAATTTGACTGGAGATAGTTTACCACTTTACTTGCAGTTTTACACTCCACGCCTTCCAGATTGTGAAAAACGGCAGTTTCAGCCATTAAGATGTCTTGATCCACATTGTAGAATTCAGACACTGCCTTGAAACTATTTTCTGCTGCTTTGCCTAGTACTACATCTGCCATGGATGTCAGGATATGTGTATCCCTGCTTGCAAATCTCTCTCTCATTTCAGTGAGAACTCTGTCTAGAGTATCATAGTATTCAATCCTGGCTCTCTGATGGTCTGTAAAGGAGATAGATTCTTCAGGAGTCTCTCCTGAGAGTGCTTGCAGCCTCTTGGATGGTTTCTTTTGGCGTTTTGTAGTTTTCACCTCCTCAATGTCTGGTGCAATTTCACTGATGTTTGTAGCAGTGTTTTTGGCTTTTTCCCAGATAAGAGAAAACGTATCTTCATCCCTGCACTTACTGAGGGTTTCCATTGTAGCATCACAAGTGACTTTTGCAGCCATCACATCAACCTCATGACCCTGCAGGTAGCTAGCCAGGGCATTTGTGTTGGAGAAGATCACTTTTAAAATGTGCAAGCCAATGATGAACTGGAACTCGAGCATAGCTTTGACAAGACCCTTAGCATCCACATAAGTTTTGGCGTCTTTATCCTTGGACAGCTCTATTAGAGCAAGTAGAATTCTCTCAGGCTGTTGCACCACGGCTTTCACAGCCTCCCATCTGCAGGCCCAGCGTGTCTCACTCAGAGACTCCAACTTGATGTATGGACTGTACGGTGCCGAGTCAATATCTGGCATTTGTACAGAACGGAGAAAATTTTCTCGCTTTGGTGTATTAAAGAAGTTGTGGATGGACTGGACAACTCCTAGCGCATTCCTGATGAGAGTATTTTCCTGCAATGTATCTTGTAGTGCAAGGTTGAGTAGGTGCCCATAACAGTGGACATAGATGGCCTTAGGTGCGACCTCCTGCACTCTTGTAGCCACATGTACCCTGCTCTTTGCCAGTCATGTTAGATGCCCCATCATAGCACTGGCCAACTACATCCTCAATTCTCAGCTCCATGTTGTGTAGTACATCCAGTACCAGTTTGAAGAGTACCTCTCCCTTTGCAGACTTTACTTCATGGAAGCCAACGAAGGTTTCTGTTGGCTGACCATTGTGAATATAGCGCAAACACACAGACACTTGCTCCATGTTGCTGACATCTGCTGTTTCATCCACTATGATGCTGAACTTCCCAGCTTCTTCCACAGCTTTAGATATGTCCTTCAGCACAAGGTCAGATGCAATATTCAGAATCTCATTCTGAATCTCTGGTGACAGCCACTGGTGATGTCCTGCCAGCTGTGAAGTTAATCTCTCGGCAAGCCATGGGATGTCTCTATATCGAAGATGCAGAAGTTCTATCAAGTTTCCGCGATTTACATCTGATTGCTGTCCAATGTTGGACCTATCTTCTGAATGCCCTCTTTGGGGAATGTTTTGTTGCGCAGTGTAAAGGATGGACTCTACAATCACTTTGAGATAGGCTCTGTTCTTTTGGACCATGTCTCTGTGAAAACCATCAAGTTGGACCAAAACTGATGTTTCTCGTCTTTTGTTTATCTTTAATGCGATCCATTTTGACATGGCTACACTGTGACTGTTGCTCTGAGCATGTTTTGCCAGTCTTTCAGGCTTTTTCCAGTTGCTGAATGTGAAGGAATGGTCACAGAGAAACTTCTCACAGGGGAAGCACACAATTGACTTTGTTGACTTGTGGAAGCTGGTCCAGGGGTATTTCTTGAAGAGGTCTGGGTTGAATTCTCTTCTTCCCTTTTCATTAGGAAGTGTTTTCCTGTGATATTCACTCAGAAGAGGTTGATTTGGACCATCTAATATTTCAGTATCGCTCACTGCAGATTTCTCCTCTGAGCATTCTTCAGTTTCATGGACAGGAGCTTCTGTCTCCTGTGCCTCCCTGGCAGGTGTCTCCACATCTGGCACAGCAGGCACTGGGACTTGGATCTCATCTTGTTTATCTTCAATATCAACATGAATATCTTGGACATCAGTGCATGGATTCAGCTGCAGAGGAAGCAGCTTCTGTTTGCTCCCTTTTTTCACTGGTATTTGTACTAGTTAACACTCCAAATGATAGTTTCCTTTGTTTTGGATCAATCATGGGATGGAACTTTACTTGTTGATCATTTTCATGAGCTCTTTTCGATTGTTCACTTTTATAATCGCCATCAACTTCCTTGCCGCATTTTGAGCATTTAACTTTGCTCCTGTACAGCCTCTTTCTGGACTTCTCCATGCCCGAAACCTAAAAATGAATACCGGTATTTTAGTCTAGCATATTTACAAATATAGTCAATAAAGCATGAATGAATATGAGCATATATGATATACTAGCCGCAAAGCCGCCCTCCGGGCGGACTTTTTGGCTAGCTCCTGCGGAGGGCTATTGGCTTCGGCCCACCAAACACAGCTTTCTGGAGAGTGTGTTTGGTGGGCCGAAGGCCCACCAAACACAGACTCTCCAGATAGCCCCTTCTAACTTTCCTGAAATCATGGATGTAGAAATGTATGTATTAACGCCTTACCCATCACCCCCCACCCATTCACTCACCCATTACCCATCACCCCCCACCCATTCACTCACCCATTACCCATCACCACACACCCATTCACTCACCCATTACCCATCACCTCCCACCTATTCCCTCACCCATCACCCATCACCCCCCACCCATTCACTCACCCATCACCCCACACCCATTACCCATCACCCCACCCATTCACTCACCCATTACCCATCAAGGTTTCCTCAATTCTCGCAACCCACATTTTTTTTTCACAATTCTCGCTAATAGGCTGCTAAAAAAAAGAAAAAAAGTGATCGGATCATCTCATAAGTGGGCTTACAAGTTGCCCCTGGTCGAGCTGGTTCCAAAACTGTGCCATATGATGGGATTGGGGCACGGGGGGCGGCACCTATCGCGGACACACACACACACACACACACACACACACACACACACACACACACACACACACTTTCGCTTATATCATTATAGATATTTATTGATATGTATGCTGAAGTAGTTCAAGTAGGTGTAGTTGTGTACAAAAATCCCCCTGAATGACTGAGGTGATATAGTCTATTTTTTTTTCCTCGATCGTAAACATGTTTGACCTTGACTGGTGCACCATAAATATACGGCTAAAATAACGATTTTTCATAAATTATCTTCCTATTTCTACATACCAAACACATAAATGATTATTCATAATGCTAATTGAATTGTTGAAATGTTAGAAACTTACATAAATTGCCGATAAATAGCCCCTGGATGCGGAGGTCCAAACACTACCTGTGTAAAGAGATTGTGGGAGATTTGTTTACAGTTGGAGTTTCCTCCACCATCGCCAGGGGGACGCCAGCAGGTATGAGAAAACGGAGTCTTCAGTCTTGTATTCATAGAAAATTGAATAGGATGATTTTTGTAATCGAATGGGGATACTCTAAATGATTATTTATTAACTGGTTACAAATACAAGTTTATCATTACTTTTTTCTTATTCTTGTCATTTTTTAAATTATAGAATTTTTCTTCTTCTCCCGAATGCCCGAATATCCCAACCCATTTGCCCGAATTTTAGCATATTCCCGATTCCAGGGGGGGCAGTTGCCCCCCTGCCCCCCCGCCTCCTACGCCTATGCCGTACACGTCTGTAAACAGAAAAAAAAGTTGTCCTGCCAGGGGCTACATTTAGAGAGGCTAACTTCCGGTCTTCACGACCTAGCGACTTCCAACAGCTGTTTTGGGCAACTTTTGGCATTCTGCGGGCAGATTGATGACGTACTTAAAGACGTTAAGCTGTCAAAACATAGCGACCACGGTAAGGGTGGCGTAGAGCACGCAATATACATAAAAAACTCATAAATTGAGTATATATGATGTTTTCTAACTCAAGAACTGAACAGGGCAAGTATACAAATGAAATTAGGCCATAAAACTATCTCCTACCCTCGTGGTGAGTTTATTATGAGTTTGTTATGGGGTGATGGGCCGAGTGGTGAACGGCGGCACCTCACCGAGACCCTGACCGAGACCACCTCGCTTCATCACCCCGGCGGGTAGCTGCCACTAACCGCCTCGCATCAGACTGAAGGTATAATGGCTCCCTTTTCCTTAATAAAACCCCAAGCCCTTGTACATCCAGCCGTGATGGGTATCTCCTTCTCCTTCTCCTCCTAGCCTTTTCTTGATGGTAGCTGTGGTAGTGGCAGCGGTGATAGTGGTAGTGGTGGCAGCAGTAATAAAATATAAGCCGTGTAACACACATTTCAGCAAGTGTTATTGGAGTGGTCTTCTTACTAAGACGATGCTTGGACGACAAAAACACGGCTTATATTTTATTACTGCTGCTTCTGCTGCTGCTATTGCTGCTGCTGCTACTGCAACTGCTGCCGGCTGCTGTGGGAAGGGGTTGGGAGGAGGAAGAGGGGGAGGAGAAGGAGAGGGAGAAGCTCTCTCTGAATGTCTGCCCAGGGCAGACATTCAGAGAGAGTTAAAGGACACGGTGTTTAGCTTAACTAACTTCCTCTATTTGTACAACCCGGAAGTCGCGGGGATTCTAGTACGAGATATGGGAGTGGCGCTACGGTGTCACTATGGGCTTCGATAGCTAATTAGCTGAGCGAGTACAATGACGTCACAGCCTCGCCAGCGAATCACATAGTATTTCTCAAAAAGTATCAGCCAATCACAAGGCTTCCACGCTCTCAGCTGTGTTTATAAACAAATTTATCATCCACACCAAAATGCTCCACCCTTCTTCCTTCTCCTCCTCCTCCACCTCCTAGCTTCTCCTTCTCCTTCTCCTCCTCCTCTTCCTCCTCCTAACCTTTTCTTATAGCAGTTGGTAGTAGTTGTAGTAGTAGCAGCAGTAATAAGCCGTGTTTTTATCGTCCCAGCACCGTCTTGGATTACGAAGACCACTCCAATAACACTTGCTGAAATGTGTGTTATATACTGCTTTGTGATATTGTTTGCAATGTTTTAGACTGATTATTATTTCGGCCCCTATCAAGCTTGTTGTGTTGTTGTCGCAGAAACCAATCCATTTTCAATTGCGAGAAAAAACGGTCTTAAATCCGTTAATTCGTACCAAAACGATGCTTGGACGACAAAAGCACGGCTATAGTAGTAGTAGCAGCAGTAATAGTAGTGGTAGTAGTAGTAGTAGTAGTAGTAGTAGTAGTAGTAGTGATGAAGGAGGAGGAATTAGGTAGAGGAAGAAGGGAAGAATAAAGGGTAAGAGGAAGGATGAGGAGGAAAAACACGGCTATAGTAGTAGTAGCAGCAGTAATAGTAGTGGTGGTAGTAGTAGTAGTAGTAGTAGTAGTGGTGATGAAGGAGGAGGAATTAGGTAGAGGAAGAAGGGAAGAATAAAGGGTAAGAGGAAGGATGAGGAGGAAAACTACCTTGTCTGTCACGGCGGAGCCGTGTGATGAGTCATGGTGAGATGCCACCGTTCGCCACTCGGCCCATCACCCCATAACAAACTCATCACGAGCGGATGGCATTGTATTGCGGATTGGCCTAATTTCATTTGTATACTTGCCCTGTTCAGTTCTTGAGTCAGAAAACATCATATATACTCAATTTATGAGTATTTTTATGTATATTGCGTGCTCTACAACTGCCTGGAGGCAGTTGCCTGTTTTTGACAGCTCAACGTCTTTAAGTACGTCATCAATCTGCCCGCAGAATGCCAAAAGTTGCCCAAAACAGCTGTTGGAAGTCGCTAGGTCGTGAAGACCGGAAGTTAGCCTCTCTGAATGTAGCCCCTGGCGACTTAACTGTTATCTACGGTAGATGTTGCCGGGAGTAAAAGTGTCGTACACTTCATTACCTCTTACCGAGGCTCAAGGAATATCGTTAAGGTTGACATTATTGAAGGCACAGCAAAGAGTAGTAGCGTGATTGTCTGTATTACACATTGATATCTAATTGTTTTGAGCTCTTAGAATGGCCTAGCATTGTTTTCTAACTTATATATGGATTTGCATGATATCAAACTGAAATGTTTAGGGCGCTATGAAAATGTGTAGTGGTTAGCACGCTCGGCTCACAACCGAGAAGTCCCGGGTTCGATCCCCCGGGCGGAGCGAAGACAGATGGGTGGTCTTTCTTAAAACCCGAGCCCCTGTCCACCCAGCAGTGAATGGGTACCGGGTGTTAGCCGGGGGTTTGTGACCCCCCTCCCGGGGTGGTGGCTTCGGCCAACACTAAGCTGCAGCGGTAGATCACTACGGCTCTGAGGAATTATCCTCTAAACAAACAAACACACAAATATGCAGTAATAAGAATGCACTTCTGGATCTAACACACACAGATAAGATGAACCATATTGTATCCAGGAAGGAGGATTTTATGAACAAATATCTTGTCGCCCAGTAGCTTAAAATTGTTCTTACTGGGCGACAGTTTTTCATCACTGGGAGACATTTTGGTCGCCAAGAATTGTGATGTTAAAGAATGCACTGCGTCGGACACCACCCACAGAGCTACATGTGGGGCCAGGTGGGCGTGAGCCAAGAGAGAAAAAGGAAGAACAGTCAAGTTTTCAACTTTAGCTCGGCCTTCGCTTTAACATGAAGCTCGTGCGCGAGGGTGAGCGAAAAAAGTCGCCACTGCCGAGTGTGGCTGACACTCTGCGGTGACGCCCTGCCATACTTCACTAACTTACTAGACTTTTATGCAATATTATTTTTTTAAATTATTATTACCAGTGGCGGCTCGTGATAAAATAAAAGGGGGGACTGCAGCTTCACACAACAGTAGGATACATAAATTTTACCTATCTCAGGTATGAGTTGTAGTTGATGTTCACGGATTTCAGGGCATGGTAGTAGTGGTGGTGGTAGAAGGGATGGTGGGGGTGGTAGTGTTGGCAGTAGAGGGGATGGCTGAGGTGGTGATGGTAGAATTACAGTATTACTTGAAAATAAAGTCAGTACCGCTTGATTTTGCCGCCGCCCACCGTCACTATGCACACCGTCTACACGCACTGGGGACGAGACTAAAAGCTGGGGGACGAGACTAAAAAGCTGCACGGCTGCAGCTCTTGGCGTTCACAAGTGGCGCGGCGGCAGCACAGACATGAATCGTATAACAAATATGAGAGTAACTTACATTTAGGTCTGGTTATAATGAAAATTCACTTAGTAACGTATTGAAAATAACCCATAATGACTTTTTATTATGATATATTTGGTAGCTTATCAATTCTGTTGTGTCTCTAAAGACATCATACACCTGGCACTGAGTGTCTGGGGGTGCTGCAGCTCCACAGCCCTATGCCACGAGCCGCCACTGATTATTATATTATTATTGTTATTACTGTAATTATCATTATTATCATCATTATCATTATCATTATCATCATTATCAGTGGCGGCTCGTGGCATAGGGCTGCAGAGCTGCAGCACCCCCAGACACTCACTGCCAGGTGTATGATTCCCTTAGAAACAACAGAATTAATACACTACTAACAAATATATCACAATAAAAAGTCATTATATGTTATTTAATTATTTTCAATACGTTACTAAGTGAATTTTCATTACGCAAAACCAGACCAAAATTTTAGTTACTTTCATATTTGCTGTAGTACGCTTCATGTCTGCGCCGCCGCCGCGCCACTTGCGAACACAGTGAGCTGCGGTCAAGGCAGCTAAGTCTCGTCCCTCTCATGTTTACAGTGCGTGTGGACGGTGTGGTGATGGTGTTTTCTTTAATTACCCTATGACTATGGGAAATCGAATGAAGTATTTGCAAAGCATCAACTTATCCCAGCTGACATTAAATGAAAAGACTGAAATCAAGCGGCACCGACTTTATTTTCAAGTAATACTGTAATTCTACCATCACCACCTCAGCCATCCCTTCTACTACCACCTCCACCATCCCTTCTACCACCACCACCACTACTACCATGCCCTGAAATGGGCCGTAAACCTCCACTACAACTCATACCTGAGTTTGGTAAAATTAATGTATCCTTATGTGTGAAGCTTGCAGTCCCTCCATTTCATTTTATCACGAGCCGCCACTCATGATCATTATCATTGTAGTTATTATTTTTATTATTATTATTATTACGTATTAAATGATTATCCTTATCATTGTAGTGGAAGACGCTGGAGAATATCGAGGAGGGTTTGCACTGCCAGGCTGTTTTCTGCCTCTAATAATAGTGTGTTTGATGGTAGGACACTCATCTTATACAGGAGACAACAAAAATTATATAAAAAAATATAATCAGTGAATGATATGTGAGAGTCTATAGATTCCGACGCGCAGATGAAACAATTGGTGAGTTGATTGATGTCGTAATGACAACTTGACATGATTGAGCCGTAGGGCTACCACGTAATCTCGTCAATTTGAAAGAGCTCAGTTGAAATAAGTCGTGGTGTCGAGCATACAGACCTTAATTCATTTACGGGCAAATATGTTGAAATAGTATATTTATAAATTATATGCGTAACATTACGAGCTTGACTCAATCATGTAAAAATGCAATTACAAGACAAGAACAAGATAAGAGAATTACCCTCCATCGCTGCATGGCATCGAGATATGGGTCAGATTGGTTTTGTTCACAGCATGCCTGCAAGGCTTGTCACTGAACACTGGCGGATTTTCGGAAAAGTTTTTTTTGGGGGGGGATGGGGGGCCCACGAAGACCTGAGAACCCATGGACTGACGCCTACCGGGGTAGGCCTATCCTATATATGCCTGCACTGTACAAGTACACACACCCATATCATTATTATACGCAGCGCAAAATATTATTCTGGTTAAAAAGTATGCGTATATATAGAAGCCTGGAAGTGGCATGCAAGCGCAGGGGATGAGTGTTTTCAGACATTTTGTGTGAGGCCAAACTGCACGATTTTTCCTTATGTAGGTGGAGGCCCTTGGCCCCGGTGCCCCCCCCCCCCCCCTAAATCCTGTCATTGAATATCTCCTTCAAATATAACAAAAACAAAGGGAAACAAATGTCATGTAGTACGGTACGAGATCTACGTATATGAGCATAGTATATACTTGAAAGCGTACATCTTCTTTTTCCATTCTAGTCTTATTTTGTTTCTTACGTAGTACACTTGTTCAGCGAGATATGGAAACTGTCACTAATCTATATTCATCTGCTGATATAGCTATATCGATCTGCTGTTAAGGTGTTTCTCTTTCTTCTCCTTTTTTTTCATCACACATAATTATGGTGGGCTATTTATGACTACGATCGTTGGTTTAGTGTACTTGGCTTCGTCCAAAACAAACATATTTTCTCCTACAAAATAAGTCCATAGCCTCCTTTGTGGCCCAGCAAGCCCTCACCACAGAGAGTGGGAACAGGTTACCATTGGAATTATTGATTTCCGTCCTGCCATCACACTACATGGAGAGATGCCATGCCCTTAGAGGTGGCAAAGTAATCTAGTAAATGAAGGAATATATTTGTATAGTTATTCATTATAAAGGGCGTTTTTTTGTTCATTCCAACATTGGGAAGATTATTTGGTCCGCGGTCTCTGTCCTCGCCCCACCCTTGCCACGGCTGCCACACCGCCCTCACACTAGTACAGCACCTATTCCCCCACAAACCTCATGATTACACACTGAATTATTATTAACAACTAACTTAAACGTTGATATTAAGGAAAAGGGAAATCATATTATTTTAGCCCGTGTATATAAAATCAATGTCACTACCAGATCGGCATGATTTCTCGCCTTGTAAATCTAGCTTCCCACTCAGATACAATCGAAAATAACCAGCTGAAGGGATGATTTTATAAAGAAATAGGTATGCAGTATTTAATTTAATATTTCTGTGTTTTCTAGAGGTCATTTTTGTGTAGGGTTGGGAGTATTGAGTGAAGAGAGGGCCGTGTCTGTGTTGGCATCAGTGTGTGCAAGATGGCGGGTAGTGGTCCGTGGTGTGGTGTGTGAGGACGGTGTTTGGCCCTTCCTCCGATCCGTGCTGTGTCTGCCTCCCCCGCACCAGTGTCCGCGTCCTTGTTAACCTATCCTGGTGACCTATCGCAGCCGAGGCGTGCGTCGGGGAGCCCCTGCAGCCGTCCTGAAGTGAGTAGCACAAGCAGGTGAAGTCATTTTGCATTCAATCATCAACCATTTGTCCAATCGATCAGTGGCCACAGCGATGCCGCCTCCCTGCCCTGGCGTGGCTGACGGCCTGCACACATGTCCTGCAGGATCCCCACGCCCTGCACAACACTTATACAGGCGGTAAACAGGTGGACAGGGGGAGAAAGGCCTGCGTGGAGGGTGTAATATGGCAGGCCCGCTCTCTCTCTCCCTTGTGTGGGCGAGCCGCGACCTGCTCAGCCTGCCTCGTCCTGCACTGCCTGCCTGCCGTATTATCGACCTTGCGGCGGTGTTGTGGCGTCCTTGCCCTGTCATGGGTGTCCTGCCCCAGCTGGGTGAGGCAGGCAGCCAGGGTACAGCGGGGGCAGGCAGAGACGTAGCCTTTTTTTTTTAGGTTTTCCTCTCGGGTGGTTGTGTTGAGTGGGTTGTGGTGGTGGTGTTGGGGTGAGGGCTGAGCAAGGTCGTGTGGGGATGGGGTGAGAGAGAGAAGTTATGGTGTTAGTTTCCTTTCTTTACGTGTGTGTGTGTGTGTGGTCGTGAGTTCATTGTGTGGTTGTGTCCGTCTCATCCTGCCAGCCAGGTGATCTGTCGCCTTGTTTATCTGTGAGTAGCTGTGTTGTGCTGGCTCAGTTTGGGCTTACAACGTATTCTCCCGCTGGTGGCGTGGAAAAGTCCTTTATGCAGATCATTAGTCTTGTCTCGCCTCTGTATTAGTCTATCCTGTCGTTCTTTGTATATTCATCTGTAAACAAGCTGTATTTATATTATCTATTTTGGTTCTACTGCAGCTTAATACATTACAAGGCACGTAGTTATAACCGTCCTCAACTTGTAATCTGACAATTTGCAGCATTTCTAACCCCTACCACATCTGTCGGAAATGAAAGATAACACAAGGGTTTGCGGGGGCGAACCCCCCCCCCCCCCCCAGCGAGGTTAGGTTAAGCAATCTCCGCCCAGGGTAGGTTAGTTAACTAGCGGGGCGTCTAGGGGGCAACGCCCCCCTCCCCCAGTTATGTCAGGAGGGTATTGGTCAATAGGGAGTATTGCACTGAACTGCAGTTTTACCTCCATTTTATGGCAGCTTTCCCAGGGAACATGTGAATTGGGGACTTTTAAAATTGATATTTCATAGGTGAATTCTATCCCTATCTAGTATTCATTACTATTGTCAGTCATGTTAGCTGCGTTGGAAGGCCCGTGCATTATGAGGTGGGATGAAGGGTATTGCAATCACCAGAATATTGGAGATTGCTTAACATTACAAGACAAACCAAAGATGTTATCAGAGGCATTTTTATAGATTGAAGTCAATGAAAATAAAACCATGGCATGTACTAAATATACCAAACAAAAAATTTGGAAGCTTGTGATAACTAAGAATGATTATCCGACTAATATTGCGGCAGCCGGGGTGGCAACTGTTTGCCACTTGAAGGCACGGCATCATGATCATGTTTGTATCTTGCTGACACTACTGCCGGTGGAATATTGAGATGACAGTCATAAGTCAGTGAATACAGGCCTCATATAACCCACTTTTGAGGACAGACTCACCTTATCTTATATTATAATGACTATACTCATAAAGGAGTGTATGCATGTGAAAGTCATGGCCCCAGCAAGAACATGGCTTATCTGCATTCATTAAAAGATATCCTAATCACTCAGAGCTTCTTGTGGACTGATATTACATTGTTCAACTGATAAGAAGTACTTGATAATGTCTCCACACACAGCTCCCACTATCGCCCTTATCACTCGTCTTATCGCCACTGTAGGAACGCGAAAGCTGATAGGTATTTTCCCCTTTTTTCCCCCTAACCCTCAAGCTAACCTAACCCTCAAACTAACCTAACCTAACCCTCAAACTAACCTAACCTAACCCTCAAACTAACCTAACCTAACCCTCAAACTAACCTAACCTAACCCTCAAACTAACCTAACCTAACCTACCCTAAGAAAAATTTAATGTTTGCACAGCATTTCATTGTTACTGTCACACGCGTTCTGACCTATAATAATAATAATAATAATAATAATAATAATAATAATAATAATTTTATTCTCACCCGAAGGCATACAAGAAAAACAACAACATAATATATAGACGAGGGAATGAACTTAAGTACTAAAGCAAATAATTGATAATAGCTAGTATATACGTACCTCTATAATAATAATATAATAATAATAATACTTTTAATATCACCCGGAAATATAGAAACAGTAGGTGAAAAATACTTTAATCCAGACCCAGTCATGTTCTAAATATTAGCCCCCCCCCCTTATTTTGTATTGTTATTAATTTTTTGGTCATGGAAGTGTGAAGGGGGGGGTGCATTTTTTAAGCAATCTTACTGGGCGACATTCTTTGGATAGCCAGAAAGGTAAAGGCCTACCTGTTAAAATATAGTTTTTTGGATACATCAACTTCACCCTTTTGTATGTTGTGTATAAATAAAGATCATATGCAGTAATACGAATGCACTTCTGGATCTAACACACACAGATAAGATGAACCATTGTATCCAGGAAGGATTTTATGAACAAATATCTTAATTGTCGCCCAGTAGCTTAAAATTGTTCTTACTGGGCGACAGTTTTCCATCACTGGGAGACATTTTGGTCGCCCAGTTGTGATGTTAAAAAATGCCCTGGGTGGGTGGGTGTGGTTGCCTTGAAGTGGGTAATGGTCATCTTTTAGAAATGAATTGTAATGTAGGTAGTTTAGGATGGCTTTCATATGTAATGGTTAGTTCAAGAAGTTTGATAGTGGGATGTTGGATTAGAATCAGCCACGATGAACTAAGGGGCTTTGTGATGAACAGCTTTTTTTTAATGAATTGTAATATAGACTAGGTAGTTTAGGATTGATTTTATTAGTTAGTTTAAGGAAGTTTGATAGTGGCATGTTGGATTAACCCCTTGAGACCCAGAACGTAATTTCCATTGTAATTTGGGTACCATTTAGACAATTTTAATGAATATATGCTAGATTTTATAGATATGACATGTTCAGTATCCTTGTTCACTAGCTAATTTGGTATATTTAGTTAGTTTTCGTAATTTTATGGCGAACAACATACAATTTTATATAGCAAAGAAAGATCTGGTTGTGAAAGGATTAAGATCAGCTATGGTGAAGTATGGTGTCTTATAGTGGATTTTTGTTTTTCAAGGACGCTGCAGTCTAAGGGGGAGGTCAGAGTGGGTTTCTACTGGGTACTAGGGTCAAGAATGATGTGTTTTATGGTGTCTTCATAGTGTGAGAATATCAGTACCCCTATTTAGTATTTGCACACCTAGTCAATTTAGTATCACCTTTTTTTTATATATTTTTAAACATCACAAAGGACTGGCCAAGGGCAAAAAGAAAAAAAAAAACCTACTCTTGACACCTGTTTCTTCAGAGCTTCCTTCAAGACAATTAACCCCTTGAGACCCAGAACGTAATTTCCATTGTAATATGACTACCATTACATGATTTTTAGTGACTATAAGCAATATTTTATAGATATGACCTGTTTAGTATCCTTGTCCACTAACTAATTTGGTATATTCAGTGACTTCTCGTAATTATATGGCTCGACAACATACAATTTTTTTATAGCCAAGGAAAAGTCTGGGCGCGAAGAGGTTAAGACAAAGGCTACAACAGTTTGGGTCTCCGTATTATAGGATGGATATAGTATTGCTGAAATGAGTGCAGAGAAGGCTGACGAAAGTGATAGCTACTACAGGCGATGCACAACTTTACTAAGTCTTATGAGAGGAGATAACAGCTTTTGAATGTAGACTCAAGTAACTAGAGTGGGTGTTCAGGATCACAAAGAACTAGAAAGATCATGGCTCAGTCTATTTTTTATTTGGTCAAATGCTAGGAACCACGCCCCTGCCTCCCTTCTATTCTACGGGGCACTGATTGGTGCACTCCTCGATCTCTACCAATCACAAATCTTTACTACTTAACAGCGCGTGACCACTGACAGCATCTTCACACAGAGGTGCAAATCAAATCCCTCTGTAGTGAAGTTGCTGTCAGTGGCACGCCGCGTTAGTAGTGAAGATTTTGGATGAGTGTATACGAGGAATGCACCAATCAGCTGCCCCGTTGAATAGAGGGGCAGGCAGGGGGCGTGGCTTCCTTACTGCATTTTTACCATAATAAATAAAATAGACTAGTAATCAAGGTAGAACAAAAAGTATATAGCTGATTCAAACTGCAAAAACGTAGATTTAAAAAACAGATAGAGAGAAACTAGTTCCAATAGTGGTGGTAAAAATGATAGAGAACTAGTTCACAATAGGGGTAGATGATAGAGAACCTATTCACAAATATGGCTTTATATGATAGGAGAACTAGTTCACAAATAGGGTGGTAGATGATAGAGAAACTAGTTCACAAATATGGTGGTAGATGATAGAGAAACTAGTTCACAAATATGGTGGTAGATGATAGAGAGAAACTAGTTCACAAATATGGTGGTAGATGATAGAGAGAAACTAGTTCACAAATATGGTGGTAGATGATAGAGAGAAACTAGTTCACAAATATGGTGGTAGATGATAGAGAGAAACTAGTTCACAAATATGGTGGTAGATGATAGAGAGAAACTAGTTCACAAATAGGGTGGTAGATGATTGGAATGGACTCAGTCATGGGGTAGTTAGTAAAATACGGAATCATTAGGGAGTTTAAAAGGAAGACCAGACAATGTTATATGTAGGGATGCAAGGTGGATGTAGGTAATGTAAGTGTTGCAGGATCTACCACGTGTAGGTCTGCCAGCCTCTTGTAGCTTCCTTATGTTCTGATGTCAAGCTGTTAGTCTCTGTGTTCTCGTCATTGCCTGTGTCGTTATTGGTGTCCCTGTCATGTCTTGCTGTATTGTTATAAGTGACAGCCAGACTGAACCGTCCACTAAACATCCTTGTATTAGATCCACTGTTTCTGTCATCACTAAACATGCGCACGACATGTTAGAAAATTCACAGGCAAGGTTGTAAAACGACAAAGTTCACAGGCAAGGTTGTAAAATGACAAAATTCACAGACAAGGTTGTAAAATGACAGGAAATTCACAGGCAAGGTTGTAAAATGACAGAAATTCACAGGCAAGGTTGTAAAATGACAGAAAGTTCACAGGCAAGGTTGTAAAATGACGGAAAGTTCACAGGCAAGGTTGTAAAATGACGGAAAGTTCACAGGCAAGGTTGTAAAATGACAGAAAGTTCACAGGCAAGGTTGTAAAATGACAAAGTTCACAGACAAGGTTGTAAAATGACGGAAAGTTCACAGGCAAGGTTGTAAAATGACAAAGTTCACAGGCAAGGTTGTAAAATGACAGAAAATTCACAGGCAAGGTTGTAAAATGACAGAAAATTCACAGGTAAGGTTGTAAAATGACAGAAAGTTCACAGGCAAGATTGTAAAATGACGGAAAGTTCACAGGCAAGGTTGTAAAATGACAGAAAATTCACAGGCAAGGTTGTAAAATGACAGAAAATTCACAGGCAAGGTTGTAAAATGAAAAAAGTTCACAGGCAAGGTTGTAAAATGACAGAAATTCACAGGCAAGGTTGTAAAATGACAAAAGTTCACAAGCAAGGTTGTAAAATGACAGAAAATTCACAGGCAAGGTTGTAAAAGACAGAAAGTTCACAGCAAGGTTGTAAAATGACAAAGTTCACAGGCAAGGATGTAAAATGACAAAATTCACAGGCAAGGTTGTTAAAATGACAGAAAATTCACAGGCAGAAGGTTAGTAAAATGACAGAAAGTTCACAGGCAAGGTTGTAAAATGACAAAGTTCACAGGCAAGGTTGTAAAATGACAGAAAATTCACAGGCAGGTTGTAAAACGACAGAAAAAAAGCAAAATTCACAGGCAAGGTTGTAAAATGACAAAGTTCACAGGCAAGGTTGTAAAATGACAGAAATTCACAGGCAAGGTTGTAAAATGACAGAAAGTTCCAGGCAGGTTGTAAAATGACAGAAATTCACAGGCAAGGTTGTAAAATGACAGAAAATTCACAGGCAAGGTTGTAAAATGACAGAAAATTCACACAAGGTTGTAAAATGACAAAAATTCACAGGCAAGGTGTAAAATGACAGAAAGTTCACAGGCAGGTTGTAAAATGACAGAAAGTTCACAGGCAAGGTTGTAAAATGACAAAGTTCACAGGCAGGTTGTAAAATGACAAAATTCACAGGCAAGGTTGTAAAATGACAAAGTTCACAGGCAAGGTTGTTAAAATGACGAAATTCACAGGCAAGGTTGTAAAATGACAAAATTCACAGGCAAGGTTGTAAAATGACAAAGTTCACAGGCAAGGTTGTAAAATGACAAAGTTCACAGGCAAGGTTGTAAAATGACAAAGTTCACAGGCAAGGTTGTAAAATGACAGAAAATTCACAGGCAAGGTTGTAAAATGACAGAAAATTCACAGGCAAGGTTGTAAAATGACAGAAAGTTCACAGGCAAGGTTGTAAAATGACAGAAAATTCACAGGCAAGGTTGTAAAATGACAAAGTTCACAGGTAAGGTTGTAAAATGATAAAGTTCACAGGCAAGGTTGTAAAATGACAGAAAGTTCACAGGCAAGGTTGTAAATGATAAAGTTCACAGGCAAGGTTGTAAAATGACAGAAAATTTACAGGCAAGGTTGTAAAATGACAGAAAGTTCACAGGCAAGGTTGTAAAATGACAGAAAATTCACAGGCAAGGTTGTAAAATGACATGATTTCTCAAAGTATGGCCACGCGTGTCCTTCCTCGTGCATCACTGATAGACAAGTGACAGTGCTGAACAAGAATGAAAAAAAAAGGGTCAATTTATAGTTTCACCCAACCAACGATTTTCTGATGTGTCTTATGTTTTTCTGGTGTGTTTTGAATGAATCTGCTAACCGTTTCTGTCGCAATTTTTTTTTTTGGGGGGGGGGGAGGAATGAACCTAAACCTAACCTAACCTAACCTAACCTAACCTTTACCTAACCTAACCTAACCTAACCTATACTATACCGAACCTAACCTAACCTTTACCTTAAAAAAAAAAAAAAAAAAAAAAAAAAAAAAAAAAAAATTGCGACAGAAACGGTTTGCAAATTCATTCAAAACACATAAAAACACGCCAGAAAAACATAAGGCGCATCAGAAAATCGTTGGTTGGGTGAAACTAAATTATCCACATGTTTTCTCAAAGTATGGCCGCGTGTGTCCTATATGCATCACTGAAAGACAAGTGACCGTGCTAAACAAGAATGTAAAAAAAAGTATATATAACTAACAATGATAATAGTAATGATAATAATAATGATGATAAAAAAGAAAAATAGAAACCTACCTACATCATAGTTTTCTTTTTGCACAAGCTTTCATGCAGTTATCTTTCACAAAGTTTTCATGCGTTATCTTTTGCACAAGTTTTCATCAGTATCTTTTTGCACAAAGTTTTTCATGCAGTTTATCTTTTTGCACAAAGCTTTTCATGCAGTTTATCTTTTTTGCACAAAGCTTTTCATGCAGTTTATCTTTTTGCACAAGCTTTTCATGCAGTTATCTTTTTTGCACAAAGCTTTTCATGCAGTTTATCTTTTTTGCACAAAGTTTTTCATGCAGTTTATCTTTTTTGCACAAAGCTTTTCATGCAGTTTATCTTTTTTGCACAGCTTTTCATGCAGTTTATCTTTTTTGCACAAAGTTTTTCATGCAGTTTATCTTTTTTGCACAAAGCTTTTCATGCAGTTTATCTTTTTTGCACAAAGCTTTTCATGCAGTTTATCTTTTTTGCACAAAGCTTTTCATACAGTTTATCTTTTTTGCACAAAGCTTTTCATGCAGTTATCTTTTTGCACAAGCTTTTCATCAGTTTATCTTTTTTGCACAAAGTTTTCATGCAGTTTATCTTTTTTGCACAAAGCTTTTCATACAGTTTATCTTTTTTGCACAAAGCTTTTCATACAGTATCTTTTTTGCACAAAGCTTTTCATACAGTTTATCTTTTTTGCACAAAGCTTTTCATGCAGTTTATCTTTTTTGCACAAAGCTTTTCATACAGTATCTTTTTTGCACAAAGCTTTTCATGCAGTTGATCTTTTTTGCCACAAGCTTTTCATGCAGTTTATCTTTTTTGCACAAAGTTTTCATGCAGTTTATCTTTTTTGCACAAAGCTTTTCATGCAGTTATCTTTTTTGCACAAAGCTTTTCATGCAGTTATCTTTTTTGCACAAAGCTTTTCATACAGTTTATCTTTTTTGCACAAAGCTTTTCATGCAGTATCTTTTGCACAAGCTTTTCATACAGTATCTTTTTTGCACAAAGCTTTTCATGCAGTTTATCTTTTTTGCACAAAGCTTTTCATGCAGTTTATCTTTTTTGCACCAAGCTTTTCATGCAGTTTATCTTTTTTGCACAAAGCTTTTCATGCAGTTGATCTTTTTTGCACAAAGCTTTTCATGCAGTTGATCTTTTTTGCACAAAGCTTTTCATACAGTTTATCTTTTTTGCACCAAGCTTTTCATACAGTTTATCTTTTTTGCACAAAGCTTTTCATGCAGTTTATCTTTTTTGCACAAAGCTTTTCATACAGTTGATCTTTTTTGCACAAAGCTTTTCATACAGTATCTTTTTTGCACAAAGCTTTTCATGCAGTTGATCTTTTTTGCACAAAGCTTTTCATACAGTTTATCTTTTTTGCACAAAGCTTTTCATGCAGTTTATCTTTTTTGCACAAAGCTTTTCATGCAGTTTATCTTTTTTGCACAAAGCTTTTCATGCAGTTTATCTTTTTTGCACAAAGCTTTTCATACAGTTTATCTTTTTTGCACAAAGCTTTTCATGCAGTTTTTCTTTTTTGCACAAAGCTTTTCATGCAGTTTTTCTTTTTTGCACAAAGCTTTTCATGCAGTTGATCTTTTTTGCACAAAGCTTTTCATGCAGTTTATCTTTTTTGCACAAAGCTTTTCATGCAGTTTATCTTTTCTGCACAAAGCTTTTCATACAGTTTATCTTTTTTGCACAAAGCTTTTCATGCAGTTTATCTTTTTTGCACAAAGCTTTTCATACAGTATCTTTTTTGCACAAAGCTTTTCATACAGTTTATCTTTTTTGCACAAAGCTTTTCATGCAGTTTATCTTTTTTGCACAAAGCTTTTCATACAGTATCTTTTTTGCACAAAGCTTTTCATGCAGTTTATCTTTTTTGCACAAAGCTTTTCATACAGTATCTTTTTTGCACCAAGCTTTTCATACAGTATCTTTTTTGCACAAAGCTTTTCATGCAGTTTATCTTTTTGCACAAAGCTTTTCATCAGTTTATCTTTTTTGCACAAAGCTTTTCATCATCTTTTGACAAAGCTTTCAGCAGTGATCTTTTTTGCACAAAGCTTTTCATACAGTTTATCTTTTTTGCACAAAGCTTTTCATGACAGTTTATCTTTTTTGCACAAAGCTTTTCATGCAGTTTATCTTTTTTGCACAAAGCTTTTCATACAGTATCTTTTTTGCACAAAGCTTTTCATGCAGTTATCTTTTTGCACAAAGCTTTTCATACAGTATCTTTTTTGCACAAAGCTTTTCATACAGTTTATCTTTTTTGCACAAAGCTTCATTATATTTTTGCACAAGCTTTCATGCAGTTTATCTTTTTTGCACAAAGCTTTTCATGCAGTTTTTCTTTTTTGCACAAAGCTTTTCATACAGTTTTTCTTTTTTGCACAAAGCTTTTCATACAGTTTATCTTTTTTGCACAAAGCTTTTCATACAGTTTATCTTTTTTGCACAAAGCTTTTCATGCAGTTTATCTTTTTTGCACAAAGCTTTTCATACAGTTTATCTTTTTTGCACAAAGCTTTTCATACAGTTTATCTTTTTTGCACAAAGCTTTTCATACAGTTTATCTGTCTCTAATACCAACTGGGCCTTCAAAACCCTGGCCAGCGGGTCTTGCGAGGAGGGTTGTGTTGGGCTCACCTGGGGGGCGGCAGATACCAAGCCCCCCGGATATCCTCCAAAGTATTCCTAGACTTAGATCCGGATCCAGATTAACTAAAAGGAATGGATCACAATGAAATAGGGCCAAACCACCTCTGGTAAAAGTTTCATGCCAATCCGTCCATAACTTTTTTGTGTGAAATCTGGTAACAAGCAAACAGACAAGCAAACCAAACCGATCACAATAGCCTCCATTGTCCGAGGTAACAAGGTGGTACATAACTATAAGGATTACTAGTGTCTGGTTCCTGTAAGCAACAGTGGCATTGGCTGCAGACATGTTAGCAACACGTGTGGCTGAGGGAGTGGGTTGCCGGCAGGGACACTGTTAGGGCTTCACCGCGCAAGTAGCATGGAAACAGTCCTTTGTTGACTACAAAGTGGGTGGGTACAAAGTGACACTACACGAGGCCCGAATACCCTCCACCACATACTTTTCTTGTCTTGGAACATGGTGCCAACGTTCCCCTGCCCCTGTTAAGTGCCTGTGCCACAACAACCTCAGGGGTCCACCGGTGCCTGCAGGGTGGTGCACAGTGTATGTATGGGCACTGTGAAGCAAGGCATCACTGGTAGATGTCTGGCACATTCCCCTTTTTGGCATTAACCCCTTGAGACCCATAAAGTAATTTCCATTGTAATTTGGGTACCATTAGACGATTTTTAGAGAATATAAGCAATGTTTTATAGCTATGACCTATTTAGTATCCTTGTCGACTAACTCATTTGGTATATTCAGTTACTTTTCGTAATTTTATGGCTCGACAACAGACAATTTTATATAGCCAAGGAAAGATCTGGGTGTGAAGGGGTTAAATCGTACCAGGAACTACCACGTGTAGGTCTCATGGCCTCTTGTAGCTTCCTTATTTTCTTATGTTCTTATGTTCTTAAATCAGCCCATCAATTACTGGTAGAGGCTGCATTGTATTGAATGCCCGCACTCTAGTAAAAGCTGTCCACTACACTCAGAAGAATGTTAGGGTTGTATTTCCTCCACTTGTGTGGGAGCTCCAACAGGGTGTCTGTTGTGTTATTACTGATCAGAGCAAAAGGGTGAGATCGTGCAGAACATTGGCCACCCCCCTTTCTTTATTCTCTTACTGTCTTCTTTATAGGGACTGGCAGCTAGCGGGCTTTTTGGTACTTTTTTTTTAACCCTAGGCCAGTCCTTTGTGATGTAAAAAAGAAAGAAATTCAGATGTGTTTGAAGGGAGTCTGGGTTGTGGCGAGAGGCTTTTTGAGTACAGGGGTGACTTATCCTTACAGCAGGGAGGTGTATTTACCTATAGTTGTGTTGACCTAGCTGTGTTTAACGGCCTGAGCTACACTCGTGTGGTCCCGCCTCCGTATCTACATTTATCCAGTCTTTCTTTCATCTGGTGCACATTCTTTGCTGATATCACCTCCTCATTTAGTCCATTCTAAACTTGTACATTTCTATAAGGGAAGCTGTACTTCTTTATGTTGTTCAGGCATCTCCCTTTTCCTATTTTTTTGTATGTCCTTGTGTATCGACTGAGATGGCGTGAAGGAACTCAAGCAGGTGTGGTTAATGCTTCAAGGAATGTCACTATTGATTAGTACATGTCTGGAGTAGTGAAGGCTGTGTAGTGTTTGATGTCTGGTACCTTTATGTACGAGAGTTCAAAAGAGATGACTCACCCAGCTAAACCCAAAGTGGTTGTGAGGGTTTGGGACTTTGGGGGAAAAATAAATGTTCTCTCATATTCCTCCAAGATGTTCAGATATGATGTGGTTTATGAGAGCTAAAAAAATGAAAACCATATCAATTTCTATATCAGGAGAAAAAGAAAAAAAAATGTTTGAGTTTGAAATTGTTCGTAAGAGGAGAAGGCTGGAGTGTGTGTGTGTCTCTCTCTCTCTCTCTCTCTCTCTCTCTCTCTCTCTCTCTCTCTCTCTCTCTCTCTCTCTCTCTCTCTCTCTCTCTCTCTCTCTCTCTCTCTCTCTCTCTCTCCCTCTCCCTCTCCCTCCTCCCCCACCCCTCCCAATGCTGATGGTGGCAGTAACACCAGAATCCATGACACAACCACTACTGTAGCATCAAGAACTGCGTAACAGTACACTCAGCACATAATATTGTCACCATAACAAATACCTGCCGCCCTGCCTGGGTAAATAACTCTACTGACAGTGCAGGGAACCTGAATGACAAATGTTAAACAATCTGCCGGTATACCATCATCTATACGAGACATTTGTAACTATAACATTGATGGGAGAGATGGAGAGAAGAATGAGGGAATTAAGAGTGATGGAGAGAAGAATGAGGGAATTAAGAGTGATGGAGAGAAGAATGAGGGAATTAAGAGTGATGGAGAGAAGAATGAGGGAATTAATAGTGATGGAGAGAAGAATGAGGGAATTAATAGTGATGGAGAGAAATGAGGGAATTAAGAGTGATGGAGAGAAGAATGAGGGAATTAAGAGTGATGGAGAGAAGAATGAGGGAATTAATAGTGATGGAGAGAAGAATGAGGGAATTAATAGTGATGGAGAGAAGAATGAGGGAATTAAGAGTGATGGAGAGAAGAATGAGGGAATTAAGAGTGATGGAGAGAAGAATGAGGGAATTTATAGTGATGGAGAGAAGAATGAGGGAATTAAGAGTGATGGAGAGAAGAATGAGGGAATTAATAGTGATGTAGAGAAGAATGAGGGAATTAAGAGTGATGGAGAGAAGAATGAGGGAATTAATAGTGATGGAGAGAAGAATGAGGGAATTAATAGTGATGGAGAGAAGAATGAGGGAATTAAGAGTGATGGAGAGAAGAATGAGGGAATTAATAGTGATGGAGAGAAGAATGAGGGAATTAATAGTGATGGAGAGAAGAATGAGGGAATTAATAGTGATGGAGAGAAGAATGAGGGAATTAAGAGTGATGGAGAGAAGAATGAGGGAATTAATAGTGATGTAGAGAAGAATGAGGGTATTAATAGTGATGGAGAGAAGAATGAGGGAATTAAGAGTGATGGAGAGAAGAATGAGGAATTAATAGTGATGGAGAGAAGAATGAGGGAATTTATAGTGATGGAGAGAAGAATGAGGGAATTAATAGTGATGGAGAGAAGAATGAGGGAATTAAGAGTGATGGAGAGAAGAATGAGGGAATTAATAGTGATGGAGAGAAGAATGAGGGAATTAATAGTGATGGAGAGAAGAATGAGGGAATTAAGAGTGATGGAGAGAAGAATGAGGGAATTAATAGTGATGGAGAGAAGAATGAGGGAATTAATAGTGATGGAGAGAAGAATGAGGGAATTAAGAGTGAGATGGAGAGAAGAATGAGGGAATTAAGAGTGATGGAGAGAAGAATGAGGGAATTAAGAGTGATGGAGAGAAGAATGAGGGAATTAATAGTGATGGAGAGAAGAATGAGGGAATTAATAGTGATGGAGAGAAGAATGAGGGAATTAATAGTGATGGAGAGAAGAATGAGGGAATTAAGAGTGATGGAGAGAAGAATGAGGGAATTAAGAGTGATGGAGAGAAGAATGAGGGAATTAATAGTGATGGAGAGAAGAATGAGGGAATTAAGAGTGATGGAGAGAAGAATGAGGGAATTAATAGTGATGGAGAGAAGAATGAGGGAATTAATAGTGATGGAGAGAAGAATGAGGGAATTAATAGTGATGGAGAGAAGAATGAGGGAATTAAGAGTGATGGAGAGAAGAATGAGGGAATTAATAGTGATGGAGAGAAGAATGAGGGAATTAAGAGTGATGGAGAGAAGAATAATGCAAAGAATGACAACACACATATATGATAAAGAACTGAAGTGTATGTGTGTGTGTGTGTGTGTGTGTGTGTGTGTGTGTGTTTTGTCAATAAACTACTATTTTTTTCTTTTTTTTCTTCAATAAACTACTAACTAACTATGTATGTGTGTTTGTGTGTGTGTGATAAGACGATTGCTTCCTTTATTGATTTGGCTTTTAACCCCTTCACACCCAGATCTTATCATGGCTATATCAAAGCGTCTGTTGTTAGCCATGAAATGACGAAAAGTAGCTAAATATACCAAATTATCTAGTGGACAAGGATACTAAATAGGTCCGATCTATAAAATCTTGCTTATAGTCACTAAAATCTTCTTATAGTATGGCAAAAGTACAATGGAAATCACCTTCTGGGCCTCAAGGAGTTAATGGAGTATAGTGTTTTGGCGAGGCAGTCAAGCAGTGGGTGGTGTGGTGTGTGTTCCTGCCTGGTAGTAGTGGTGGTGTGTTCCTGCCTGGTATTATTTGTGGTGTGTTCCTGCTTGGTATTAGTGGTGGTGTGTTCCTGCCTGGTATTAGTGGTGGTGTGTTCCTGCCTGGTATTAGTGGTGGTGTGTTCCTGCCTGGTATTATTTGTGGTGTGTTCCTGCCTGGTAGTAGTGGTGGTGTGTTCCTGCCTGGTAGTAGTGGTGGTGTGTTCCTGCCTGGTATTAGTGGTGGTGTGTTCCTGCTTGGTATTAGTGGTGGTGTGTTCCTGCCTGGTAGTAGTGGTGGTGTGTTCCTGCCTGGTATTAGTGGTGGTGTGTTCCTGCCTGGTATTAGTGGTGGTGTGTTCCTGCCTGGTATTAGTGGTGGTGTGTTCCTGCCTGGTAGTAGTGGTGGTGTGTTCCTGCCTGGTAGTAGTGGTGGTGTGTTCCTGCCTGGTAGTAGTGGTGGTGTGTTCCTGCCTGGTAGTAGTGGTGGTGTGTTCCTGCCTGGTAGTAGTGGTGGTGTGTTCCTGCCTGGTAGTAGTGGTGGTGTGTTCCTGCCTGGTAGTAGTGGTGGTGTGTTCCTGCCTAGTAGTAGTGGTGGTGTGTTCCTGCCTGGTAGTAGTGGTGGTGTGTTCCTGCCTGGTAGTAGTGGTGGTGTGTTCCTGCCTGGTAGTAGTGGTGGTGTGTTCCTGCCTGGTAGTAGTGGTGGTGTGTTCCTGCCTGGTAGTAGTGGTGTGTGTGTTCCTGCCTGGTAGTAGTGGTGGTGTGTTCCTGCCTGGTAGTAGTGGTGGTGTGTTCCTGCCTGGTAGTAGTGGTGGTGTGTTCCTGCCTGGTAGTAGTGGTGGTGTGTTCCTGCCTGGTAGTAGTGGTGGTGTGTTCCTGCCTGGTAGTAGTGGTGGTGTGTTCCTGCCTGGTATTAGTGGTGGTGTGTTCCTGTCTGGTATTAGTGGTGGTGTGTTCCTGCCTGGTAGTAGTGGTGGTGTGTTCCTGCCTGGTAGTAGTGGTGGTGTGGGAGGTGCCATGCTTACTCCAGTAGGTGATGACACTGTTAATCCTAATACATAGAATATAAATAAATCACACCAAGGAATACTTATAATAAAAATCAAATTACTGTATTACTGCATTTAATAAAACAAAACAGATGATACTTTGACAGATATGATTCGTCAGTAGACAGGTAGTTAGTGCAGTCATTAGGGGTCTTTAAAGGGAAGCTAGATAAATTCATGGATGGGGATGAAAGGTGGATGTAGGTAGTGCTAAGT
>JACEEZ010002677.1:135000-142500 GCA_016584305.1 Chionoecetes opilio
TTGTAGTCCTGTTGGAGGGAAGATTTTTTTTTTCGCGCGCTTTTTACAAAAGTCGTGTTTTTACGGAAATAAGGCCTGGAAATCAATTATTTTTGGTGGATTAGGTGTTTTGAATATTCAACATAATTAGGCAAAAATAAAATGGGTCTGGACGATTACTTAAGAGACCCTAGGCGTGTGGTCCCGCTGTCGCATGAAATAGGTAACGCTTCGAAATAAGTAGCGCCTGACCCCACCCCCCGCCGTTCCTTACTTATTTACCACAAAATACTCCTTTATAAGTGATTGACCAGGACGTGTGTGGTACTGTGGTTGCTGGAGGTACTGGAGGAGACAGAGAGTATTTTGTGGTAAATAAGGAGTATTTTGTGGTAAATAAGGGACATATTGTGGTAAATAAGACATATCTGGGCGTGAAAGTGTTAATAGTGTCACTTCCATGGATCATAACTGCTGTGTTAGGATTTACAGCCATGACCTACTAAACTGTTTTTTATAACGAGGTGAAAAATCCTGCCCCCTTGCTGCTTGCTGACTGATATTTGACGCCAGGAGAAGGGAATACTGCGGTTCATCTAAATTTCAGCTGTATTTTATCATAGTTAACCCTATTATCTGGTATTTTGTGGTAAATAAGTAAGGAACGGCGGGGGGGTGAGGTAAGGCGCTACTTATTACAAGGCGTTACCTATTTTATGCAACAGCGACCTTTACCCTGACACCGACAGTGACATCAGCTAAGCCTGTAAAGCTGATAAATGTCCTGACACCAAAACCCACTTATGGCTCTATTGGATGTCCTTCGCAAAGCTTTGAATGCACTCCAACAAATCCTTACATGAATTAATATCGCATAGTCAGGTATCTATATATAGCCCACTTGTGCACAGTTTTACCCTGACACTCTCTGCTGCTGCTGACATGATTACAAAAGCCAATTCATGGATAAACTTTCGCGACAAATTATGAAACTTGATAGACTTGTGTTTGTTCATGAAAAACAGTTATTCTTAGATGAGCATGAGAGGATCAAATTAAGATATGTCACTTTAGATCATTTATCTTTCCTGAGCCCGGTGAGCTTTGGTATCTATACTGAGATATACGTATAAGAAGATAGGTGATGCCATGACAAACCATGTCAATGCCATGAGGTGATTACGAGCGATCGTGAGTCCTCACTCACTCGGATTTTTCCTGGATAAGCGGCCGACCCGACCCGACCGACCGTCACGCTTTTCAGGAGCTTATATCTTTGGAATCCCGCTTCCGATTGACAAGCGGTCTTCGCTATCTGATAGCCCCATTCAATCCCTACAGTTTCAGCGTAAAAAGGCAAAGGTAAATGGAGTTTAGATGACAGCAGACAAATTTCCTTGCTATCGAGAGTCAGGGTGACGCCGCACGTGCGCACGTGCGGCGGGTTTCTACGGGCTCGCTCGTCCTTCGCCGATTAAGGCGTTTTACTGTATTATAGGGTTTGACGGTCGATGATACGCTTCTAACTATCTCTATCCATTGCAACTATCCAACCCTCCATATCCAATTATCTATCCATTCTACTGGGCATTGAAGAAGCAGAGGTAATGGATAGAGATAGTTGGAAGCGTAACATCGGCCGTCTAACCTCATCAGATAGGGGATAATCTGACATTAAACATAAAGGAGGAGAGAGAGAGAGAGAGAGAGAGAGAGAGAGAGAGAGAGAGAGAGAGAGAGAGAGAGAGAGAGAGAGAGAGAGAGAGAGAGAGAGATATGAAGCCCAGACAAATATGACAACCAATGTTATGTTATGTAAACAAAGAAGAGAGAGAGAGAGAGAGAGAGAGAGAGAGAGAGAGAGAGAGAGAGAGAGAGAGAGAGAGAGAGAGAGGAGAGAGAGAGAGAGAGAGAGAGAATGACGCCAGCCGTGACAGTAGTACTACAACAGAGAGAGAAAGAGACAGACAGACCGACAGAGAGAGAGAGAGAGAGAGAGAGAGAGAGAGAGAGAGAGAGAGAGAGAGAGAGAGAGAGAGAGAGAGAGAGAGAGAGAGACATATATGACAGCCAATGTTATGATATATGCACAGTGGCGGGGACAAGTGTACACATGCTGTGGTGTGGATGAGTGAGGAGGGCCACAGCTACACCCTCCCGTCACCGCTGTCCCTGTGCTCATGCCTCATACACAGCCCTCATTATCTCGTATTACTGTTTCCATTAATTTACAGACTACGGATGTGAGGCTGATCGGTCTGTAGTTGCTCGGTTGTGTCAAATCACTACGGATGTGAGGCTGATCGGTCTGTAGTTGCTCAGTTGTGTCAAATCACTACGGATGTGAGGCTGATCGGTCTGTAGTTGCTCGGTTGTGTCAAATCACTACGGATGTGAGGCTGATCGGTCTGTAGTTGCTCAGTTGTGTCAAATCACTACGGATGTGAGGCTGATCGGTCTGTAGTTGCTCAGTTGTGTCAAATCACTACGGATGTGAGGCTGATCGGTCTGTAGTTGCTCGGTTGTGTCAAATCACTACGGATGTGAGGCTGATCGGTCTGTAGTTGCTCAGTTGTGTCAAATCACTACGGATGTGAGGCTGATCGGTCTTTAGTTGCTCAGTTGTGTCAAATCACTACGGATGTGAGGCTGATCGATCTGTAGTTGCTCAGTTGTGTCAAATCACTACGGATGTGAGGCTGATCGGTCTGTAGTTGCTCGGTTGTGTCAAATCACTACGGATGTGAGGCTGATCGGTCTGTAGTTGCTCAGTTGTGTCAAATCACTACGGATGTGAGGCTGATCGGTCTGTAGTTGCTCAGTTGTGTCAAATCACTACGGATGTGAGGCTGATCGGTCTGTAGTTGCTCGGTTGTGTCAAATCACTACGGATGTGAGGCTGATCGGTCTGTAGTTGCTCAGTTGTGTCAAATCACTACGGATGTGAGGCTGATCGGTCTGTAGTTGCTCGGTTGTGTCAAATCACCTTTTTTCTGTATTGGAGTAACATTTGCAAGTTTCCAGGTAGCCTACACGTGCCTGCCATGGCTCATTCATGTCTCTGCACGCTGGTACATGTCTGGTCTGCAGGGGGTGGGAGAGAGAGGGGGGGGGTGCATCTCTATACCCACTCACCTATCTGTCTATAAACACTTCTTCTTTATCCTTCTTCTTTCTGTCCTATCTCCACCTTCACCTATCTGTCTATACACTTTTTAGGTATAGGTTTAGGTAAGGGTTTTAGGTATAGCGTAGGGTAGGGTAGGGTAGGGTTTTAGGTGTAGGGTAGGGTAGGGTTTTAGGTGTAGGGTAGGGTTAGTAGTAGTTAGTAGCTAGTAGTAGTTAGTAGCTAGTAGTAGTTAGTAGCTAGTAGTAGCAAGTAGTAGTTAGTAGCTAGTAGAAGTTAGTAGCTAGTAGTAGTTAGTAGCTAGTAGTAGTTAGTAGCTAGTAGTAGTTAGTAGCTAGTAGTAGTTAGTAGCAAGTAGTAGTTAGTAGCAAGTAGTAGTTAGTAGGTAGTAGTAGTTAGTAGCAAGTAGTAGTTAGTAGCTAGTAGTAGTTAGTAGCTAGTAGAAGTTAGTAGCTAGTAGTAGTTAGTAGCTAGTAGTAGTTAGTAGCTAGTAGTAGTTAGTAGCTAGTAGTAGTTAGTAGCTAGTAGTAGTTAGTAGCTAGTAGCAAGTAATAGTTAGTAGCTAGTAGTAGTTAGTAGCAAGTAGAAGTTAGTAGCAAGTAGTAGTTAGTAGCTAGTAGTAGTTAGTAGCTAGTAGTAGTTAGTAGCTAGTAGTAGTTAGTAGCTAGTAGTAGTTAGTAGCTAGTAGTAGTTAGTAGCTAGTAGCAAGTAATAGTTAGTAGCTAGTAGTAGTTAGTAGCAAGTAGAAGTTAGTAGCAAGTAGTAGTTAGTAGCTAGTAGTAGTTAGTAGCTAGTAGTAGTAGTTAGTAGGTTTGAGGTGTTAGGATAGAGGTGTTTATAATGTACCGAGTGAGCCTGAAGTGAATTATGGCTGCAATGCGTGAGGTGGCATATTGAGTGCCTGCCTTGTCTTTGTTTGGCGGGCAGGAGCGCATCTAGAGGGTCTTATCACACAGCACAGTGACTGCACGTCTTACTAATCACTTCAGGAGGACAAAGAGGAGGACTTAGGGGATCATTGTAGCCAGGGAGATGTGTGTTGTGGTGGTGAGTTGAGCAGTACATTACATTACATTACATTACATTACATTACATTACAATACATTACAGTACATTACATTACTTTACAATACACTACAGTACAATACATTACTTTACAAAACTTTACATTACAATACATTACTTTACTGCTTACATTATCGCTGCTTATTATAAAGGCTGGCCTTCTAAGTTGTAAACAAACATTATTGTATTTATGCGGCTATTATTAAATGTTTCAATGTTACAATACATTACAGGACATTACAGTACATTACATTACATTACTTTACAATACATTACATTACAATACAGTACATTACTTTACAATACATTACTTTACAATACATTACTTTACAATACATTACAATACATTACTTTACAATACATTACTTTACAATACATTACTTTACAATACATTACAATACATTACTTTACAATACATTACTTTACAATACATTACAATACATTACTTTACAATACACCCTCCATTGGTACCCTATAGTCTATTTTTTTTATTATGGTCACAATGCAGTAAGGAAGCCACGCCCCCTGCCTGCCCCTCTATGCTACGGGGCAGCTGATTGGTGCATTCCTCGTATCATCACTACCAATCACAATATCTTCACTACTTACCAGCGGCGTGACCACTGGACAGCAATCTTCACTACAGAGGGATTTTTTATTTTGTCACCCTCTGTAGTGAAGATTGCTGTCCAATGGTCACGCGCTGTTACGTAGTGAAGATATTGTGATTGGTAGTGATGATACGAGGAGTGCACCAATCAGCTGCCCCGTAGAATAGAAGGGCAGGCAGGGGGCGTGGCTTCCTTACTGCATTTTGACCATGATAAAAAAAATAGACTAGAGAAGAGAGGCTACACAACACATACACACACAGGGAAAACATTCCTCACTCTATAAAGTAAAAAGTAAATATAAAGTACAAATATATAAAGTGTTGCTCCCAGTCAAGAAAACAACATTGTAGTTATTGACTTACCTATGTGGAATTTTAGCTTTCTTCAAGTATAACATTAGGTATTTAAACATTTGATTTGTTTTAGTACTTAAGTTCACTCCCTTTTTATTATTATTATTATTATTATTATTATTATTATTATTATTATTATTATTATTATTATTATTATTATTATTATTATTATTATTAGCAAGTAGCAACACATAGCAAGGAATAGGAAGTAGAGTTATTGTGCTTCGAAGGGGATGAGAGAGAGAGAGAGAGAGAGAGAGAGAGAGAGAGAGAGAGAGAGAGGAGAGAGAGAGAGAGAGAGAAGAGAGAGAGAGAGAGAGAATAAAAAATGCACTGTAATGTTTTGGTTGGATATATCAGTTACTAGGGTTCATATTTGGTACATGGAAGCTTTTGACGTAGCCTGACCAGTTACCAGTTTGACCTCCACTTAGCCTGGCCAGTTACCAGTTTGACCTCCACTTAGCCTGACCAGTTACCAGTTTGACCTCCACTTAGCCTGACCAGTTACCAGTTTGACCTCCACTTAGCCTGACCAGTTACCAGTTTGACCTCCACTTAGCCTGACCAGTTCCCAGTTTGACCTCCATTTTAGCCTGACCAGTTACCAGTTTGACCTCCACTTAGCCTGACCAGTTACCAGTTTGACCTCCACTTAGCCTGACCATTTTACCAGCTTGACCTCCACTTAGCCTGACCATTTTACCAGTTTGACCTCCACTTAGCTTGACCAGTTACCAGTTTGACCTCCACTTAGCCTGACCAGTTACCAGTTTGACCTCCACTTAGCCTGACCAGTTACCAGTTTGACCTCCACTTAGCCTGACCAGTTACCAGTTTGACCTCCACTTAGCCTGACCAGTTACCAGTTTGACCTCCACTTAGCCTGACCAGTTACCAGTTTGACCTCCACTTAGCCTGACCAGTTACCAGTTTTGACCTCCACTTAGCCTGACCATTACCAGTTTGACCTCCACTTAGCCTGACCAGTTACCAGTTTGACCTCCACTTAGCCTGACCAGTTACCAGTTTGACCTCCACTTAGCCTGACCAGTTACCAGTTTGATCTCCACTTAGCCTGACTAGTTACCAGTTTGACCTCCACTTAGCCTGACCAGTTACCAGTTTGAAATGTTTTCAGTATGACATTACTTATTTGTCGTGAGCCGCGGCCAGATAGGCTAATGCCCCCCCCCCCCCCCCCCGAGAGAGGTGTGAGAGGTGGCACATAAAAGTCTGTAGTGATGCTAAAATTCGTAATATATTGTGCCTAGCGACATTAGCGTAACTTTGTGCAGTGGCAAGTGACTGGCGACTATAGTGTTATCTACGGTACCGAACATGAATTTAAGAACATAAGAAAATAAGGAAGCTACAAGAGGCCGCGAGACCTACACGTGGTAGTTCCTGTTACTTAACACTACCTACATCCACCTTTCATCCCCATCCATGAATTTATCCAGCCTCCTTTTAAAGCTCTCTAATGACTCCGCACTAACTACCTGTCTACTGAGTCCATTCCAATCATTCACCACCCTATTTGTGAACCAGTTTTTCCTTATTTCTTTTTTAAATTACGCTTTTCCAGCTTGAATCCGTTCTTGAATTTGTTGATTGATTGATTGACACCCATCATTCTTTTCAGCATCAAAGACATCATATGAAGGTTTTTTTATATATTTTTTTTCCATCAGGGTAGAGAAGAATGAGATTTTTTGTATTACTGTTAGGAATGTTGCTGTCATTTCACCATATAGACTACCGTACATAACACTATAGTCGCCCGTCACTCGTCACTGCACTAATGTCGCCAGGCACAATATATGTATTACGAATTTTAGCATCACTACAGACTTTCATGTGCCACTGAAGACATGTAGTGTGATGTACATAATAGAAACTACTGTGCATGCGTCTTCAGTGGCACATACAAGGCTGTAGTGATGCTAAAATTCATAATATATTGTGCCTGGCGACATTAGTGCAGTGGCGAGTGACTGGCGACTATAGTGTTATCTACGGTAGAGTAACTTTGTATTAATGTTCCTGTCTTATTATAGTCGTGAGTTATAATTATAGTCTATTTTTTGTATTATGGTCAAAATGCAGTAAGGAAGCCACGCCCCCTGCCTCCCTTCTATGCTACGGGGCAGCTGATTGGTGCACTCCTCGTATCATCACTACCAATCACAATATCTTCACTACTTAACAGCGCGTGACCACTGGACAGCAATCTTCACTACAAAGGGTGACAAAATAAAAAATCCCTCTGTAGTGAAGATTGCTGTCCAGTGGTCACGCGCTGTTAAGTAGTGAAGATATTGTGATTGGTAGTGATGATACGAGGAATGCACCAATCAGC
>JACEEZ010002677.1:152500-357500 GCA_016584305.1 Chionoecetes opilio
GGTAATATATGGCGCCTGGCGAGTGACTGGCGACTATAGTGTTATGTACGGCAGTAGGTGAAGCAGTAGTAGTAGCAGCAGTAATAGTAGTAGTTGTAGCAGCAGTAATAGTAGAATTAGCAGTAGTAGTTGTAGTAATAGTAGTAGTCGTAGTAGTAGCAGCAGCAGCAGTAAAAGTAGTAGTAGTAGTAGTGGCAGTAGTAGTAGCAGCAGTAATAGCAGTAGTTGTAGCAGCAGTAATAGTAGAATTAGCAGTATTAGTAGTAGTAGTAGCAGCAGCAGCAGCAGTAAAAGTAGTAGTAGTAGTAGTAGTAGTAGTAGTAGTAGTAGTAGTAGTGATAGCAGTTGTGGTGGTGGTGGTAGAATATTCTGGAATGTGATGTGGAATGGAATATAAAGGAGATTGTTATGGGTGGAAGAGTGGAAATGGAAGGTGGAACATAGCAAACAGTTAGAAGCATTGTGAATTGTGGAAGAGGAGGAGGAGGGGGTATGGAGTAGAGGAGGAGGAGGCGTACAGTGGAATGGTAAGTGGAAGAGGAGAGGGTGTGGAGATAGAGGAAAGGGTGGAATGACAGAAGGTTCGGAGAGGAGGTGGAGCAGTATGGAATGGAGACGAGGTGGAGGGTGTGGAAGAGGTGGTGGAGGCGTACAGTGGAAGAGGAGAGTGTGTGGAGATGGAGGAAAGGGTGGAATGACTAGCGTTTCGTAAAGGAAGTGGAGCAGTATGGAATGGAGATGAGGTGGAAGAGGCGTACAGTGGAAGAGGAGAGTGTGGAGATGGAGGAAAGGGTGGACGATGGAATGACACAAGGTTCGGAGAGGAGGTGGATCAGTATGGAATGGAGATGAGTAGGAGGGTGTGGAAGCTAAGTGGAAGAGGAGGTGGAGGATGTTAGGGCAGAGTGAGTGGAGTAGACAAGACAGGAGGAGCGCACCCACACCCGATCAATAGACCGTCATTCCCCTCCTCCTCCTCCTCCACCTCCTCCTCCACTACCACCTCCTCCACCACCTCCACTACCACCTCCTCCACCACCACCTCCTCCTCCACTACCACCTCCTCCTCCTCCTCCACTACCACCTCCTCCTCCTCCTCCACTACCACCTCCTCCACCTCCTCCTCCTCCTCCTCCTACCCCTCCTCCACCTCCTCCTCCTCCTCCTCCTCCTCCTCCTCCTCCTCCCTCCTCCTCCTCCTCCACTACCACCTCCTCCACCTCCACTACCACCTCCTCCTCCATCTCCTCCACTACCACCTCCTCCTCCTCCTCCTCCTCCTCCACCACCTCCTGCTCTTCCCAGTTTCTAGTTTTGCTTCACGATTCTTATTTTTTTTTTATTGTTATTGTTTTTGTTGTTTATTTTTGTTTATCTTGTGTGTGTGTGTTTGTGTTATGGTTTGTTTATTACCTTGTTTTGTTGTCAGTTTAACCTCCTCCTCCTCCTCCTCCTCCTCCTCCTCCTCCTCCTCCTCCTCCTCCTCCTCCTCCTCCTCCTCCTCCTCCTCCTCCTCCTCCTCCTCCTTTGGGGCAATCGCGTTATGATCTGGTTTTCTTTATATGATTATTAGTATGTTTGTTTATATATATTTTATTTTATATATTTGTTGTCTGCTGCATTTTTAGCTCCTTCTGGCGTTCACGTGTGTGTGTGTGTGGGTGTGGGTGTGTGTGTGTGGGTGTGTGGTGTGTGTGTGTGGGTGTGTGGTGGTGTGTGGGTGTGTGTGTGGGTGTGTGGGTGTGTGTGTGTGTGTGTGTGGTGTGGGTGTGTGTGTGTGTCTGTGTGTGTGTGTGTGATATTCTTGTCCATTTCTTGATTTCACGTTTCCTGTTAGATTATGAAGTATTTTTATTTTTATAACTACTACTACTACTACTACTACTACTACTACTACTACCACTACCACCCACTACTACTACTACTACTACTACTACTACTACTACTACTACTACCACTACCACTACTACTACTACTATACTACTACTACTACTACTACAGCAGGGGTGTTTAGGTGCGTTACACTATCACTACTACCTACTACCTACTTTTAATTCTACCACCACCACCACTACTACTACTACTAACTACAACAACAACAACAACAACAACAACAACTACTACCTACTACCACCACCACAAATCGGAAAAGCGAGGTAGCATTGACTCACAACAAAGATCTTGTGGTCGCGTGGGCACGTGCGCGCGACGAGAGAGAGAGAGAGAGAGAGAGGAGAGAGAAGAGAGAGAGAGCAGAGGAGAGGAGAGAGAGAGAGAGAGTAATCTGTCACACGATAAGATGGGCGGTGCTTGGGGTGGGGTGTCATGGGTGGGCGTGGGCGTAACATCCTTGGCTGATAGAGGTGATGGAAGAGGAGGAGGAGGAAGAGGCGATAGAAGGAGGAGGAGGAGGAAGAAGTGATGAAGGAGGAGGAGGAAGTGATGCAGGAGGAGGAGGAGGAGGAAGTGATAGAGGAGGAGGAGGAAGAAGTGATGGAGGAAGAAGAAGTGATAGAGAAGGAGGAGGGGGAGGAAGAAGTGATAGAGAAGAAGGAGGAGGAGGAGGAGGAAAAGTGATAGAGAAGAAGGAGGAGGAGGAGGAAGAAGTGATAGAGAAGAAGGAGGAGGAGGAGGAAGAAGAAGTGATAGAGAAGAAGGAGGAGGAGGAGGAAGAAGTGTTTAGAGAAGAGGAGGGAGGAGGGAGGAGGAAGAAAGTGAATAGAGAAGGAGGAGGAGGAGGAGGAAGAAGTGATAGAGAAGGAGGAGGAGGAAGAGAAGTGATAGAGAAGGAGGAGGAGGAAGAAGTGATAGAGAAGGAGGAGAGTGAGAGAGAAGTGATAGAGAAGGAGGAGGAGGAGGAAGAAGTGATGGAGGAAGAAGAAGTGATGGAGGAAGAAGAAGTGATGGAGGAAGAAGAAGTGATAGAGAAGAAGGAGGAGGAGGAGGAAGAAGTGATGGAGGAGGAGAAGAAAAAGAAGTGATGGAGGAGGAAAAGAAAAAGAAGTGATGGAGGAGGAGAAGAAAAAGAAGTGATGGAGGAAGAAGTGATGGAGGAGAAGGAGGAGGAGGAGGAAGTGATAGAGGAGAAGAAGAAGAAGTGATGGAGAAGGAGGAGGAGAAAGTGATAGAGGAGGAGGAAGAAGAAGTGATTTAGAAGAAGTAGAGGAAGTGAATGGAGGAAGAAGAAGAAGTGAAGGAGGAGGAAGAAGAGGCGAGAGGCACACAATAAGGAAACAACATGATAATAATAATAGTAATAATAATAATAATAAATAATAATAATAATAATAATAATAGTAGTAGTTTTAATCTCGCCCGGAGGCATACAGACAAAAACAAAACAACAACAACAACAACAACAAGCCAAGGAGATAACTTAAGTACTAGAACAAAAACAAACAAACACGAACGACAAAGACGACATGGCGAGAAACTTAACAAGACTACAAGCTTATTAACTACCAAGCCTGTAGTTTTGATTATCCTCCATAAGTTCCAGAGCGTAATTGCCACCTAATTCGTCTGGTACCAATAGACGATTTTAATTAATATAAGCACTAGTGATAGTTATGACCTATTTAGTATCCTTGTTCACGAGGTAATTTGGTATATTAAGTTGCTTATCGTAATTTTATGGTTAACAACAGACGATTTTATATAGCCATGAAAAGATCTGCTGGGCGTGAAGGGTTACGCTTAGAGGAAAGATCGGAGAAGTTACGTTAGCATGACGAAAAGGTTAATATGAGGAGACATGATTATATTATTGGTGTACATCCTCCTCCTCCTCCTCCTCCTCCTCCTCCTCCTCCTCCTCCTCCTCCTCCTCCTCCTCCTCCTCCTCCTCCTCCTCCTCCTCCTCCTCCTCCTCCTCCTCCTCCTCCTCCTCCTCCTCCTCCTCCTCCTCCTCCTCCTCCTCACTCGAAAGTGATATTGGTAATAGCAGAGTACCATATACAGAGTAAACCCACTTCGTATACGAACAGAAAAATCTGGCAACTCCGGTCAAATAGTGACGTCCTGCTCCTCTCTCTTTCGTTCCTCTCTCTCTCTCTCGTCCTCCTCTCTCTCTCTCTCTCTCCTCTCTCTCTCTCTCTCTCTCTCCTCTCTCTCTCTCTCTCTCTCTCTCTCTTCTCTCTCTCTCTCTCTCCTCTTCCCTCCCCTCTCTCTCTCTCTACTCTCTCTCTCTCTCTCTCTCCCCTCTCTCTCTCTCTCTCTCTCTCTCCTCTCTCTCTCTCTCTCTCTAACTCAGCCTCTCTAGACCTTCCGCTCTCACTATTTGCCTTCCAGATTTTTCTCTTCGTATACGAAGTGTTTCTTCTTGGTATTTTGGTCTCTTCTAATAGAGAGATCCGTCGTCATCGTTATTTCAGAAACTTGCCCAGCTCCGGTCTGATCGAATTTCTCTCCCTCCTCTTTAATGTCAGTCACTTCTCGCTTCCATTGCGTATTCTCAATAATCGCTATGTCAAAATGTTCCCTATGTGGAATAGCTAATGTTACACCGATTCAAGAGAGAGGGAGAGAGCTTCGCAGTAGTAATTTTCGCCAATTAGTCTAACGTCTGTGATTGTACTATTTGGTATTTGGGTAATAGGAGAGATACGTAGAAAATATCAATATTTAAACTCCCAGCAAATGGGGTTGGAAATAAATTCCCGCGCTTACAAACATCACTTCGCTTTTAAAAGTTTTATCAAACTATGGGACAAAATTCCCGTATGGATTTTGATAATGTTACCTGATTTTTCAGAAAGGGTAGAGCCTCGCAAGTAGGTAATTATCGCCAATTAGTCTAACTCTGTGATTGTTAAACTATTTGAGAAAATATTGCGGGATAAAATAGTGTCTTTTCTCGATGAAAATAACTCGATATTAAACTCCCAGCATGGATTTTGAAATAAAAGATCCTGCTTAACAAACCTACTCGATTTTTTTAATGTCCTTTATTCAAACTGGGACGCTAAAATTCCCTCGGATATGATATACGTACCTTGATTTTCAGAAAGCCTTCGATACAGTTCCCCATAAACGACTGTTGACCAAGCTAAGGGCACATGGCTTAGGAGAGCAATTATGTTCATGGATTGGCGATTGGCTTTCAAATTTTTTCATATTTTTTGTCTGCCGCATTCTTAGCTCCTTCTGGCGTTCACGTGTGTGTGTGTGTGTGTGTGTGTGGTGTGTGTGTGTGTGGTGTGTGTGGTGTGTGGTGTGTGTGGTGTGTGTGGTGTGTCTGTGTGTCTGTGTTTGTGTGTCTGTGTTTTGTGTGTGTGTGTGTGTGTGAGAGAGAGAGAGAGAGAGAGAGAGAGAGAGAGAGAGAAGAGAGAGAGAGAGAGAGAGAGGAGAGAGAGAGAGAGAGAGAAAAAAGTGTTATAGTTGGGTATGAAAAGTATACATATTCATTTATGTTTGTTTATTTATTTATTTATTTGTTTATTCCTTTATCGTTCTATTATCTTTAGTTGTTGTGTTTGCTTACTCTCGTGTTACTAAGTGTGTGTGTGTGTGTGGTTTTTTTGTTTTGTTTGTGTGTGTGCGCGTGTGTGCGTGTGTGTGATCATTTAGGAAGAGTAAGCTCGTATGAAGAGAGGAAGAGAGAGAGAGAGAGAGAGAGAGAGAGAGAGAGAGAGAGGAGAGAGAGAGAGAGAGATAGAGAGAGAGAGAGAGAAAGGGTATAATGGTAGAGAAGTATGATAACGATATTAGTGTGAGGAGGAAGAGGAGGAGGAGGGAGGAGGAGGAGGAGGAGGAGGAGGAAGAGGAGGAGGAGGAGGAGAGTGCATTGGCAGTGAGTTGTGTTGTCCGGTAGCAGGAAGAGACAGTAGATGTCCGAGATAAGGAAGAGGAAGAGGAAGAAGAGGAAGAGGAGGAGGAGGAGGAAGGAGGAAGAGGAGGAGGAAAGTATAATTAATGGAGGGGGCGAGGGCAGGAGAGGGGGAGAGAGAGAGAGAGAGAAGAGAGAGAGAGAGAGAGAGAGAGAGGAGAGAGAGAGAGGGGAGAGAGAGGAGCGCACGACCTCTCTTCCATTCGCCTTTCCCTGACTAATGAATCCTCTCTCTCTCTCTCCTCTCTCTCTCTCTTCTCTCTCTCTCCTCCTTCTCCCTTTTTTTTTTGTCGGTCGCCATAGTTTTCCCTCAACTCTGCCTCTCTTTCCTTCCTCCTCCTCCCCCTCTCCCCCCTCCTCCTTCCTCCCTCTCCTCCTCCTCCTCCTCCTCCTCCTCCTCCACCTTACGTCAGATCGTAAAAAAAGGGTGGTAATAAGGGAAATTTCTTCTGACTGGACCAGTGTAAATAGTGGTGTTCCTCAAGGATCAGTTCTGGGAAACCTATCCTGTTTTTAAATATACATAAATGACATTGACGAGGGAATCACATGCAGGATATCAAAAATTTGCTGATGACACGAAAATCACAAAATAGCCTCTACAGAATCTCAGCGCCAAACTCATACAAAACGACTTAAACACGCTAACAGAATGGTCAAAAACAGGGGCAAATGAATTTAAAACCTTGACAAATGCCATGTACTACATATCGGAAATAACAACCCTCATGAAAGTTACGTGATGAACGATTTCCAACTAACAAGTGTTGAAAAAGAAAAAGATTTAGGCGTTATAATCTCGAAAGATCTCAAACCGAATAACCAAATTATAGAGGTAGTAAAAACTGCAAATAAATTGGTTGGCTTTATTGGACGAACTTTCAGTTTCAAATCTGAAAAAATTTAAAACTCACTCTTTTTAACTCGCTTGTTCGCCCCATTTTAGAATACTGTGTGGCGTTCTGGTCACCTTATTATAAAAGGACATAGAAAACTAGAAAAAATACAGCGCAGAGTAACCAAAATGATCCCTAGTTTGCGTAATAAATCGTACGAAATGGGGCTCAAAGAACTTAACTTATTCCCACTAACAAAACAAAGGATAAGAGGTGACCTCATCGAAGTTTTTAAAAATCTTCAATGGATTTACGAACGTAGTCCCAGAAAATCTTTTCACGCTGACCGGTCAAGCTCAACTAGAAACAACGGATTTAAAATAAGCAGGAAACGGTTTGTAACGAACGAAGCAAAGTACTTCTTCACAAGCCGTGTTGTAAACGTATGGAATGGGCGGGCCCTCAGACGTAGTAAACTCAAATAAAATAGAATCATTTAAAAATCGCCTCGATAAATATTTCATATCAAATCCCCGGTGTCACTGTTTATCTCGGAATAATAAATTATCTCGCGGGCCTCTGATAATACTCTCATTGGTAAAATGATTGCGAGTCGCGTTTTACACAACCCCCCCCCCACGTCTCAGACAGCCCGAGAAAACGGTCACTATACAACTTTTGACCTGTGACGGGCTGTGGTTCAGTAAGGGCCCTGTCAGTTAGTGACCACCATGGGGGATTTTAATACCAGGGGTCACTGCTGCAGGGGCATTGAAGTGCACGGCGTCCTACTTGGAAAGTGCACTACGCAGTGGATTGTACGGAGCTGGGGCCTGATTGACTGCTGCCTCCCAAGAAAGCGCCAGGCAAGGCTGCCGCCCCCACCCTTGAACTTCCACACTGAGCCTACACCAACACTACATTAGACCATAACACACACAGATAGCCCAAAGTTAACGGTTACCACTACTACTCTCGACCTGTGACGGGTTGTGGACCAGTAAGGGCCCTGTCAGTTAGTGACCACCACGGGATTTAAGGTACCAGGGGTCACTGCTGCAGGGGGCATTGAAGTGTACGGCGCCTACATGGAAAGTACACAATCCGCAGTGGATTGAACGGAGCTGGGGCCGATTGACTGCTGCCTCCCAAGAAAGCGCCAGGCAAGGCTGCCGCACCACCCTTGAACCCCCACACTGTGTTCACCCCATTACAAACACGCATAACATGACCAATCTATCAAGCACTAAACCTACCCCCACAAACTAGTAGTAGTTAGCCATAGATTACAGCTTTCAACTTTCCTCACAAATTCCATGCAGTTTTTCTATACTGCATGGTATCACTTCATTTCCGGCCAGCTTCGGCTGGAGGGATGGGTGGGTGGGGAGGAGCCTTCTATTTTCCTACCCTTTCTCTCTTATCATTAGTTAGTGTAGTGCATTTTAAAGCAAACACCCTTGTAAGGACCTATCGGTCTGTTGCTGTTTGTTTCCTTTGTAATCCTTTGTAATCCTCCCTTCCGTTTCCCCCGTTTCCCCTCCAATACCTCCTCCTCCATATCGCCCCACCTTTCTCTTTTCCCACGACACACACACACACACACACACACAGTATTGAATGAACGAGAAATCAATACATGGGGGTTGTGCATTTGCCAGAGAGAGAGAGGGGAGAGAGAGGGAGAGAGATGAGAGAGAGGAGAGAGAGAGAGAGGAAGAGGAGAGAGAGAGGAGAGGAGAGAGGGGGGGAAGAAGAGAGAAATTGAGAGAGGGGAGAGAGAGAGAGAGATGAGAGGAGAGAGACGAGGAGAAGAGAGAGAGAGGGAGAGGAGAGAGAGAGAGGAGAGAGAGAGAGAGGGGAAGGAAGGTGAAAAATGAGAGGAGAGAGAGAGAGAGAGAGGGGGGGGCATGAAGAGGGAGAATTGTGACAGAAAGAGGAGAGAAAGAGAGAGAGAGAGAGAGAGAGGAGAGAGAGAGAGGAGAAGAGAGAGGGTTGGGGAAGAAGAGTGAAAGATGAGAGAGAAGAGAGAGAGGGGGAGAGAGGGAGAGAGGAAAAGGGGGGAGAGAGAGGGGGGGGAGAAGAGAGTGAGAAAAAAGAGAGGGGAGCGAGAGAGAGAAGAGGAGAGGAGAGAGAGAGAGAGGGGACTGAGAGAGGAAAAGGAGAGAGAGAGATATTGGGGTGAACGAGCAAGTGTGAAATTGTTGAGGTCTGAAATAAAATAGTAGTGGAGGGAGGGAGGGGAGGGGGGTAGGGATAAATAAAAGAATGGGGGTGAAGGTGGGGTAAAGGGAGGGCAGGAGGAGGGGGGGGGGTAACAAAGAGGGGGGGAGGGGGTTAGTAATATTGACGGGGGGGGGGGGGGGGGAGGAAGGGAAGAGAGGGGAGGAGAAACACATGCTACGAGATCGTATTGTTGTTAGGTTAGGTCTGGTACCGTAGATAAACACTATAGTCGCCACTCCCCCACTCCCCCACCTGCCCTAATGTTGCCAGCCGCCATGTAACTATACGAATTATAGCACCACTACTGATTTTATGTGCCACTGAAGATGAACACAGTAGTTATATCAGACTGTATAATCTACCCTTTTTTCGCGTTGTTTTATGCTTTGTATCTGCAAGTATAGGGGGTCTGGCACGTGACGTCACAGCCCTTGTTGTGGGTGCGACAGGCGCGGGAAATGCGAGCTGGAGACCAAAAAACTCCACTTGCCGCCCGTGTTTGCCAGTTATGGTAATTGTCCCTACCAAATTATGTTTATCAGTTTAAAAAATATACTGTTGTCTTCGGAAATGCTTTTCTATAATTTATCAAATAAAAAACCGTAAAACCACACTAAAGAAAGGCCATTATGAGGCTCAAGAAATATGATGAACCTAATATTCACCAACTCCAGCTCCCATTTAATATTTTGCTCGAAAACTTTTTACATGGGAACAATATCAATAGAAGCGGAATTTCATTGCTTTCCCTTGATATATTTCGTTACTGTTAATTTAATTAGATAGAACCCTGCAAAATTAGCGTTAACTAAATAAATAACATCATGAAATCGGGTAATTTTTCCCAATTGATGAGGTTATTTATTTAGTTAACGCTAATGCATGGTTCTAATTCATTAATCAGATAACGAAATATATCAATGGAAAGCTAATGAAAAATTCCGCTTTATTGATATTCCCCCAGTAAAATGTTTTGTAAAATATTAAATGGGAGCTGGATTGGTGAATATTAGTTATGCATATTTCTTGAGTCTCATAATGGCCTTTCTTTAGTGTGTTTTACGGTTTTTTATTTGATAATATTATATAACAAACATTTCCGAAGATAACAGTATATCTTTTATGCTGATAAACATATATTTGGTAGGGGAAAATTACCATAAGCTGGCAAACACGCGGCGGCAAGTGGAGTTTATTGGTCCTCCAGCTCGCTCCGACGGGCGGCATTTGGCTTGAAGACGGCGGCATTTGGCTTGAAGACGCTAGGTCGTGACGTCAGTTCAAGACACCTATATACGGTTTCAAATTTCACTACTAGTTTTTTTTCGGGCGACGACGACGGCGGGAGGACACTCAGAACATAAACACTAGCTGGCGATCTTAATGTAGGTCGCCACTCGGTTGATATTTTTGTAATTTGTTCATTTATAGCCATAATATGACACAGATGAAGACACAAAATGACACAGACTCTCCAGATAGCCCCTTCTAACTTTCCTGAAATCATGGATGTAGAAATGTGAGTATGAACGCCACCACACGTCTGTACATAGAAAAGAAACGTTGTCCTGGCGACTTTAGTGTTATCTACGGTACGGTAAAAATAACTTGTTGGGAAAGTGTTTTGTGGTTAATTTAGGTTATTTTTGGTTTATTTTTTAACTATTTTAGCATATTTTAGGCTTATTTTGGGTAATTTTTGGTTTATTTTTAGTTATTTTAGCATATTAGGGTTATTTTTGGTTTATTTTTAGTTATTTTTAGCATATTTTAGGTTATTTTGGTTATTTGAGTTATTTTAGGGTATTTTAGGCTTATTTTAGGTATTTTTTTTTTTTTTATAGTTATTTTAGGGTATTTTAGGCTTATTTTAGGTAATATTTGGTTTATTTTTTAGTTATTTTAGGGTATTTTAGGCTTATTTTAGGTAATTTTTGGTTTATTTTTAGTTATTTTAGGGTATTTTAGGTTGGTCAATTTTTTTTTTTTTTGGGTTTATTTATAGTTATTTTAGGCTTATTTTAGGTAATTTTTGGTTTATTTTTAGTTATTAGTTATTTTAGGGTATTTTAGGTTGGTCTATTTTTAGTTATTTTAGGTAATTTTGGTTTATTTATAGTTATTTTAGGGTATTTTAGGCTTAGTTTAGGTTAATTTGAGGCTATTTTTGATTTATTTTTAGGTATTTTAGGTTATTTTAGGTTTATATAGGATGGGTTGGGTAGGAAAAAATAACTTGTTGGTGAAGGGAAAGCGTCGTCTCTTTAAACTTAATTTTTTATTTTTTAAAGTTTTTGTCTTTTTTGTCTTTTTTTGTCCTTTTCTTACTCTTATTTTGTCGTGTGTCTTTTTGTCCTATTTTCTCTTTTTTGTCTTTGTCCTATTTAATTTTTTTTTATCTTTTTTGTCCGGGTGTTTCTGTTTTGTGGGGGTGGTGGGGGTGGTGGTGGTGGAGGAACTCAATGTCTCTTGTTCTTCCTTCCTAACTTCCTTTCTGAACACTTGTAAATTTGTAATGCTTGTTGTGTGTGGGTTGTTTATTTATTTATTATTATTATTTTTGAAGCTGATGTATAATATGATGTGTTGTGATCTTTGGGATGATGTCAGTGGGTGGTTAGAGTCAGTTCTGTAACCAGCCTTCTGTTTTGTTTACCCCTGGAGTACCATTAGACGATTTTTAGTGAATATAAGCAATGTTTTATAGATATGACCTGCTTAGTATCCTTGTCCACTAACTCATTTGGTATATTCAGCTACTTTTTGTAATTATATGGCTCGATAACATACATTTTTTTATAGCAAAGGAAAGATCTGGGCGTGAAGGGGTTAATGATAGCTAATTTTAGATGTCTAAGTTAACTACTAGAGTTTCTTTCATTGTTTCACAGGGCTGGATATTTAAGGTGCAAACATCTATGAAATAAAATGAACTGTGATATTAGGACATTAAAGCTTTCTGTGAAGAATCTTGACAATTTTTGTTTTCCATTCCAGGTCGTGAGGAATGCTTGTTGGCAGCTAGGGAGTGATGTGTGACCTGTGTGTGTCGTGACCTCCCCTGCTCCTCCCCCCTGCCCCTGGCGCCCCCAAAGCCATGATGGTCCCTGCAGCACCCACCCACGCCCCCCGCACCATGGCCCCCAGCGTGCCCACCACCTGACCTGTGTGCTGTGTGTGTGTCTGCGGCAGCTCTCAGTGAAAGTAAAGCAAGCCATCCCAGGCAACAGTGATAACACCTTGGCCGAGACCCTAGTGTGGTGCGCCGGTGTGAGTGTTGCGGCGGCCTGGTGTGAGAAGCCGGCCGGTGGTGTGCGAGGGCTGAGCGCAGGGGTGTGCACGGGGCGTCAGTGAGCGGCACTTCCCTGGTTGTTGTTGTTGTTGTTGTGCAATGGTTGTTGTGCCCTAGGTGACCATGGGCGAGGGCGTCGGTGGTGCCGGACACACATGATGGGAGCCCCCGGTGGCAGCGAGTGAGCCTGGGCCGGCCTCCCGGAGCGTGGGCGAGGCAGCCCCCAGCAAGGGCGGGCATGGCGAGGCGAGGGGGTGACGCTAGCAAGCAGGTGGTGGTGTCTGTGGTGGGGGTGTCGGGGGGAGAGCGGGAGAAGGGCGTGACGGGCCTCGGAAAGTCGTGTCTGTGCAACCGCTTCACCAAGCACCAGGCGGACCAGTACCATGTGGACCACATCTCCGTCCTGTCCCAGGTGAGGAACTCCACTCTGCCTCCTCCACCGGGACTGCCGGGGGGTGGAGGGTGTTTTTGCATTGAAGTAAATAAACTCTAAACACAGACTTGCCTTGCTGTCTGTCATCAAAACATAAACTTTACCAGCAAGCTTGATCATTCCCTAATTCAATACTGTAACGTTAAATTCACCCTACTAAATTTTATTACAAATGGCTAAAAACAATATTTTCCATCCACTTCCATAGAGATAGAGCAAAAAGAGGATGCATATCAAATTAGTCTATAGAATAAAAGTAATTATCTTTAGTGTGTGTGTGTGTATATCCTTGCCTAGGGTCTGGCTGTTAATAAAGGATGCCATGCTGAGCAACAAAGGCAGTAGTAGGCCAACACTTTATTGTAAGGTTATACCAATTCTTTTCACCGATGGGAATCAAAACCATACACGTCTACACACTGGGCAGTGCATTTTTTAACATGCTAACTGGGCCACCAAAATGTCTCCCAGTAATGAAAAACTGTCGCCCAGTAAGAACAATTATAAGCTACTGGGCGACAAGATATTTGTTCATAAACACCTTCCTGGATACAATGGTTCATCATATCTGTGTGGTTAAAATCCAGAAGTGCATCTTTTTACTGCATATGATCTTTTAATTTATACACAACATACAAAAGGGTGAAGTTGATGTATCCAAAAAACTATATTTTAACAGGTAGGCCTTTACTTTTCTGGCTATCCAAAGAATGTCGCCCAGTAAGATTTGCTTAAAAAATGCACTGATACTGTATATGTGTAGTAAATGTTGACCCTTCTCATGCATGTAATCAAGTGAGTGAACAGGAATACCACGTGTAGGTCTCGCAGCCTCTTGTAGCTTCCTTATGTTGTTATGGCCACGTTATCCTATTATTCCACCCTGATGTTGAGTGTCATTCTCTGTCTCCTGATTTTGGTGGTGGATGTAGGTAAAGTGGTGGATGTATTAACAGGAACTACCACGTGTAGGTCTCGCAGCCTCTTGTAGCTTTCTTATGTTCTTAGGATGTGCAGCGTCCCTGTGCATTCGGTCAGCGGTTCGAGTCCGCCTAGTTCATGCTGACGTGGCAGTGCTTTGTATAGTCAATAACCTTGTAGTTGGTACTTGCAAAGTGTCTAGATAGGATGAAAATCTTATCTTATGTTCTTATGTTCTAATCCTTCGAAGCGGAGGGTCCCCAGGGATGCCGTGCCCTAAACTAAGGTGGCCCATGCACATCCTTACTGCTAGTCATTTACAGTGATACCTTGGAACTCTTAACTTAATTCGTTCCAGGAGGCTGTTCAAATTCCAAAAAGTTTCAATTCTGAAGCAAATTTTTCATTACGTACCGAATTTACCCTAATTTGGTAATGAAAAACACCAAATGGCAACCCTGAATGCCACGCTAGAATTCCAATAAAACATTCAAATTCTGGAGGGAAATATTCTCCAAAAATATGTGTGTATTTCCCAAATTATGATTATCACCCTGAGTCAGATTGTCTGTTGGAAGGACTTGGTGACAGGATTTCAGAAGGTAAACTTGAGCCCAGAGCAATGTAAAAATGTCGGTCTGGTGCACCCCCCCATAGAGCATTACATTACATTTACCAGGAACTACCACGTGTAGGTCTCGCAGCCTCTTGTAGCTTCCTTATTTTCTTATGCTCTTTCTTATGTTTGGATTCTAATTTGTTTGAGATGAGGGGCGGGGCGGGGCGGGGCGGGGTGGGGCGTTCAAGTTCCCAGGCATCACTGTAGTTGGCTGTAGTGACTCCCAATAATAGCACTGATGGGTTGAAATAATACACAATGGACCTACCGTAGATAACACTATAGTCGCCAGTCACTCGCCACCGCACTAATGTCGCCAGGCACAATATATTACGAATTATAGCATCACTACAGACTTTTATGTGCCACTGAAGACATGTAGTGTGATGTACATGATATAAACTACTGTGCATCATCTTCAGTGGCACATAAAAGTCTGTAGTGATGCTAATTTTCGTAATAGTACATTGTGCCTGGTGACATTAGTGCAGTGGCAAGTGACTGGCGACTATAGTGTTATCTACGGTAGTTGCCTTGTTCTCATCTTGATTTACTTATGGTTTCTTTAGACAATGGAAGTAGTTGCATTGTTCTGTTCTTGATATATGTACTTTTTATATCACAGTTCTTACGGCTAGTAACCAGGGTAGAACAAGAAGTAACGGATTCAAGCTGGAAAAGCGTAGATTTAAAAAAGAAATGGGGAAAAACTGGTTCACAAATAGAGTGGTAAATGACTGGAATGGACTCAGTAGACAGGTAGTTAGTGCGGAGTCATTAGAGAGCTTTAAAAGGAGGCTGGATAATTTCATGGATGGGGATGAAAGGTGGATGTAGGTAGTGTTAAGTAACAGGAACTCCCTCGTGTAGGTCTTACGGCCTCTTGTAGCTTCCATATTTTCTTATGTTCTTATGTTCTTATATTCTTATGTTCTTATATCTTCCGCAGACGGACTTCAGTGGGCGAGTGGTGAACAACGACCACTTCCTGTACTGGGGGGAGTGTGTGCGGCTGGCCGACGACAGCCTGGAGTTTGTGTTCCAGGTGGTGGAGCAAACAGAGTTCATTGACGATGCTTCCTTCATGCCCTTCAAAGGTAACACTCATACCAGCCTGTCTTACTGTACACACCATAATTATGACACTGTACCGTAGATAACACTAAAGTCGCCAGGACAACGTTTTTTCCTTATTTACAGACGTCTGGTGGCGTTAATACTTACATTTCTACATTCATGATTTCAGGAAAATTAGAAGGGGCTATCTGGAGAGTCTGTGTCATTTTGTGTCTTCATCTGTGTTATAGTATGGCTATAAATGAACAAATTACAAAAATACAACTTGAGTGGCGACGTTGGTAACGGGCTACACTAAGGTCGCCATCTAGTGTTTATGTTCCGAGTGTCCTCCCGCCGTCGTTGTCGCCCCCCAAAAAATACGAGTAGGAAAATTTGAAACCGTATATACACTAAACCCTTCATGTTCGCAGGCTTAAGGCTCGCTTATTTGATTACTCGCGGGTTTTCAACCCCCCCCCCCCCCTTTTTTTATTTTTATTTTTTATTTTTTATTATTATTATTATTATTATTATTATTTTTTTTTTTTACTCCCTCCCAATTGCTTGCTCTCTACAGGGGCCTTATCCGCCCATGTATGGAGTATGTCTCACATGTTTGGGGAGGATCCACTCCTACAGCTCTCCTAAACAGGGTTGAGTCAAAAGCTTTTCGTCTCATCAACTCTTCTCCTCTGACTGACTGTCTTCAATCTTTAAATCACCGCCGCAATGTTGCTTCTCTTGCTCTCTTCTACCGTTACTTTCATGCTCACTGCTCTTCTGAACTTGCTAACTGCATGCCTCCCCCACTCCCGCAGCCTCGCTGCACAAGACTTTCTACTCATTCTCATCCCTATTCTGTCCATCTTCCTAATGCAAGAGTTAATCAGTATCTTTACTCTTTCATCCCTTTCACTGATAAACTCTGGAACTCTCTTCCTGTTTCTATTTTTCCACTTTCCTATGACTTAAATCTTTTCAAAAGAAGAGTAACAAGACACCTCCCGAACTAAATTGGCCTACCCCTCTGTTTTTATTTTATTCTCTTACTGTCTTCTTTATAGGGACTGGCAACTAAGCGGGCTTTGTGTTACCCATTTTTGTTGTGCCCTTGGCCAGTTCCTTGTGATGAAAAAAAAAAAAAAAAAAAAAAAAAGGGGGGGGGGGGGTAAATGAATGACTAATGTCATGCTCGCGGATTTACGCTAATCGCGGGTGTCTCTGTTCCCTAACCCCCGCGAACATGAAGGGTTTATTGTACTTGCAGATACAAAGCATAAAACAACGCTGAAACAGGGTAGATTATACAGTCATAATATAAACTACTGTGTATCATCTTCAGTGGCACATACACAGCAGTAGTGATGCTATAATTCGTAACGTGTGGCGGCTGGCGACATGACTGCAGGTGGCGACTATAATGTTATCTACGGTACGGCTAAATACATACACCGTCATCATTCTGTTTAACCCCTTCACGCCCAGATCTTTCCTTGGCTATATAAAATCGTCTGTTGTTAGTCATAAAATTACGAAAAGTAACTGAATATACCAAATTAGTTAGTCGACAAGGATACTAAACAGGTCATAGCTATAAAATATTGCTTATATCACTACAAATCGTCTAATGGTACCCAAATTACAATGGAAAATACGTTCTGGGTCTCAAGGGGTTAACGTCATATTTTCCCGTAATGTCTTATGAGGTTAGGCAGTCGATGATAAGCTTCCATTTCTATAGTTGCCGTTCATCCTTTAATTTTGAGGCATGAGTTTATTCGGTGAAACACATACAAGCTAAAAGAAGCCCTAAGATAAGTATGTATAACAGTACAACCTTGTCACTCACAGCTCACAAGTCTCTTAAAGCCTGCACACTCCCTTTGTCCCCTTGTCTCTCCACGGCAGTTCCTTTTTTCTTCTTTCGGTTTAACATCAGATTTCTCCATAATATTCTACGAGGTTAGATGATACGCTTCCAACTATCTCTATCTGTTGCCTCCATGTCTTCCTTGGCCTGCCCGGTGGACGGCGACCTGGCACTTCCACCTCAACAGCTCTCCCCAATGCCTCACCACCTTCTCTCCTCTTCACGTGCCCAAACCACCTCCATATCCTTACTCTCACCTGGCACTTCCACCTCAACAGCTCTCCCCAATGCCTCACCACCTTCTCTCCTCTTCACGTGCCCAAACCACCTCCATATCCTTACTCTCACCTGGCACTTCCACTCTTAACAGCTCTCCCCAATGCCTCACCACCTTCTCTCCTCTTCACGTGCCCAAACCACCTCCATATCCTTACTCTCACCTGGCACTTCCACTCTAACAGCTCTCCCCAATGCCTCACCACCTTCTCTCCTCTTCACGTGCCCAAACCACCTCCATATCCTTATTCTCACCTGGCACTTCCACTCTAACAGCTCTCCCCAATGCCTCACCACCTTCTCTCCTCTTCACATGCCCAAACCACCTCCATATCCTTATTCTCACCTGGCACTTCCACTCTAACAGCTCTCCCCAATGCCTCACCACCTTCTCTCCTCTTCACATGCCCAAACCACCTCCATACCTTTATCTCACCTGGCACTCCACTAAAGCTCTCCCAATGCCTCACCACCTTCTTCTCTTCACGTGCCAACCCTCCATATCCTTACTCTCACCTGGCACTTCCACTCTAACAGCTCTCCCCAATGCCTCACCACCTTCTCTCCTCTTCACAAGCCCAAACCACCTCCATATCCTTATTCTCAGCACTGTACTCAGCTCCTTCAATTCACATTTTTGCCGTATTTTTCTTGCTTTCTTTCTTGTATTTTACCACTCGTATATGCAGCAATACTCTCCGTAAACATTTATTTTGAATCCTGCGCAGTGTCTCGGCTATTTTCATGACACCAGCGACCCCATACCTGTTATGGACACACTGCATACACACTACATACATACACACTATACTCGCTGCACGTTAAGGTGACGAAAATGGGACCCCTTCCCTCCCCCTTCCGAATGCACGGGATTGGCTGGGACAGGTGTTGGGTGTTGGGTGAGAATGCCTTACTCCAAGTTCCGCCCTAAAGCCCCAACACCCAACACCTCAGCCAATCCCATGCGTTCGGAAGGGGGAGTGAGTGAAGGGGCCCAATTTTTGCCAACTTAACGTGCGGCGAGTGTACGTAGATAAACGCCTTGATGTCAGAGGAGATGTGGTGTTGTTGTTGTTGTAGTCTGGCGTCACACCTGCCTGTTAGTGTTGCAAGGGCTGTGGAATAATGACCTTGTTGTCTCATGCATTACCCAGTGGATTATGATTTGAGTGGAAGCAGGTAGGGTCAGGAGGTGGAGGAGGAGCAGAGTGAGTGGAGGCAGGCAGGGTCAGGAGGTGGAGGAGGAGCAGAGTGAGTGGAGGCAGGCAGGGTCAGGAGGTGGAGGAGGAGCAGAGTGAGTGGAGGCAGGCAGGGTCAGGAGGTGGAGGAGGAGCAGAGTGAGTGGAGGCAGGCAGGGTCAGGAGGTGGAGGTGGAGCAGAGTGAGTGGAGGCAGGCAGGGTGTGGAGGTGGAGGTGGAGCAGAGTGAGTGGAGGCAGGCAGGGTGTGGAGGTGGAGGTGGAGCAGGGTGAGTGGAGGCAGGCAGGGTGTGGAGGTGGAGGTGGAGCAGGGTGAGTGGAGGCAGGCAGGGCCAGGAGGTGGAGGTGGAGCAGGGTGAGTGGAGGCAGGCAGGGTGTGGAGGTGGAGGAGGAGCAGAGTGAGTGGATGCAGGCAGGGTCAGGAGGTGGAGGAGGAACATATCAGAGAGCTTATGAACCCCTTCACGCCCAGATCTTTCCTGTGCTATATGAAATCCTCTGTTATTAGCCATAAAACTGCAAAAAAGTAACTAGACCAACCAAATTAGCTAATGGACAAGGATATTAAACAGGTCATATCTATAAAACATTGCTTTATATTCACTAAAAATCGTTTAATGGTACCCAAATTACAATGAAAATTACGTTCTGGGTCTCAAGGGGTGAAGGGCAGTAGTGAGGAAACAGTTGAGGGAAGAGGCTCAGTGTTTCCATAGTTATTTCCCCCACACAGCCTCGCCAGGTTTTTTTGTGTCTTTTCTCGTGGCTCATGTCCTTCCATCAACATTGATTTTATACACGGCTTTCTTCATCAGTTGTCTTTAAAATGTACACTGCCATTGTCGTCTATACACAGCTTTCTTCATTCCTTTCTTCATCAATTGTCTTTAAAAACTTACTCCCAGATTTTTCCTTTGCTATAAAAAATTGTATGTTGTTGAGCCATAAAATTACGAAAAGTAACTGAATATACCAAATTAGTTAATGAACAAGGATACTAAACAGGTCATAGCTATAACATATTGCTTATATTAACTAAAATTCATCGAATGGTAGTGAAATTTGGAAATTTCCTAGCCATATATACACCTAGGATTTTTTTTTTTTTTTTTTTTTTTTTTTTTTTTTTTTATTTTTATTTTTTTTAGGGGTCGAAATTTCCTAGCTATATATATGTACAACTAGATTTTTTTTTGATTTTTTTTTTTTTGTACATATCCCCCCATATATAATCCCCCCATTATTCGGATCCTTGCATTACTCGGACCACTCCTTGGCCCAATTAGTCCGAATATGAGAGGTTTACTGTATAGCTGTTTACTTATATGTTTTACTGATATTGTTTGATGTACCACTTGACTCACTGTTTACCATCTTTTCTCTGTGTCCGCAGCTGGAAAGATGGACCCGTACATCAAGCGCTGCTGTGCCACCAAGATCCAGTCAGCTGAGAAACTCATGTACATATGCAAGAACCAGCTGGGTGAGTTGTGGTCATAATAATAATCATTTAATTCTCACCCAAGGCAGGTAAGATAAGATTTTCATCCTATCTAGACACTTTGCCAGTACCAACTACAAGGTTATTGACTATACAAAGCGCCGCCACGTCAGCACGAACTAGGCGGACTCGAACCGCTGACCGAATGCACAGGGACGCTGCACCCGAAGGCATACAGGAAAAACAACAACAACAACATAATATATAGACATGAGGGAATGAGCTTAAGTACTAAAGCAAATGTTGTGTTATTATTGTGAATCATCTGATGGGTGTACAGGATGCTAAGCTTGCTACTAAACTATTACTGTGAGGAGTTTGTATTATCCTTCTGTGTGTCAGGAATGGCTTTCACATGCAGGCTTTAATTTACAATATGTACTCGTGCTGGTATCTATCGGTCACCTCCGTGGTGCAGTGGCTAGCGTGCCTGGCTACGAATCTGCGGGCCTGGTTCGAATCCGGGCCAGGGCAAGTCGGCGACCAGCCCACCCAGCTGTTCTTCCTCCCTTTTGGGGTCCATAAATGGGTACCTTGGGAAACCAGGGGAAGGTAACTGTGGTAATACGGATGTCACACTAGCCCTGTGTCCCGGGGTAGCGGGCTGTCACCCACCACAGGCTCAAAGGCTAACGCCACGGAGATGAGCACCGAGGCCACGCGCAGGATAGCGTATGCCCCCTTCTTTACCTACCTTTATCTTTACTGGTGTCTAAAATGTCATTAAAACTGGTAAAGGATATCAGGCGCCTAGAATTGAAACGGCACAAGCGCCACTTTTAAAAAACTGAGAAAAATGCGCTTAAAGTTTAATCTAAGAAAATCAAGATATGAAACGGCACAAGCGCCACTTTTTATCAATGAAAAAAATACACCTAAAGTGTTTTAAAAGTAAATCAGCAACAAATGAAGATACTTACGAATGAATGAATGTAAGATACAAATGAAGATTAAACTCTAAGCGCGTTTTTCTCAGTTTTTTAAAAGTGGCGCTTGTGCTGTTTCAATTCTAGGCGCCTGATATATAGATACTGTAGGATGTACTTCAGCCACTTGACATGGAACTAGATAAGCCTAATTTTGGAATAAATGATAATAACAAAAAGATAATAGAAACACCAGGACTGACACCTTAACTATGTCCAGGATATTAATTATTGTCTCTTATGTTTGCAGGCATTGAGAAGGAGTACGAGCAGCGTGTTCTGCCGGACGGGAAGCTGGCCGTGGACGGGTTCCTGTGTGTGTTTGACGTGTCGCAGGTACCCAACCGGTCCCTGGAGCGGCAGGTGGAGCTCACGGCCACCATCCTCAACAACTGCCTCAAGACCAAGCGCCCAGTGGTCCTCGTCACCACCAAGAACGACGAGGCTAACGAGGTGGGTAGTTCTTCCTTATGTACAGCACGTACCGTAGATAATACTAAAGTGTTAGCACCTAGAATGACGAGGCTATTGAGGTGGGTAGCGGTCCTTTTTATGTATAGCTGAGGCATGGGAGAAGGATGGTGATGGATAGAGATACATTGGGATAGAGGTAAAGGGGAGAGGTGGAGGGATGATGGGACTAGGTGCTTTATGTCTTTCGTATACCTGAGTCTTTATGTATAGTTTTAGCCGAGTCTTTATGTATAGCCGGGGCATGGGAGTCTTTATGTATAGTCGGGGCATGGGAGAGTCTTTATGTATAGCCGGGGCATGGGAGAGTCTTTATGTATAGCCGGGGCATGGGAGAGTCTTTATGTATAGTCGGGGCATGGGGGAGTCTTTATGTATAGCCGGGGCATGGGAGTCTTTATGTATAGCCAGGGCATGGGAGAGTCTTTATGTATAGCCGGGGCATGGGAGTCTTTATGTATAGCCGGGGCATGGGGGAGTCTTTATGTATAGCCGGGGCATGGGAGAGTCTTTATGTATAGCCGGGGCATGGGGGAGTCTTTATGTATAGCCGGGGCATGGGAGAGTCTTTATGTATAGCCGGGGCATGGGGGAGTCTTTATGTATAGCCGGGGCATGGGAGAGTCTTTATGTATAGCCGGGGCATGGGAGAGTCTTTATGTATAGTCGGGGCATGGGAGAGTCTTTATGTATAGCCGGGGCATGGGAGAGTCTTTATGTATAGCCGGGGCATGGGGGAGTCTTTATGTATAGCCGGGGCATGGGAGTCTTTATGTATAGCCGGGGCATGGGAGAGTCTTTATGTATAGCCGGGGCATGGGAGTCTTTATGTATAGCTGGGGCATGGGAGAGTCTTTATGTATAGCCGGGGCAAGGGAGAGTCTTTATGTATAGCCGGGGCATGGGAGAGTCTTTATGTATAGCCGGGGCAAGGGAGAGTCTTTATGTATAGCCGGGGCAAGGGAGAGTCTTTATGTATAGCCGGGGCATGGGAGTCTTTATGTATAGCCGGGGCAAGGGAGAGTCTTTATGTATAGCCGGGGTATGGGGAGTCTTTATGTATAGCCGGGGCATGGGAGAGTCTTTATGTATAGCCGGGGCATGGGAGAGTCTTTATGTATAGCCGGGCATGGGAGTCTTTATGTATAGCCGGGGCATGGGAGAGTCTTTATGTATAGCCGGGGCATGGGAGAGTCTTTATGTATAGCCGGGGCATGGGAGAGTCTTTATGTATAGCCGGGGCATGGGAGAGTCTTTATGTATAGCTGGGGCATGGGAGTCTTTATGTATAGCCGGGGCATGGGAGAGTCTTTATGTATAGCCGGGGCATGGGAGTCTTTATGTATAGCCGGGGCATGGGAGAGTCTTTATGTATAGCCGGGGCATGGGAGAGTCTTTATGTATAGCCGGGGCATGGGAGAGTCTTTATGTATAGCCGGGGCATGGGAGAGTCTTTATGTATAGCCGGGGCATGGGAGAGTCTTTATGTATAGCCGGGGCATGGGAGAGTTTATGTATAGCCGGGGCATGGGAGTCTTTATGTATAGCCGGGGCATGGGAGTCTTTATGTATAGCCGGGGCATGGGAGAGTCTTCATGTATAGCTGGGGCATGGGAGAGTCTTTATGTATAGCCGGGGCATGGGAGTCTTTATGTATAGCTGGGGCATGGGAGAGTCTTTATGTATAGCTGGGGCATGGGAGAGTCTTTATGTATAGCCGGGGCATGGGAGTCTTTATGTATAGCCGGGGCATGGGAGTCTTTATGTATAGCCGGGGCATGGGAGAGTCTTCATGTATAGCTGGGGCATGGGAGAGTCTTTATGTATAGCTGGGGCATGGGAGTCTTTATGTATAGCCGGGGCATGGGAGAGTCTTTATGTATAGCCGGGGCATGGGAGAGTCTTTATGTATAGCTGGGGCATGGGAGAGTCTTTATGTATAGCCGGGGCATGGGAGTCTTTATGTATAGCCGGGGCATGGGAGTCTTTATGTATAGCCGGGGCATGGGAGAGTCTTCATGTATAGCTGGGGCATGGGAGAGTCTTTATGTATAGCCGGGGCATGGGAGTCTTTATGTATAGCCGGGGCATGGGAGAGTCTTTATGTATAGCTGGGGCATGGGAGAGTCTTTATGTATAGCCGGGGCATGGGAGTCTTTATGTATAGCCGGGGCATGGGAGAGTCTTTATGTATAGCTGGGGCATGGGAGAGTCTTTATGTATAGCCGGGGCATGGGAGTCTTTATGTATAGCCGGGGCATGGGAGAGTCTTTATGTATAGCCGGGGCATGGGAGTATTTATGTATAGCCGGGGCATGGGAGTCTTTATTTATAGCTGGGGCATGGGAGTCTTAATGTATAGCCGGGGCATGGGGAGTCTTTATGTATAGCCGGGGCATGGGAGTCTTTATGTATAGCCGGGGCATGGGAGTCTTTATGTATAGCCGGGGCATGGGAGAGTCTTTATGTATAGCCAGGGCATGGGAGTCTTTATGTATAGCCGGGGCATGGGAGAGTCTTTATGTATAGCCGGGGCATGGGAGTCTTTATGTATAGCCGGGGCATGGGAGAGTCTTTATGTATAGCCGGGGCATGGGAGTCTTTATGTATAGCCGGGGCATGGGAGAGTCTTTATGTATAGCCGGGGCATGGGAGTCTTTATGTATAGCCGGGGCATGGGAGAGTCTTTATGTATAGCCAGGGCATGGGAGTCTTTATGTATAGCCGGGGCATGGGAGTCTTTATGTATAGCCGGGGCATGGGAGAGTCTTTATGTATAGCCAGGGCATGGGAGAGAGTCTTTATGTATAGCCGGGGCATGGGAGTCTTTATGTATAGCCGGGGCATGGGAGTCTTTATGTATAGCCGGGGCATGGGAGTCTTTATGTATAGCCGGGGCATGGGAGTCTTTATGTATAGCCGGGGCATGGGAGTCTTTATGTATAGCCGGGGCATGGGAGAGTCTTTATGTATAGCCGGGGCATGGGGGAGTCTTTATGTATAGCCGGGGCATGGGAGTCTTTATGTATAGCTGGGGCATGGGAGAGTCTTTATGTATAGCCGGGGCATGGGAGTCTTTATGTATAGCCGGGGCATGGGAGTCTTTATGTATAGCCAGGGCATGGGAGTCTTTATGTATAGCCGGGGCATGGGAGTCTTTATGTATAGCCGGGGCATGGGAGAGTCTTTATGTATAGCCAGGGCATGGGAGAGAGTCTTTATGTATAGCCGGGGCATGGGAGTCTTTATGTATAGCCGGGGCATGGGAGTCTTTATGTATAGCCGGGGCATGGGAGTCTTTATGTATAGCCGGGGCATGGGAGTCTTTATGTATAGCCGGGGCATGGGAGTCTTTATGTATAGCCGGGGCATGGGAGAGTCTTTATGTATAGCCAGGGCATGGGAGAGAGTCTTTATGTATAGCCGGGGCATGGGAGTCTTTATGTATAGCCGGGGCATGGGAGTCTTTATGTATAGCCGGGGCATGGGAAGCATATTCTTGAGGCATTGGGGACCAAAGGCAGGCGAGGATAACTGTTTTATAATCTGTGTTTTGTTTTTACATGACAAAGGAGTGGCCAAGGTCAAAAAGAAAAGGAGTAACAAAAAGAGTTCCTAGTTGTCTTTGTAATCTAATCTAAATCAGAGTTATTATTACTGCCGCAGAGTTTCTATAGATAAGACAGTAAGAGAATATATAATGGGGGGGGGATAATTTAGTTGGGGAGGTGTCTTGTTGCTCCTATATTTTACTATTACTGTATTAACCCCTTCACGCCCAGATCTTTCCTTGGCTATTAAAAAATGCCTTGTGGAGCCATAAAATAACAAAAAGTAACTGAATATACCGAATTAGCCAGTGGACAAGGATACTAAACAGGTCATAGCTATAAAATATTGCTTATATTCACTAAAAATTGTCTAATGGTACCCAATTTACAATGGAAACTAGGGGGGGGGGGGGGGGCACTCAGTAGAGCGCATACCTCCGCCCGCATATAAAAAAGTAAAATAAATAAATAAATATATATATATATATATATATATATATATATATATATATATGCACTCAGTATGAGCGCATACCTCCTGCCGAATATTTCATCAATTGGTTGCCATGGCAACAGTTGTCAATAGATTTCATCCAAAATTAAATCAGTTCTTCCTTATACCAAATAGACTTGGTATACCGAGTTTGGTCCAAATCTATTCTTAACTTTTCGAGAAATCCTGTACACTAACAGACAGACAGACAGACAGACAGACAGACAGATCGGGGTGAAAACATAACCCCTCCAACTTCGTTGGCGGAGGAAATTACGTTCTGGGTCTCAAGGGTTAATCAAACATTGGGTATAGTTTTGATGGGGAATGTTACGGCTGAAGGTGCGATATGATCCTTATGTCTCCATAGATCAATGCTTCAGGTACAGTAATGTGTCATACACTTATTGCTCTTATTGTACATACTATATTTATAAATAGAAATACTGTTCGTACCCTGAATCTATGCCATGCCACTCCTATAGAAATATGGTCGTATTTAATTAACCCCTCCACGCCCAGATCTTTCCTTTGCTATAAAAAATTGTACAGCCAAATTCCCAACATCCGACCTCCAAACATCCGACTTGTCCAAACAACCGACTTTTTTCACCACCACATTGTGTCTTGTTTTGGCCATTTATTTTACTTAGTTTTTTTTTTTTTTTTTTTTTTTTTTTATTATATTTTTTTATATTTTTTTTAGAAAACATTGATTTGTGGCTTTATTTATCCATGAATTTTACTTTCGCGTCTACCACTGGATCGGCCTTCAAGAGCTGCATCTTTTATGTTCTATACCATTTTGTCCTTACGTTTATGGTTACTGTGATATCCGAACATCCGACTATTCCAATTATCCGACCTACCTGCGGTCCCCCCAAGGTCGGATAATTAATACTTAGCTGTATGTTGTTAGCCAAAAATTTACGAAAAGTAACTAAATATACCAAATTAGTTAGTGGCCAAGGATACTAAACAGGTCATATCTCTAAAACATTGCTTATAGTCACTAAAAATTGTCTTATGGTATACCCAAAGTACAATGGAAATTACGTTCTGGGTCTCAAGGGGTTAAGAATCGTGTGTTCGGGCTTCCTCAAAACGCCATTTCTTGCTTGATTTCCTCCTTGAACACAGTCATTTAGCCAAGACAAACTACATAAGATACCAAATATACCAATAGGATACCTACAAAAGAAAGACTGGATAAATGTAGATACGGAGACGGGACCATACGAGTGTAGCTCAGGCCCTGTAAAACACAACTAAGTAAATATGACTAGGTAAATACAACACCTCGGTCATACACATATTCCTTTGTTATCTTGATTTACATACATGTACAATAAGTAGATACATACATTGGATGTCTTAAGATTTATAAGTGTTAAGTTTTTTTTGGGAAAGGTATTTTTCAGAAGTTTTTTTTTGGGAAAGGTATTTTGGGGTATTTTTCAGAAGTTTTTTGGGGGAAAGTATCTTGGGAGTATTTTTCAGAAGTTTTTTTGGGGAAAGTATATTGGGAGTATTTTTCAGAAGTTTTTTTGGGAAAGATTTTGTGGGTATTTTTCAGAAGTTTTTTTGGGGAAAGTATTTGTGGGTATTTTGCAGAAGTTTTTTGGGAAAGGTATTTTGGGGTATTTTGCAGAAGTTTTTTGGGGAAAGTATTTTGTGGGTATTTTGCAGAAGTTTTTAGGGAAAGGTATTTTGTGGGTATTTTGCAGAAGTTTTTTTGGGGAAAGGTATTTTGCAGAAGTTTTTTAGGGAAAGGTATTTTGCAGAAGTTTTTTAGGGAAAGGTATTTTGCAGAAGTTTTTTTAGGGAAAGGTATTTTGCAGAAGTTTTTTGGGGAAAGGTATTTTGTGGGTATTTTGCAGAAGTTTTTAGGGAAAGGTATTTTGTGGGTATTTTGCAGAAGTTTTTAGGGAAAGGTATTTTGTGGGTATTTTTCAGAAGTTTTTAGGGAAAGGTATTTTGTATGCAGAAGTTTTTTAGGGAAAGGAGGGCAGAAAGGGAAGGTATATTTGCAGAAGTTTTTTGGGGATATTTTGCTCCTGCCATTAAAACATGTTATTATATTTCAGGTGTACGTGAAGGAAGCGGAGAAGCTGGCCAGCAGAAAGGAGTTCAAGGGTAACATTCCCCTAGTGGAGACGTCAGCTCATGAAAATGTTAATGTGGACTGTGCATTCATGACACTAGCAAACTTAGTGGACCGTAACCGAGGACGAATACGAATCGTTCCGTTCTATGAGGCAGCGAGACATAGAAAGGAGATTCTCGATGTAGCAACAGATGCCTTCCAAAGATTAGTGCGCACACATGTTCTTGACTATCGGTCTATATGGGCCTCAACTAGTAAAAAACTTGCTCAAAATCTTGATTTAATACATTTTGTGGACCTCTTTGGTATGGACCAAGCGGCCAAGTTGTTCCGTCGACACGTTAAAAAGTTGAAAGAAGAGTACCTGCAACGCAAAGTGGAAGGGTACATGGACCTGCTGCCCTCCATTCTGCGCGACTTCTTCCCGGACCTGCAGAGCTTAGAAGAAGGGTGAGTACAAAACACCTTCACTCTGGACATTTTCCCAAACCTTTACACCTGCAGAGTTTAGAAGACGGGTGAGTATCTACACCTCTTACACCTACACTCTACACATTTATTATTATTATTATTATATTGTTTATGTTGGAGCCTATAGCGCTATGTTGGCTATTTTTGTCTTAGGGGGTTTCAGGTGGTTGGCCTGCTGCTGGCACATTCTGGAGGGTCGTGATGTCGGTTGCTTTCGCCCGTTGGTGGCGTAGGCTGGATTTTTATAGTGACACCTGTGGTCTTGGTTGAAGATCCCGTAAATGCTGTACATGCTCTCAAACCTTTGGCTGAAGGTCATAAGTTTGGCTGTACCTGGATAACAGTCCTTTCTTCACAATTCACTGATGTGTTATGTGGGTTTTTTTGTTTATATTTTATGGAATATCTAAGTGCCTCCAATATGAATTTTTACAAGCTCCTCTAAAACTTATACTGAACGTCCTTTAGTGTAAGACAAGTATGAGACGAGTGGAGAAGAAAGAACACAACAGGAGAAGTGCGTGGGGTGGAATGTCAAGGGTGGCTTTCTAAAACTAGATTTGCAAGCCTTTGGTGTTGAAGTGTAGTAGACATCACAGAATTGCAGACTATTTTATTAAAGATATCTTGAATTTTAGTATAGGGATTAGGTGATGCCGCCCGCAGTCCACTATAGTTTGGTATATACAGTAAAAGCCTTATAACTCGGCACGATAGGGGCTCTGGCCCTTGCCGAGTTATTCAATGTGCTGAGTTATGCAATGTCCTCCTCTGATATGGGTTAAGAAAAAAAAAAAAAAAAAAAAAAAAAATATAAATACAGTAGTGTCAAAGCATAAAAAGTACACTTACCAGTGAACGGGTAGCATGTGCTGGATTTGATATCAAACTCAGCACAAATAGCACGCATGGACGCACCTGCATCCATCCTTGCCAGCACTTTCACCTTTTCCTGCAAGCTCAGGCTCTTCAATTTCATTCCCTTCCTGCTGGAGACACTCTTGCGTGATGGAGCTGACATCTTGATATACAGTACTGCATGATGTAATCCCAAAACACGTAAAATAGGTGGCAAAGTAAAGCAAAGGTCGGGTACCAGCGCGTAGGCTGAGCCGTGTTTTTGTCGTCCAAGCACCGTCTTGGATTACGAATCCCAATCCAATAACACTTGCTGAAATGTGTGTTATACTACTCTGTGATATTGTTTGCAATGTTTTGCATTGATTATTATTTCGGCTCCTACCAAGCTTGTTGTGTTTTTGAAGCAGAAACCAATCCTTTTTCAATTTCGACAAAAAACGGAATTCGTATCCAAGACGGTGCTTTGACGACATAAACACGGCTCAGTAGCTGACAGCCTACACGCTGGTTCCCGACCTTTGCTTTACTTTGCCACCTATTTTACGTGTTTTGGGATTACATCATACAGTACTGTATTTCAAGATGTCAGCTCCATCACGCAAGGGTGTCTCCAGCAGGAAGGGAATGAAATTGAAGAGCCTGAGCCTGCAGGAAAGTGTCAAAAGGACAAAAACACGACTTTATGCGACTGAGGATATGCCGAGTGTAAGCAAAGAGATGCAGTTATAACTTCAATATGCCGAGATACATTATTTTTTGCCGACTTTCTGTTTACATGTTCACACAAGAGGTTGTGAGGGCATGATATGCCGTTTACGGGAGGCGGTAGCAGAGTGGTTAGCGTCACCGAGTGGCGTTCTCGAAGACCCGAGTTCGATCCCGAGTGAGACCCATAAATCCGTTTGAAATCTTTCTGCACCGTCGAGTGTCGATCCCGAGTGAGACCCATAAATCCGTTTGAAATCTTTCTGCACCGTCGAGTGGCCTAAGAACACCCACATGCCCTGTCCATTAACTCTACCTTCGACTGTGAGTGCATGGGAGGACACGGGCGGCATGAGCCTCTAATTACAGGCGTCACTATAACAATCCTGCCTGCGCCACCACGGGCGAGGGCCAACCATCACAGCCCTCGAGTGAGCCTCCAGGGCCTACCATCCCACCCCTGGAGCTCACTGCCTACACGTGCTATAAGCATAGATGTAAAAAAAAAAAAAAAATTGTCTGTCTTGCCGAGTTATATCAAATTCTGAGTTATACAGTGCCGAGTTATAAGGGTTTTACTGTACCACTGTATAGTCGCCGCACGTTAATTGGCGAAAATTGGGCCCCTCACTCCCCCCTTCCGAATGCACGGGATTAGCTGAGGTGTTGGGTGTTGGGGCTTTAGTGCGGAACTTGGAGTAAGGCATTCTCACCTGGAGCAAGACATTCTCACCCAACATCTCAGCCAATCCCGTGCGTTCAGAAGGGGGGAGTGAAGGGGCCCATTTTCTCCAACTTAACGTGCGACGAGTCTAGTGCAGTCAGTCTGGGTGGGGGATGACCTTGTAGCCAGCCTGGTGACAGCCGTGAGGGCGTCTGTATGCCCTATGTGGCGAAGGAGGTAATTAAAAAGGATGAGGGGAGAAAGTTGGCAGACTTTGGGCAGCTGTATTAACTCTTCAGACAATATCAAAAAGATGGAACTTTGTCTTGTTGTGTGTCGCTCTACTTTATTGAGAGAAGGTCCATTGTGTGATGGAGAAAAATATTTGAAATAACAAAGGATGAGATTTACAGGGCATCTTTTGTTTAATTTTTTTAGTCCTGCAAGGACTATTGGTTTGATGACTGGTCTGTACTCTGGGACTGAGAGTGCTGTGAAGTGTGGGGCAGGTGTATCCAGCTTCTTTCCTGTGAATACAGGAGTGAGGCAAGGGTGCGTTCTTGCCCCATCACTTTTCAACGCTTGTATGGACTGGGTATTGGACAAGGTTGTAGATCAAAGTGATTGTGGAGCATCCGTTGGCAACACCAAGATCACTGATCTTGTTTTTGCCGATGATGCAGTAATCTTTGCTGAGTCGCTGGAGGTCCTGGTGATGGCTCTCGAGGCGCTGCACGAGGAGGCAAAGCCTTTGGGACTTGAGGTCTCCTGGCTTAAGACCAAGGTCCAGGTGTTTGGAGGCTTACTAGATGAAGCAGTACAGTCTGTTCATGCGTGTGGCGAGGACATTGAGATCTTGGAAAGTTTTACATACCTTGGTAGCGCAGTCCATAATGACGGCAGGTCACGTCAAGAAGTCTTACGGCGGATTGGCATAGCCCACGGTGTTATGGACTCGCTCAGCAGGAGTATTTGGTGTTGTCGGTACCTGTGCAGGAGGACAAATATCTGGATCTTCAAGTCGCTTGTGATCCCTGTCTTACTCTATGGTTGTGAGACATGGACACTAAATAGCGACTTGAAGAGGCGAATCGATGCCTTTGGTAATGAGTGTCTTCGAAGAATCATGCTGGGATGATTACGTGTCAAACCAGCGATTGCACCGTGAGACTGAATCGAGGCCTATTACCTGCATAGTCCGTCAGCGCCAACTTGGGCTATATGGGCATGTGGCACGCTACCCTGAAACCGATCCTTCCCATCGGGTTGTATCTGTAAGAGACAATCCGGCGTGGAGGAGGCCAAGGGGGCGCCCACAAGGCTCGTGGCTGGGGCAAGTTGATGTTTCTTGTCGAGAGCTGCTTGGTATGGGAAGGGAGCCTGCATGGGAACTCGCGCTTGGTGACCCCCGGGAGTGGCGTCGTAGGGTGGGCGAGGCGACGCGCCCCCCAGTGTATGCCCCCAATGATTGATTGATTGATTATGTTTCATGAAGAGTTTTTTAGCACCGCATAGAATGGTGATGGTGCCGATTGTTGTTGTTTACTATTTATCATTGCTGGAGTGCACACAGCGCCGTTGCTCTGGTAGGGATAGGGGGTAAATGTGGGGCCAAAAGTCTAGTGATTTTAACAAGCTACAATTTTTTGCTTATCCAGGAAGTAGCCAATTTTTGACAGTCAGACGTGCTGTGCGTTGTGTATGCATTTTATTTGCTGGGGTATAAGAAGCACACCTATTGCACGAGGATATTTTCAAAATTATCAGTATATTTCATCATGCATTCATCATAAGATATCTTTACCCATACAGTGTCTGTTGAATGGGTTATTTTTTCATGTGTGTTGCAATATTATATAATGATTTTTTTATTATTATTATTATTTTTTATTTTTTTTATTTATTATTATTTATTTATTTATTATTATTATTATTTTTTTTTACCTTGAAGCCTATAGCGCCTGTAGGCTATTTATTATATCAGTCTGGAGGGACGTGATGGTTGGCCCTCCGCCCGTTGGTTGGCACAGGCTGGATTTTTATAGTGACACCTGTGATGTTATAGCTAGCTGAAGGAAGATAGAACATGATCATAGCAATCCCAGGCTCATACCTATTGTAGTGCTGAGTTACCATGAGGCGTGTGTGAAAGTAATGGTGGTGCAACAAAGCATAATATCACAGCATTAGAAGCAGGGTAAACTTTAACCCCTTCACGCCCAGATCATTCTTTTGCTATAAAAAAAATTGTCTGTTGTTAGCCATAAAATTACGAAAAGTTACTTAATATACCAAATTAGTTAGTCGACAAGAATACTAAGGTCATATCTATAAAATATTGCTTATATTCACTAAAAATCTTCTAATGGTACCCAAATTACAATGGAAATTACGTTCTGGGCCTCAAGGGGTTAAATACATTCAATAATTTTTGAGGGACGTAGTGTTAGTAGCACAATGTGGTGTATGGGGTAGTGATGCAGTGTAGCGATCTGGAGCCTCAAGCAGTGTGAAGTGGCTGGGGTGAAGCACTGGCAATGGTGCCGGGTTGTCAGGGAACCTTGGGGTGACTGATTCAAACAATAATATGAATACATCTATTTGACAAAAAAAAGAAGATATGTGTATGTTTGTGTGAGTGTGGGTATATTGAGGTTTATATTTAACCCCTTGAGACCCAGAACGCAATTTCCATTGTAATTTGGGTACCATTAGACGATTTTTAGTGAATATAAGTAATATTTTATAGCTATGACCTGTTTAGTATCCTTGTCCACTAACTCATATGGTTTATTCAGTGACTTTTTGAAATTTTATGGTTTGACAACAGACAATTTTATATAGCAAAGGAAAGATCTGGGCATGAAGGGGTTAAAGTCATATATTATGTTGAATCTAATGAGGTGTAGCGCATCACAAGGCAGAAAGCCACCTGATTAGTGTGCACCGCAAATCCCCCCCAAAGGCCAGCGATAATCAAGAAATCACAGAAATTCTAATTATACCTTTTAAACTTGAATTTTAAAATGGTTCATAAACCATTGTAGTTTCTGAAGAGTAGACTATGCTATATATGGGGAAAAAATAGATAGGTGGATAGAATATTTTGAAAATGTAATGAATAAAAAGTGGTGGTGAGGCAATGGTGACGTGCATGGGAATGGTGGTGGTGGTGGTGGTGAGGCAATGGTGACGTGCATGGGTGGTGATGGTGGTGGTGGTGGTGGTGGTGCAATGGTGGTGGTGGTGGTGGTGGTGGTGGTGGTGGTGGTGGTGGTGGTGGTGGTGGTGGTGTGTGTGGTGGTAATGGTGGTGGTGGTGGTGGTGGTGGTGGTGGTGGTGGTGTGGTGGTGGTGGTGGTGGTGGTGGTGGTGGTGGTGGTGGTGTGGTGGTGGTGGTGGTGGTGGTGGTGGTGGTGGTGTGTGGTGGTGTGGTGGTGGTGGTGGTGGTGGTGGTGAGATGGTGGTTGGTGGTGGTGGTGGTGGTGGTGTGGTGGTGGTGGTGTGGTTGGTGGTGGTGGTGGTGGTTGGTGGGTGGTGTGTGGTGTGGTGGTGGTGGTGGTGTGGTAATGGATGGTTGGTGGTGGTGGTGGTGGTGGTGGTGGGTGGTGGGGGTGGTGGTGGTGGTGGTGGTGGTGGTGGTGGTGGGTGGGTGGTAATGGTGGTGGTGGTGGTTGTGGTGTAATGGTGGTGTGGTGGTGGTGGTGGGTGGTGGTGGTGGTGGTGGTGTGGTAATGGTGGTGGTGGTGGTGGTGGTGGTGGTGGGAGGATAATGGCAAACTTAAACCGTTTTTGTTGGCGGTACCAAAAATATGGTGCGCTGATTTCCAAAGCTGTGCACCATTTATGTAAGCATTATTTAAGACCTTTGTGGTGGTACTTACATCTGGCATGTAGAACAGCAGGGTATAAGTCAGGCCCGAGCGGCAAGGCAATGTGATATAATGTCACTATAATATATACCCTATTTTACGCCCTATAAGACGCTGCATCTTGGGAGACGCACCCTGATTTTGGAAAGAAATTTCTAAGAAAAATTAAAAAAAACTGATTTTCTACCGGTAGCCGGTAGTAAAATCTATCAATTTTCTCGGTAGTCGGTGGTCCGAAGTGTCTTTCTGTTCCTCTGTTCCCATGTTTTTTGGCGTATCGCCATGGGTGATAATTTCCAGGACTGAAAAGAGCTTGTGATACGTGTGACAGCCTGGTGGTAAATGATACATCAACACTAGCTGACGATAGTTTGCTCTGTTGGCGCCAATCTGCCGAGGCGGAATGGCTCCCGCCAGTACCTTAGTAAACATCACAGCGTGAGGACAGATTAGTTGATTTGAATGTCTTATGGTATTCAAAATACTTGCAACAGGTAAGTACTGAGGTTACATCATATAAGAGGCTGAATTGAATAGCTACCCAAGCTAACCTCCTACAACATTAGTCTTGGAAGACGCATTAATATTTTTCAGGGTATTTTTTAGGGGAAAAAGTGCATCTTATGAGGCGTAAAATACGGTACCCAGGGTTTTTATATCGGGGGTGGAAGGGTGGTCAAGAGAAAGGAAGTGAAGGAAGCAATTGACACTATGAAGAATGGAAAGACAGTAGGAGTGGATGGGATTACAGCAGAGATGTTAAAGTATGGTGGATGAACTGTGGTGGAGAGTGGATGCCTTGGATATGTGGATTAGCAGGGCAGAGGGCAGGGTGCTGTAAGGAACAACAAACTTCTTTGATGTGTTGATTGACTGACGTTTATTTGCAATGCGGAGAACATATAAAGAGTCGAAACTAAAATAATAAATAAATAAATGGAAAGTAGATCAATAGAATAGATTAGAGGTGCAATTAAATAGAGTAGAGTATAAATAGAATCAAGAAAAGAAAGCTAAAAAGAACATCTGGACATTCTTATACAAAAACAATGTTACAGTAGAAGGTGACTGTACAAAACCCATCATTATCCCACTATACAAGGGTTAGTTATAGTCTCCATTTTATCAAGTCACTTAAGGAAATTATTCACCAACCACCCACCCACTCAATTAGTAGGAATGTATATATGTATTTATAATTATAATGGTAATGGGTAGAAATTAAAACTACTTAATTTTATTGCCAACTTTCTTGTGACTTGATACATTGGAAAGACTATTGTAGTAGACATTAAAGTGGCAATTATAGAGGTAAGCCTTTTGAGTACATGGTGGGAAGGTTTATGGAAAAATCTTTGAAAAAAAAGTCCAGAAAGTACCATAAGATACCCAAAAAATAGTTGAAAACTTAAAATACCCCAAGATACCCAATACATACCCTCAGGATACCCAAAAAATAGTTAAAATACACCAAGATACCCCAAAAATACCCCAAGATACCCAATAATACCCCAAAATACCCAAAAATACCCCAAGATACCCAAAAATACCCCAAGTACCCAAAAATACCCCAAGATACCCAAAAATACCCCAAGATACCCAAAAATACCCAAAGATACCCAAAAATACCCCAAGATACCCAAAAATACCCCAAGATACCCAAAAATACCCCAAGATACACAAAAAATACCCCAAGATACCCAAAAATACCCAAAAAATACCCCAAGATACCTAAAAAATGCCCCAAGATACCCAAAAATACCCCAAGATACCCAAAAATACCCCAAGATACCCAACAAATGCCCTAAGATATCCAAAAAATAGTTAAAATACACCAAGATACCCCAAAATACCCTTAGATACCCAAAAATACCCCAAGATACCCAAAAAATACCCCAAGATACCAAAAAATACCCCAAGATACACAAAAAATGCCCCAAGATACCCGAAAATACCCCAAGATACCCAAAAATACCCCAAGATACCCAAAAATACCCCATGATACCCAAGAATACCCCAAGATACCCAAAAATACCCCAAAAATGCCCCAAGATACCAAAAAAACCCAAGAAAACCAAAAAAACCCCCAAGATACCACAAAAATACCCCAAATGCCAAAAAAACCCCAAGATACCCAAAAATAACCCAAGATACCCAAAAATCCCAAGATACCAAAAAATAAAGAACCAAAAAATACCCCAAAAACCAAAAACACCCAAGATACCAAAATACCCCAAAACCAAAAACAATACCCCAAGATACCAAAAATACCCAAGATACAAAAAAATACTAAAAAAACCCCAAAAAAAACCCCAAGATACCAAAAAAAAAAAACCCCAAAGATAAAAACCCAAAAAAACCCCAAGGGGATACCAAAAAAATCTCAGATACCAAAAAATACCCCAAGATACCAAAAAATACCCAAGATACCAAAAAACCCCAAGATTCCCAAAAAAAATACCCCAAGATACCAAAAAATACCCCAAGATACCAAAAAATACCCCAAGATACCAAAAAATACCCCAAGATACCAAAAAATACCCCAAGATACCAAAAAATACCCCAAGATACCAAAAAATACCCCAAGATACCCCAAGATACCAAAAAATACCCAAAGATACCAAAAAATACCCAAAGATAACCAAAAAATACCCCAAAGATACCAAAAAATACCCCAAGATACCCCAAGATACCCAAAAATACCCCAAGATACCCAAAAATACCCCAAGATACCCAAAAATACCCCAAGATGCACCAAAAATACCCCAAGATACCAAAAAATACCCCAAGATACACAAAAAATGCACCAAGATACCAAAAAAATACCCCAAGATACCCAAAAAATACCTCAAGATTCCCCAAAATACCCCAAGATACACAAAAAATACCCCAAGATACCAAAGAATACCCCAAGATACCAGAAAATACCCCAAGATACCCAAAAAATGCCCAAAAAATTACCCCAAGATGTTCCAAAAACTTCCCTAGATATCCAGATACCTAAAATCATCCCAAGAAGGGTAAAGACGATCACAGAGAGTAGGATCAGTGAAGTGCTGGAGGGTTTTAGAGAAGGGAGGGGATTTGTGGGTCAGATTTTTTCACTCAGGATTGGAGCCCTTACCCTTGAGGCCCAGAACATAATTTCCATTGTCATTTGAGTATCATTAGACAATTTGTAATGAATATTATCAATATTTTATAGATATGACCTGTTTAGTATCCTTGTCCACTAACTAATTTAGTATATTCAGGTATTTTTTGTGATTTTGTGGCTCGACAGCATACAGTTTTTTATAGCAAAGGAAAGATCTGGGCGTGAAGGGGTTAAGAAAATGCTGATAAAAGGGAAGAAAGTTTGTTTTGCATTCATGGATCTTTAGAAAATATGACATGATTGATTAGAGAGCCATGTGAGGTGTGTTGAAGGTGTGTGGTGTGGGTGGGAGGCTGTTGATGGGTGTACAAGCTTTGTTCAAGGATGCAATGGTGTGTGTCAGGGTCAATAGAGATATAAGAACATAAGAACATAAGAAAATAAGGAAGCTACAAGAGGCTGTGAGACCTACACGTGGTAGTTCCTGTTACTTAACACTACCTACATCCACCTTTCATCCCCATCCATGAAGTTATCTAGCCTCCTTTTAAAGCTCCCTAATGACTCCGCACTAACTACCTGTCTACTGAGTCCATTCCAGTCATTCACCACCCTATTTGTAAACCAGTTTTTCCCTATTTTTTTTGTAATCTACGCTTTTCCAGCTTGAATCCATTACTTCTTGTTCTACCCTGGTTAAAAGCCATAAGAACTTTTCCTACCTCTAATTTATTAAATCCCTTTATCCACTTAAAAACTTTTATCAGATTGCCCCTTACTCTGCGTCTCTCGAGTGAGTGTAAATTTAATGACTTCAATCTCTTCTCATAACTAAAGTTATGCATCCCTTGCATCATTTTGGTCATCCTTCTCTGCACTGTTTCTAACAAGGCTATATCCATCCTGTAATATGGAGACCAAAACTGAACCGCATAGTCTAGGTGAGGCCTGACTAGAGCCAAATAAAGCTTTAGAATAACTTCCGCACTTCTATTTTTAACACTTTAAGTAATGAATCCTAACACTATTAGCTCTATTTCTGGCCTCAATACATTGTTTCCTAGGTGGAGGTCTGAGCTCACCCTCACTCCAAGCTCACTCTCACCCTCTGATCTTTTCAGCGATACATTGCTTATGGTGTATCTATTACCAGTGTTTTTTCTACCAGCATCCATAACGCTGCACTTATCAATATTAAATTCAATCTGCCACCTGACTACCCACTTATTTAATTTATCTAAGTCTCCCTGCAATATGTTTCCATCAGACTGTGATCTAATAATCCTACCTACCTTAGTATCATCAGCAAACTTGCTGATATAACTGCTAATTCCACTATCTAAGTCGTTAACGTAAATAAAAAATAGTAATGGAGCCAAAACACACCCTTGTGGAACCCCACTTGTCACCTGCACTCAGATATGAGTTGAAAGTTTTTTAATATAAGGAGGTGTGAGACAAGGATGTGTGATGTCCCCATGTCATTAGAGACATTAGTTATGAGAAGAGATTGAAACTATTAAATTTACACTCACTCGAGAGGCGTAGAGTAAGGGGCGATCTGATAGAAGTTTTTAAGTGGATAAAGGGATATAATATAGGCGATGTAGGAAAAGTTCTTAAGGTTAGTTAGCAGGGTAGAACAAGAAGTAACGGATTCAAGCTGGAAAAGCGTAGATTTAAAAAGAAAATAGGGAGAAACTGGTTCACAAATAGGGTGGTGAATGATTGGAATGGACTCAGTCGTCAGGTGGTCAATGCGGACTCGCGGAGTCTATTGGGGTCTTTAAAAGGAGTCTGGATAAATTCATGGATGGGGAAGAGAGGTGGATATAGGTAGAGTTAGGTAACAGGAACTACCTCGTAACTAACAGGAACTACCCGTAACCTCACAGTGGGACCCGGGCTATAAGCACACCTAGGCCACATTTAATGCACTCTATTAAGAGAAATCCTGAGTTATGCCAAACAAAAATGTACCAAGATTCGTTTAACGCATGAAAGATTTAAAATTACACACAAAACTCGATTTCCCGGATATCGGATTTGCCGGACAAAATCCGAGGTCCGGGGATATGTCAAGAGTTCCAGACAATCTTTTTTTTTTTTTTTTTTTTTTTTTTTTTTTTTTTTTTTTTTTTCTTCTTTTTTTTTCTTCCCGTTGAAATGCCTGGTCCTGTCCGTAAATTGACAAAGTTGTTCGGCGGTCCGAGCGTCTCCTGTCACCCCTGGTCAGTGTCCGCACTCCCGCAAGGTGGCAGCATGCTCAGCGGTCGTATTGTTTACATTTGGGCACACGACACTCACAGTTCACCTGCACCGTCTCCGTCAGTCCCCTGACCCCCACTGCCCCTGGTGCAGGAACATCTCTGAGGCTATTGAACACTTTCTGCTGCCTCCCGCCAGGTGGCAGCATGCTCAGCGGTCGTATTGTTTACATTTGGGCACACGACACTCACGATTCACCTGCACCGCCTCCGTTAGTCCCCTGACCCCCACTGCACCTGGTGGAGGAACGTCTCTTGAGACTATTGAACACTTACTGCTGCCTCCCGCCAGGTGGCAGCATGCTCAGCAGTCGTATTGTTTACATTTGGGCACACAACACTCACGGTTCACCTGCACCGTCTCCGTTAGTCCCCTGACCCCCACTGCCCCTGGTGCAGGAACGTCTCTTGAGACTATTGAACACTTTCTGCTGCCTCCCGCCAGGTGGCAGCATGCTCAGCGAACGTAAAAGTCCGCGGCGGGGTAGTTGATATTGGCGGTTGCCGTACAGTAAATACTAGAGTAGGATAAACGTCCGGGGGTGGGTAATGGCCCCGGACTTTAGCGGTTCCAGGACCAGCGCTCCCCCCTATTAGTCCGGGAAAACGAGGGTTGTGTGTATATACAATATTGTTTGAAAGGAATATAATTCTGAAAAAATATGATAAAGCGTATTTACAACAAACAAGTACATTTTTTTAAAATAGTATATGCAGTCTATAAAACTAACTGATAAATTTTGGGTGTGCACAGAGCAGGTTTGCTTACGTTTGCTTACGTTTTTTTATAGCAAAAAGACTGCACATGTGTAGCAGGCATTGCATTAGTGGCAGTGCTGGTACCTCCTGAGGCCAAGAAGTGTACAAAACTTGTAACGATAGAAACTAAACTAGACGGCTTACGACGATAATGCCCACCCTCCGCCCCACCCCAGTCACCCTGCCAACCCCTCCCACCCACCTCAAGATAATGCCCACCCTCCGCCCCACCCCAGTCACCCTGCCAATCCCTCCCACCTCAAGATAATGCCCACCCTCTGCCCCACCCCAGTCACCCTGCCAACCCCTCCCACTCACCTCAAGATAATGCCCACCCTCCGCCCCACCCCAGTCACCCTGCCAACCCTCCCACCCACCTCAAGATAATGCCCACCCTCCGCCCCACCCCAGTCACCCTGCCAACCCCTCCCACCCACCTCAAGATAATGCCCACCCTCTGCCCCACCCCAGTCACCCTGCCAACCCCTCCCACCCACCTCAAGATAATGCCCACCCTCCGCCCCACCCCAGTCACCCTGCCAACCCCTCCCACCCACCTCAAGATAATGCCCACCCTCCGCCCCACCCCAGTCACCCTGCCAACCCCTCCCACCCACCTCAAGATAATGCCCACCCTCCGCCCCACCCTGCCAACCCCTCCCACCCACCTCACCCTCACCTCAAGTCATCTTATATTTTGTGAGTGCCCATTTCTAAATATATTTTATTTCAATATTTATGTACTTCAAGCATATTTTACACATAATAAACTGGGATCATAATCAGAATACATACCGTATTTGCCGGCGCATAAGACGCACCTCCGCATAAGACGCACCCCTATTTTACAAGGTTTTGAGAAGAAAAAAAAATATTGGGGTTTTTGAAGGATTTTTTTTTTTTTAACTTAGCAAAAGTTATATATATAAAAAAAATGGATTTGTAGGGGAAAGCCAATGATTATGAGCATGTACTTAAATACAATATTCACTGCAGTGAATGTGAATGAAAAATCATACTAGTTAAAATGTAAAGGGAATGACAGGGTAACCAAAATCTGTCATCATATATTGCAGGATGCCCCCACGAATTGATATTCTAATATTATCTACCTATGACATATAGCTTATATTTAATGTTGTAGGTATGCCTTTGTTACTTTTCTGCTATGTGTTTAGACTTTGTGGAAAATTTGCAGTATAGATATTGGTATTATTTTGGTAGTAGGCTTTCAAAAGTCCTAGGACTCTTACCAACACCATGTAGCTTTCTTCATTCTGAGTATTTTGAGCCTCATTTCCCACGGCGCAATTGAATAATAATGTCATTACACGTACTAACGAAAATCTACCGTTATTTCAGGCAGAAAGTTAAGTTTGGTTTATTCATATTAGGTTAGGTTAGAGGTGGGGTTTGGTTTAGTAACAGATGATATAGAGAAAAAACGAAAATTACCAATAATATGGCAGTGTGAAGCGTAGCAATGTTTGCGGGGCGGACCTGGAAGGGCAGGTTGCTCCCCCCCCCCACACACACATACATATAAACAAACATCGATTTCCGACAAAAATGAGAGCCAGATTAATTCAAAACACATCAAAACTATTCAGGAGGACTAAGTTTCGGCCTCGAAATCGGTGGTTGTCCAATAACAAAAATTCACGAAGACATTTAGGTAGTAAGGCAACCATCTCTACCTTGTTGTTATTGTTGTAATTGTTGAAGGGTACCGTTGTCGGGATCGACAATTTTTGCCGCGCACCTCTTGTCCCCACGTTGTACAATGACTCGCTGTCAAATAAACAACAAAGCCACGATGCCCTTTCTCCATCCTTGTGTGTATAGACAGACTCCCCAAGATACTACACCTCCCCCTCACCGCTCACACTCCTTCAAATAAAATTTTAACACGCTCTTTGTTTCACTATTCCATTTATCAACAATACTCATTCCAGCGAAGATTCCATCACCATTTTCTGCCTCCCTTCTATCATCTCCTTCCAACTGTTGTGTCAACTTGTGTGGCCCGAGTCGAATGCGGGTCAAGGCGACATCTAATATGCGGGATGTTTGTCTTTTCCATGGGTGCGGGGAGGAGTCTGAGCGGTAATGACCCATGGTGGGTGCGCGGAGGGCGTCGCCGAGTGAAGTATCCCAGGTGAAGCGGCAGACCTGAGATATCAGACGTTTTACAATGGAGAGCAGCAGCGGGGGGTGGATGATGTTTACATCTGACACGGCCTTCTTGGCAGCAACAATCGCTATCTTGTTGCCCCAGCTCTTATTTTCTCTTAAGCTCCAACCTTTTCTTAGTATTATGCATTACTGTTGATAACACAGTTACCAATTTGTGCTCAGTGGACTACTGCTCAACACAGATCACTCCAGACCCCTTAGTAATACACCACCGGCTATTCTGCATTCTCTGCCCGACCTCTCATGCGCTAATATGGCCGCATTAGACGCAGGGTGAACTTTGCATTCCTTTTTAAGGGAAGAAAACTGCGTCTTATGCGCCGGCAAATATGGTATATGTATATGACAGATAGATCTACTTTTGGCGTGGCAACGCATCAAGAACAGTTACAGCGTGTTTCATGGGGGAAAATATTCCTCAAATGGAAGAATATGATTTCCCAATGCCATTTAGTGTTTTCTTAGTGGGGAAATAGTCGCCAAATGGGTGAATGCGCTCACTCGCTGAATGAGAATTAGGGAAGCAATTGATTGAAGTCGGTAAAGACAAATTTGCCAACTCAATACGCCAAATGTGAGACCTTACTGAACTGCACTTTGTTTGCTGGTAAAGAAGTACGTAGAGGAGGGAGGGTGGAGGTACAGGCCACCCTCCATGTAACGGACTGTGTGGGGAATGGAAGTGTCCGTTGCTTGGTATTGGCGGGCCGGATGCCGGATGCCATTACTTGTCATAGTTAACACTTCATTATATATAGAGAATAAAAATATGAAATATGATTACGAATTAGCATTTATGGGCATTAAGAAACGTATTGATATGTATAACCTAGACACTACATATCATATCAATGAAAAACATAAAATTAATTTAGTTTTTGTTTTACGTAGTGTAAACTATGTAGAGCTGTTTACAGGACTGTGTAAAGGACTCGAAGGCTTCTAGGTATTCAGAGTCCGAGGGGATGGCCTAGCGGACACATTTTTCAAGCAGCGGACTTGTTGAATAGTTTGGTCCGCCTGTCTGGTAGCAGATGGAGTCCTTTAAATCCGAAATCCATTAAACCCGAAATCAGTTAAACCCGAAATCCGTTAAATCCGAAGTCCATTAAATTGAGGTCCGTTAAATTGAGGTCCGTTAAATTGAGGTCTGTTAAATTGAGGTCCGTTAAATTAAGGTCCGTTAAATTGAGGTCCGTTAAATTGAGGTCCGTTAAATTGAGATCCGTTAAATTGAGGTCCGTTAAATTGAGGTCCGTTAAATTGAGATCCGTTAAATTGAGGTCCGTTAAATTGAGATCCGTTAAATTGAGGTCCGTTAAATCCGAAATCCGTTAAACTCGAAATCCGTTAAACCCGAAATCCGTTAAATCCGAAGTCCGTAAATCCAAAGCCTGCGGGACTTATTGAATAGTTTAGTCCGCCTGTCTGGTAGCAGATGGAGTCCTTTAAACCCAAAATCCATTAAACCGAGGTCCGTTAAATCCGAAATCCATTAAAATGAGGGTGGAGTGTATGTGAAGGCTGAGTGTCCGAGTGAAGGGTGAAGGACGAGGCACAAACACACACAATAACCAAGGCTGCCAGAGCACAAACACACAATAACCAAGGCTGCCAGAGCACAAACACACAATAACCAAGGCTGACAGAGCACAAACACACAATAACCAAGGCTGCCAGAGCACAAACACACAATAACCAAGGCTGCCAGAGCACAAACACACAATAACCAAGGCTGCCAGAGCACAAACACACAATAACCAAGGCTGCCAGAGCACAAACACACAATAACCAAGGCTGCCAGAGCACAAACACACAATAACCAAGGCTGCCAGAGCACAAACACACAATAACCAAGGCTGCCAGAGCACAAACACACAATAACCAAGGCTGCCAGAGCACAAACCACAATAACCAAGGCTGACAGAGCACAAACACACAATAACCAAGGCTGCCAGAGCACAAACACACAATAACCAAGGCTGCCAGAGCACAAACACACAATAACCAAGGCTGCCAGAGCACAAACACACAATAACCAAGGCTGCCAGAGCACAAACACACAATAACCAAGGCTGCCAGAGCACAAACACACAATAACCAAGGCTGCCAGAGCACAAACACACAATAACCAAGGCTGCCAGAGCACAAACACACAATAACCAAGGCTGCCAGAGCACAAACACACAATAACCAAGGCTGCCAGAGCACAAACACACAATAACCAAGGCTGCCAGAGCACAAACACACAATAACCAAGGCTGCCAGAGCACAAACACACAATAACCAAGGCTGCCAGAGCACAAACACACAATAACCAAGGCTGCCAGAGCACAAACACACAATAACCAAGGCTGCCAGAGCACAAACACACAATAACCAAGGCTGCCAGAGCACAAACACACAATAACCAAGGCTGCCAGAGCACAAACACACACAATAACCAAGGCTGCCAGAGCACAAACACACAATAACCAAGGCTGCCAGAGCACAAACACACAATAACCAAGGCTGCCAGAGCACAAACACACAATAACCAAGGCTGCCAGAGCACAACAACAACAAGCTGCAGGCAAAAACACACAATAACCAAGGCTGCCAGAGCACAAACACACAATAACCAAGGCTGCCAGAGCACAAACACACAATAACCAAGGCTGCCAGAGCACAAACACACAATAACCAAGGCTGCCAGAGGACACTATACTGTAGTTTTGCTCTGATTATTTGATGATGCTTGATCGTTTGCTTTTTTATCCTGTTAACCCCTTCAGGCCCAGAACGTAATTTTCATTGTAATTTCACCACCATTAGATGATTTTTAATGAATATAAGCAATGTTTTTTTATAAATATGACCTGTTTAGTATCCTTGTCACCTAAATAATTTGGTATATTAAGTTACTTTTCCGTAATTTTATGGCTAACAATAGACAACTTTTTTTATAGCCAAGGAAAGCACTGGGCGTGAAGGGGTTACCCGGCAGATAAGCCTCAATTTTGTTATATGGATGAAATCACATTTATTATCAAGGAAAGTAATGTTTATTGTTAATGCTTAGAAAGATGTGACTGTTGTAGTGTTTTTAAGATTGTCAGATAAGTGGCTGATTGTGTAGATTCTTATATTGACAGCATTATCCTGGCAATTGTGTACACTGTCCTTACCTCTCTGGCACTCATCTCTCTCTCTCTCTCTCTCTCTCTCTCTCTCTCTCTCTCTCTCTCTCTCTCTCTCTCTCTCTCTCTCTCTCTCTCTCTCTCTCTCTCTCTCTCTCTCTCTCTCTCTCTCCCCCCCCCCCTCCCACACACCACAGTTCGTTGTATCAAAGTAAATCACATCTCATCATCTCTTCCTAAATTCGCTCTTCACACCACGCAAAGTATAGATTTAAGAACATAAGGAAATAAGGAAAAAGATGGAATGTTTAGGTTACTCACGGTTGTTGTTGGAGTTATGGAAAGGCTCAGTGTTGTGATTCCTAGCCTTTTTACCACCACGGCCCCTTTACTAGTACTGTCGACCCTTGATTTAATGGACTAAAAGGGGGAGAAGTGGTCCGTAGAGCCGATTGTCCGTTAATGCGAGGGTATTTTCTCAAAAGGTGTGAAAATATAGAAAACACAGGAAAAATAGTGAAATAAATGAGAAATAATCACAAACACAAGCAGACAGAGTAGCTAGGTTGGGAGGTAAACAGTGACTGGCGCTACATGCTGGATTTGGCGGGAACACAGCACTGCTCGGACACATTTTACATTTAAGCTCTGACCTAACGGACACATTCTTCAAGCAGCGGACTTTTTGAAGGGATTAGTCCGCTTGTCCGGCAGCGAATGGAGTCCGTTAAATCCAAAATCCGTTATACCGAGGTCCGTTATATCGAAGGTCGGCTGTATGTACTTGCTTCATGCCCCCCCCCCCCCCCCCCACCCCCCCCCACCACCCCCCCCACCCCACCACCACCACCACCACCACTAACTTCCCTTCAACAAGATGATTTCAAAATTCTCCTAAATAAAAAATGAAAGATTTATGTTTATAGTATTTTTATGGGGTAGAAACACCTTGCATAGACCCAAGATACCCAACAGATTAGTGAGATCGCTTAACCCCTTGAGACCCAAAACGTAATTTCCATTGTAATTTGGCTACCATTAGACAATTTTCATGAATATATCCAATATTTTATAGATCTGGTCTGTTTAGTATCCTCGTTCACTAACTAATTTGGTATATTGAGTTACTTGTCGTAATTTTATGGCTAACAGCAGATTATTATATACGGTAAATGAAAGATCTGGGCGTGAAGGGGTTAATGTCAGATTTTCCCATAATGTCTTATAAGGTTAGACGGCCGATGACACACTTCCATTTGCCATCCGATTCATATGCTACTTCAACATGCAAACCTACTACTTGACTTGACTTGACTTGCCTGCAATCCTGTCTTTTGTCTGATATTGTGTTGTCAGTGTTGGAGGCATCCGTCAGTGCTATATTAATGTTCTGTTTCAACATGCAAAACTTTTACTTTACTTCACTACAGTACCCTCCAGAGTTTCGTGATCCTCGAGTTTCGCGCCGAGTCCTAAATTCTTACCATCCCAACTTTCGCGCATTATATCCCTGAGTTTCGCGCTGCTTCATATACACACAAACCTCGTTTTCCCGGACTAATAGGGGGGAGCACGTAGCCTATAGTGCCTGTAGGCATATGGAGTGTCTTGATGTAGGTCGAACTCGAATAGTGACTATTAGTGTTATGGCGTGGCCGCTGCTACACTCCCTGTCACCTCAACACCCTAAATCACCCTTATCTAAGGTGACACGCAGTGCTACACTGACCTAGATAGTGACACATGTATAGAACCACTTCACAACCATATAATATATATAATAATGAGCATTAGTCATGATAATAAGCAATACCTTTGGAAGCCACGGCTGAATCTGGCTCGTAGTAATTTGTTTACCTTTCACTAGAGCTTGAGTTTGACTAGCTACACGGTCTGGTTGTGTGTGATTATTTCTCATTTATTTCACGTGTAGGAGTGGACCAAATTCAGCATGTAGTGCCAGTCACTGTTTACCTCCCAACATAGCTACACAGGCTGGTTGTGTTTGTGATTATTTCTCATTTATTTCACAATTTTTCCGTTTTTTTCATATATTTTTCCCCCTTGGGAAAATACCCTCGCTATAACGGACAATCGGCTTTAACGGACCACTCCTCCCCCCTTTAGTCCGTTATATCGAGGTTTGACTATTTTTTTCCCCTTTTTTTTTTGCGTGTGTGTGTGTGCCTACAGCGCCGTTAGGCAATGCCCTCCAGGGGTGGGATGGTAGGCCCTGGAGGTTCACTTGAGGGCTGTGATGGTTGGCCCTCGTCCGTGGTGGTGCAGACAGAATTTCAATAGTGACGCCTGTAATTAGAGGCTCATGCCGCCCCCTGTGTCCTCCGATGCCCTCGTAATCGAAGGTTGAGTTAATGGGCAGCGTGTGGGTGTTTTTAGGCCACTCGACGGTGCAGAGAAAGATTATAAGTGGATTTTACAGCCCTCATCAAGGATTGAGCTTGGGTCACCGAGAACGCCACTCGGAGACGCTAACAACGACTGCTACCGCCTCCCATAAGAGACGTACGGGACACGTCTTCCTACCTTCCTGCTTTGTATTATAATAGGCTTAGTATAGCTTGTATGTAGTTTTGCTTTGCTTTTTCCTTTTGTTTGTGTTTTTCTCTACAGGAGCAGCCGGTGGCGCATAAGATAGGTAACACCTCGAAATAAGTAGCACCTTACCTTACACCCCCGCCGTTCCTTACTTATTTACCACAAAATACTCCTTTATAAGTGATTAACCATGACGTGTGTGGTACTGTGGTTTCTGGAGGTACTGGAGGAGACAGGAGAGAAGAGAGGAAGGCATTGTGACAAGTGTTATTGCCGTATAACACTGTCACACAACCATCAGCTGATGCCCATCACTCACTCAGTCCAGAACTAATGAAAATGTTTTAGTATCCCAGGTGAAATAGACAAGGGAAGAGTTGACAAGTCTGTTAACAAAGGAGACAAAGTTTGAAGAGGACCTATGAAGCGATACTAAGCGTCAAAGGTCACAAGGAGAAGACAATCGAGAGAGACAGAGATGGAAGTTTTTAACAAGATAATCCCTTCACCTGCCTTGTCATACATATAAGCACACTAACATAGACATAAGACGTGTACAGAGCTAGATCACTCAATGCCTCCACCCCGGGAGGCGGGTCACAAACCCTTGGCTAACACCCGGTACCCATTCACTGCTGGGTGGACAGGGGCTTGGGGCATTTTCAGGATATTTTTTTTGGGGAAAAAGTGAGTCTTATAAGCTGTAAAATACGGTAGGTACACCTCACACCGGACTAAATAAGCATTTTTACAGGGTTTCAATACCGAGTTTCGCTATCCACGAGTTTCGCGCAATGCCTTGGGAAGAAAGCAAGCGCGAAACTCTGGAGGGTAGTGTGTATCTACAAATATGTCTTGTTTGATATTGTGTTTTTAGGTTTTATCATTTTTTCTCTTTTTTCACAAAGGACTGGCCAAGGGCAAAACAAAAAAAGTAACAAAAAGCCAGATTAGGTAATTGCCAGTCCCTATAAAGAAGACAGTAAGAGAATATAAAAAAAGGGGGTGGGCCAATTTAGTTTGGGAGGTGTCTTGTCACTCACTCCTCTCCTGAAAAGATTTAACCCCTTCACGCCCAGATATTTCCTTGGCTATATAAAATGGTCTGTTGTCGAGCCATAAAATTACAAAAAGTAACTGAATATACCAAATTAGTTAGTAGACAAGATACTAAAGGTCATGTATAAATTGCTTATGTCACAAAATCATCAATGTGCATGTACTTGTCCTTTTGTTTGCCTAGTACTTAAGTAGTCCTTTGGCCTGTTCTATCGCTTGTATTTTGAGTAGCCTCGGTGAGAATAATTTTTATATATTATTATAATGGTAGGTACGAGATACAATGAAATTACGTTCTGGGTCTCAAGGGGTTAAGTCATAGGAAGGTGGAAAAATAGAAACAGAGTGAGATGCAACTATTAACCGTACTGAGAAAGAGTGAGATGCAATTTACGTACTGAGGAAGAGTGAGAGCAAATTACGTATGAGAAAGGTGAGATGCAACTATTAACCGTACTGAGGAAGAGTGAGATGCAACTATTAACCGTACTGAGAAGAGTGAGATGCAACTATTAACCGTACTGAGAAAGAGTGAGATGCAACTATTAACCGTACTGAGAAAGAGTGAGATGCAACTATTAACCGTACTGAGGAGTTGATGCACTATTACCGTACTGAGAAAGAGTGAGATGCACTATTAACCGTCTGAGGAAGAGTGATGCACTATACCTACTGAGAAAGGTGAGATGCAATCTATTAACCTAATAGATAAGATGAGATGCACAGAACGTACGAGAAAGTGAGATGCAACTATAACCGTACTGAGGAGAGTGAAGAGAACTTTAATCCGTACTGGAAAGAGTGAGATAAAAACGTATGAGAAAGAGTGAGATGCAACTATTAACCGTACTGTTTGTCTTCCGCAGGGACTGGCTCAGCATACAGCAGAGGATAAGCGAGCACCCGGAGTTCGACCGCTACTTCCTGCGCTGCAACGAAGACATTCCCTGGTCGGAAAACACGGACCTCTTAGACTCGGCCGACACCCGCATTCCATTCGACGTCCTCGACTCCAACGAGGCGGAGACAGTATTCAAAAACCACGTCAACGCACTCCAGGCGGAACTAGAGATGAGGGAGTGAGTATTGGTTGTCCTGGTGCGCCTGTGGAAGCACCTGTGTTAATGTGTGTTTGTATTTCAGCTACAGGTGTATGGCAGTCAAGTTTCACCTGACTACTCTTTGCAGCTTTATATTCCAATGTTCAATAAGAGATCGGGTATGTGCAAATTTATTCCCGAAACTATACACTACACTTGCAGTAAGAAATCTTTGTCATATTGCCAATTAAATGTCAAGGGGAAGAGGTCAAGGGGTCAAGGGCATTGCAGCTTTTTGAGTATCCATAGCCATTGCAACAGTTGGTACACATTCCCTAACACTATTACAGGTGTGTGTCCCCTCCGTGAAGTGTAGACTGTACACCTGTATATGATTTTCAACCTTGGCAGGAATATTTGTTCCAGTTAATTATTTCAACATTGGGAACAGAACTCTCCTCACATAGCAGTGTGTATTATTGTCACTCAGGCGATGTGAGTAACACATAGTAGGCCTGACAGGGCCATTTCTTACTATATGTGAACTAGGCGGTTGCACAGGGCCCCCGAAGCCACCAAGGGGCCCCAAGCTACCACTATTTGCCTTTTTTTTTTAAAGAATCTAGTCTTCTCTTAAAGTGCACCAGATTGATGCATTTAGATATTAAAGGCGTGCCCCCGGACCACCTTAGAGGGCTTAGAATCCCCCACCATAGTCTTACAAAATTAGGCCCCCAGACAGCATTTCACATAGGGCCCCTAAAAGGCTAGAAACGGCACTGAGGCCTGCCCCCCCCTCCCCCCCCACACACACCAAGCCTAGATGCAGTAGAGTAATCCCTGTACTGTGTGTCGGGCGCACAACTCAGCACTCACAGCCTCTGCCGCACCCCTGACAGACGGCACACACCTCGCTGCCCCTGTACATACCTTACCACCTATTTGTACACTTACAGGATGGAGTCAAGTCTGTAATACCAAATAATCTGACTTTGCTTTACATTTTGACATACTGTTAACACCTTTCCAATGTATCAAGTCACTTGAGTCGCTTTAATTTCTACCCATTACCATTATAATGATACATATATACATTCCTACTGTCCCTCTATGGTGAGCGAACAATACCTCCCTCACAAGGGGGGAGGAACAAAACTACCGCTCTACTAATTGAGAGGGTGGTTGGTTGGTGAATAATTTCCACAAGTGACTTGATAGAATGGGAAGACTCTAGTAGTGCCTTCCATGGACCTTCATCAATTCTCCAGCCTCTTATTACTCCAGGCATTCCATTGATCTGAGTCTTCTGTCACTTTCTTGCAGAGGACAGGTTTTTTCTAGTCTTCAAGTCTTCATTCTGATCTGTTCTTTGTATTTTGGCTTCATTAGCAAACATTGATTTGGGTGCCTTCTTCAACATATTGTGTGTGTGTGTGTGTGTGTTAATATATATATGAGAGATACATGAGTGAGAAAAAAGTTAGTGTAACGTTTTGGATAGAAAGAAGTGTGTCTGTAGACCTCGTAGTACAGTATTTCCGCTGTTTTCTTCACCGGCAAGCAGTATTAGCCCATTATTTTGTGTGTTGGTGTGTTGTATATACTTTTCTTTGCCCTCTGTCTATACTATTACCACCCTAGTGATATAATGTGCCCCCATGACCCTGTGTTGTACTAACTAATCGTGTGGTTGCCTCCCCACGCCACCACCAGGCTACCGCGCAGGTATAGTCCATGACCCTTGTGTGTGTGCATGACCCAGTGTTGTTTTGCCTCTTGTAGGGCCTCTTGTAGGTCTTGTAGGTCTTGTAGGTCCTCTTGTAGGTCTTGTAGGTCCTCTTGTAGGTCTTGTAGGTCCTCTTGTAGGTCTTGTAGGTCCTCTTGTAGGTCTTGTAGCCCCTAACCTTCACCTCTGACCGGGTGACTCCTGTCCAGTGCATTTTTTAACATCACAACTGGGCGACCAAAATGTCTCCCAGTGATGGAAAACTGTCGCCCAGTAAGGACATTTTTAAGCTACTGGGCGACAAGATATTTATTCATAAAATCCTTCCTGGACACAATGGCTCATCATGTCTGAGTGTGTTAGAGCCAGATACACATTCTTATTACTGCATCACAATTTTGATCTATTTATATCTATTTCTTCTATTAATGCCTGTCTTGTGTCGCCCAGTAAGATTTGCTTAAAAAATTCCCTGTTCCTTTCTGTTATCTAGTGTTGAGCTGCTAGTGTGAAAAGTGCATTGGTGTTAGTAAGACACCAATTGAGGCGTTTATTTCAGAAAGTCGATAAGCGCCATCAATCCAAAACTAAGAAAATGGCTTCAAAATGTTTCAATGTTCAAAAGATAGGACATTTTGAACATTGAAACACTTTGAAGCCATTTTCTTCATTTTTGATTGATGGCACTTATCAACTTTCTGAAATAAGCCCCTCAATTATGGAATCACATTTGTTTATTTTTTTATTATTATTATTATTGTTTTGTTTTTTACATCACAAAGGACTGGCCGAGAGCAAAAAAAAGAAGTATCAAAAAGCCCGCTAAGTACTAATAATTGATTGTTGCTAATTTTGTTGGCCTCGGAGGAAGTCAACAGGTCATTGCTTGGTTTGTCGTCGCTTTCAGGTTATTTTCTCTCCGTAATTTTTGAGTTTTTAAGATTCTTGTTCAAACAGACGACATGACAAGCGTACCGTACAGTTTGGGTATTACGTAGTGACTAGACTTACCGTACAGTTTGGGTATTACGTAGTGACTAGACTTACCGTACAGTTTGGGTATTACGTAGTGACTAGACTTACCGTACAGTTTGGGTATTACGTAGTGACTAGACTTACCGTACAGTTTGGGTATTACGTAGTGACTAGACTTACCGTACAGTTTGGGTATTACTAGTGACTAGACTTACCGTACAGTTTGGGTATTACGTAGTGACTAGACTTACCGTACAGTTTGGGTATTACGTAGTGACTAGACTTACCGTACAGTTTGGGTATTACGTAGTGACTAGACTTACCGTACAGTTGGGTATTACGTAGTGGACTATACCGTACAGTTTGGTATTACGTAGTGACTAGACTTACCGTACAGTTTGGGTATTACGTAGTGACTAGACTTACCGTACAGTTTGGGTATTACGTAGTGACTAGACTTACCGTACAGTTTGGGTATTACGTAGTGACTAGACTTACCGTACAGTTTGGGTATTACATAGTGACTAGACTTACCGTACAGTTTGGGTATTACGTAGTGACTAGACTTACCGTACAGTTTGGGTATTACGTAGTGACTAGACTTACCGTACAGTTTGGGTATTACGTAGTGACTAGACTTACCGTACAGTTTGGGTATTACGTAGTGACTAGACTTACCGTACAGTTTGGGTATTACGTAGTGACTAGACTTACCGTACAGTTTGGGTATTACGTAGTGACTAGACTTACCATACAGTTTGGGTATTACGTAGTGACTAGACTTACCGTACAGTTTGGGTATTACGTAGTGACTAGACTCGCCGCACGTTAAGTTGGCAAAAATTGGGCCCCTCACTCCCCCCATCCGAATGCACGGGATTGGCTGAGGTGTTGGGTGTTGGGTCTTTAGGGCGGAACTTGGAGTAAGGCATTCTCACCCAACACCCAACACCTCAGCCAATCCCGTGCGTTCGGAAGGGGGGAGTGAAGGGGCCCCATTCTCGCCAGCTGGTCGTGCGGCAGGTATAGTTATGTCCTGTGGCCTCGGGTTGTAAGGAATGAAGGGGTGACTTTGAGTTAGTGTTTCTCCTGCCTGAGTACTGTTATGGTGTCATTATATATCATGAATTGAGATACGAATGGTTATGTAATGTAATGAAGTAATCAGTAGAGGTCACTGGTGGCTGTGCTCCTTGTGCCTGAATAGTTGTTGTGATTCAGCCATGATCTAGTCTGTAAGATAGATGGTGAATGGTAATGTAATGTTATGTTATGTAAAGTAGCAGTCAATATCTCTGTGTAATGTGTTATCACTAAGCATCAAATCTTGGCACTAACAGTAATTTAATCTACGATAAGTATTTCTGGGTGAATATATTGAAGTAATTATAGATACAACACTTGATCAAAATGTAATAGTAGAAACATAATCTAATAACCATATTTAGATGGGGAAATCTTTGTACACAAGGCATTACTATTTTACTTAATGGGGAAATCTTTGTACACAAGGCATTACTATTTTACTTAATGGGGAAATCTTTGTACACAAGGCATTACTATTTTACTTAAAGGGGAAATCTTTGTACACAAGGCATTACTATTTTACTTAATGGGGAAATCTTTGTACACAAGGCATTACTATTTTACTTAAGGGGAAATCTTTGTACACAAGGCATTACTATTTTACTTAATGGGGAAATCTTTGTACACAAGGCATTACTATTTTACTTAATGGGGAAATCTTTGTACACAAGGCATTACTATTTTACTTAATGGGGAAATCTTTGTACACAAGGCATTACTATTTTACTTAATGGGGAAATCTTTGTACATAAGGCATTACTATTTTACTTAATGGGGAAATCTTTGTACACAAGGCATTACTATTTTACTTAATGGGGAAATCTTTGTACACAAGGCATTACTATTTTACTTAATGGGGAAATCTTTGTACACAAGGCATTACTATTTTACTTAATGGGGAAATCTTTGTACACAAGGCATTACTATTTTACTTAATGGGGAAATCTTTGTACACAAGGCATTACTATTTTACTTAATGGGGAAATCTTTGTACACAAGGCATTACTATTTTACTTAATGGGGAAATCTTTGCTCATAAGGCATTTCTATCTTCCTGAACGACATTTAACACCGTGTTGTGACGGTTGTGTTGCAGGATGCGGGACCGGTTCAAGTCGTTGCTGGCGGAGACTGGCTACGTCACGCCGGGCAAGAGACTGGACGAGGTGCGCGTGCTGTTCATGGGCCGGGAAAGCTTTGACTCGCTCTCCGAACACGACCGCCAGTACATCTACGAGCATCACCAGAAGGATATCACCGAGAAGGCCAGACAAAACTTCCACGTGAGTCCTGAACTGTAATTGTTTTGTATCTATGCAGGGCCGTTTCTTAACCCCTTCACGCCCAGATCTTTCCGTTGCTATCAAAAATTGTCTGTTGTCGAGCCATAAAATCACGAAAAGTAACCGAATATACCAATTTAGCTAGTGGACAAGGATACTAAACAGGTTAAGCTATAATATATTGCTTATAGTCACTAAAAATCATCTCATGGTAGTCGTATTACAATGGAAATCACGCTCTGGTTCTCAAGGGGTTAATATATGCGAACTACACGAGTTGCACAGGGCCCCCGAAGCCACCAAGGGGCCCCCAAGCTGCCATTATTTGCTATTTTTTTTAGAATCTAGTCTCTTTTCCTATTAAAGTGCACCAGATTGATGAATTTAAATATTAAAGACGTGCCCCCGGACCACCTTAGAGGGCTTGGAATCCCCCACCATAGTCTTACAAAGTAGGACAAAACCAAACCGCATTTTGCATAGGGCCCCAAAAGGTTAGAAATGGCACTGTATCTATGCTTGCTGTTAGGAATGCTGAGGTATTGGTGGGTGTTCCAAGGGATGTTCATACTTAAGAGTCAATAATAAAGCTACTCTTATGTGATGTGAGCCTTTTGTTCTTAACCTCTTGAGAACCAGAGCCTAATTTCCATTGTAATTTGACTACCGTTAGACAATTGTTAGTGAATATAAGCAATATTTTATAGATATGCCCTGTTTAGTATCCTTGTCCACTAACTAATTTGGTATATTCAGTGACTTTTCGTAATTTTATGGCTCCACAACATACAATTTTTCACAGCGAAGGAAAGATCTGGGTGCGAAAGGGTCAATTTCTGTTTTCAAGCACTGTTTAAGGATGATTTCTTTTCTTCAAGTTAGGAATCTAGAAACCTGATAACACAGACTATATTCAAGATAATAATTGTGAGTTGTCCTTGGTTGTCACAGTATTGTTATTGGTAGTTTTGGAATGGACTCAGTCGTCAGGTGGTCAATGCGGAGTCTATAGGGGTCTTTAAAAGGAGTCTGGATAATTTCATGGATGGGGAAGAGAGGTGGATGTAGGTAGAGTTCAGTAACAGGAACTACCATGTGTAGGTTTCACGGCCTCTTGTAGCTTCCTTATTTTCTTGTGTTCTTATGTTACGCAGGAGCTATTACTGGAGCAAGCGGAGCTGTTCTACCACGTGAAGAGCATTGCGCCCACTGGCACCATCACGCAGGAGGACATTCGGGACATCACACACACCCTGCAGGAGGACAGCAGGTGAGAGGCACGCACACCCAGGGCAACACACTCACCCTGACACACACACACACACTCCCCCTGACTCACACACACCCTTCAGGAGGACAGCAGGTGAGAGGCACGCACACCCAGGGCAACACACTCACCCTGACACACACACACACACTCCCCCTGACTCACACACACCCTTCAGGAGGACAGCAGGTGAGAGGCACGCACACCCAGGGCAACACACTCACCCTGACACACGAAGGGTACTCCGTAGTGTAGGGGAAGCACGCTCGGTTCACAACCGAGAAGTCCCGGGTTCGATCCCCGGGCGGAGCGGAAACAGTTGGGCTGTTTCCTTAAAACCCGAGCCCCTGTCCACCCAGCAGTGAATGGGTACCAGGTGTTAGCCGGGGGTTTGTGACCCCCTCCCGGGGTACTGGCTTCGGCCAACACTAAAAAAGATGAATGAGAAAAATAAATGTTGATATGGAGACGGGGCCATACGAGCGTTGCTCTGGCCCTGTAAAATACAACTAGATGAATACACACACACACTCCCCCTGACTCACACACTCACCCTGACTCACACACACACTCACCCTGACTCACACACACACTCACCCTGACTCACACACACACTCACCCTGACTCACACACACACTCACCCTGACTCACACACACACACTCACCCTGACTCACACACACACTCCCCCTGACACACACACACTCACCCTGACTCACACACACACACTCCCCCTGACTCACACACACACACTCACCCTGACTCACACACACACTCACCCTGACTCACACACACCCTGCAGGAGACAGCAGGTGAGAGGCACGCACACCATGTATGAGAGGCATGCAATGTGCTTGTATGATCTAAATTGTGGACTAACTCTTACTAAATAGAGTCAATCAATCAATGAAGTATGTGTAGCCTGGCATTGGATGTGTGTGTTCCATGCTGTGATGTTGTTGCAGGTACAAGGCTCTGGACCGCCTAGAGAGTGAGAGGACGCTGCTGCTCCTCCAACACCTCGGCTTTGTCCACTGTCCCAAGAAGGAGCACTGTCCAACCTACCCTAACTGCATGGACTGCCTCATTGAGAAAATCATCGCCAATAAGGCAGCTAGGTAACTATGGGAATATACATAATACAACTTAAGTGATAGTGTGTGTGTGGTTGTTTTTACTAGGTACCGTAGATAACACTAAAGTCGCCAGGACAACGTTTTTTTTCTGTTTACAGACGTGTGGTGGCGTTAATACTTTACATTTCTACATGCCATGATTTCAGGAAAGTCAGAAGGGGCTATCTGGAGAGTCTGTGTCATATTATGGCTATAAATGAACAAATTACAAAAATTCCCCAGAGTGGCGACCTACACTAAGATCGCCAGCTAGTGTTTATGTTCTGAGTGTCCTCCCGCCGTCGTCGTCGCCCTAAAAAAAATGTGTAGCGAAATTTGAAACCATATATATATACTTGCAGATACAAAGTATAAAACAACACTGAAACAGGGTAGATTATACAGTCATGATATATGATGAAACTACTGTGTAGCATTTTCAGTGGCACATGAAAATCAGTAGTGATATAATTCGTAATGTATGGCGCCTGGCACATTAGTGCACCGTGGCGACTATACTGTTATCTACGGTGCCTGCTAAAAAAGAATCTAGTATGAATGTGTTTACAATTTGTTTATATTCATGTAAAAATAACTGATAGATCCCAGGTTATAAGAACATAAGAAAATAAGGAAGCTACAAGAGGCCGCGAGACCTACACGTGGTAGTTCCTATAAAAAAACACTAAAAAGGCGAAGAAAAGAGAAGATACGGGAAATAAAGTACGAAGAAAACAAACAAACCGAACCCCATAGCTACTCCCCACAAGAGGCCGGGGGGTTATGAAATATGTCAGGATGTGAGAGGGCAGAAAGTTTACCTTAACCCCTTCACGCCCAGATCTTTCCTTTGCTATGTAAAATTGTATGTTGTCCAATGCTTCTTGTTTTGATGAAATAGGGTTCATACAATTTCATACAGACTATAGGTACTGATGGAACAGCTTAGGCTACCGTAGATAACAGTATAGTCGCCAGCTGCAATAATGTCGCTAGCTGCCATATATTACGAATTATAGCATCACTACTGATTTGTATGTGCCACTGAAGATGATACATAGTAGTTTATATCATGACTGTATAATCTACCCTGTTTCAGCGTTGTTTTATACTTTGTATCTGCAAGTATATACGGTTTCAAATTTCGCTACTCGTTTTTTTCTTCGCGCGACGACGACGACGGCGGGAGGACACTGAACATAAACACTAGCTGGCGACCTTAGTGTAGCCCGTTAACAACGTCGCCACTCGGTTTATATTTTTGTAATTTGTTCATTTATAGCCATACTATGACACAGATAAAGACAAAATGACACAGGCTCTCCAGATAGCCCCTTCTAACTTTCCTGAAATCACGGATGTAGAAATGTAAGTATTAACGCCACCACACGTCTGTAAATAAAAAAAACGCGTCCTGGCGACTTTCGTGTTATCTACGGTAAACAGGAATTTCTAGATAAACAGGAATCTACTGCTGTACACCATCACAGGAATTTGACCACCATATTATAGAAACCCATCCGTACTTGTAAATGCTTAACCCCTTGAGACCTAGAACGTGATTTCCATTGTAATTTAGCTACCATTAGATAATTTTTAGTGACTATAAGCAATATTTTATAGCTTTGACCTGTTTAGTATCCTTGTCCACTAGCTAATAGGGTTCATTTAGTTACTTTTTCGTTATTTTATGGTTAACTACAGACTATTTTTTATAGCAAAGGAAAGATCGGGGCGTGAAGGGGTTAAGCTTGAGTAAAATAATTTGTTAGTTTAAATAGTTAGTTGATTAGTTGTTAGTTCATTTGTTAGTTAAAATTATTTGTTAGTGAATTAGTTAAAATTCTGTTAGTTAATTAGTTAGTTTTTTTTTTTAACGAGGCAAAAATTCCACTATCGTAAGGTCTCGTGCTTATAATGATGCCTTGTTTACCTGACATTATGGTGAACTATGAGAAAATACAGCTGAAATTTAGAAGCAGCGCAGTATTCCTTCTCATGGCATCAAATATCAGTCAGTAAGCAGCAAGGGGTCAGGATTTTTCGCCTCCCACTATCTTAAGGTCTCGTGCTTAAATGATGCCTATGTTTACCTGATATTACCTGATACTATGATAAAATACAGCTGAAATTTAGAAGCAGCACAGTATTCCTTCTCATGGCATCAAATATCAGTCAGTAAGCAGCAAGGGGTCAGGATTTTTCGCCCTACCCACTATGTTTAAATCTTTGTGTTATATGATGCCTATGTTTACTGACATATGGTGAACTTGATAAACATACACTGAATTTAGAACCACAGTCTTCCTTCTCATTGGCCTCAATCAGTCAGTTAGCATGCAAGGGGTCGGGATTTTTGCCTCGTGGGAAAAAACGGTGACAGCTACCCTGCTGTGTTTGTTGTCCTTGTTTCAGCAAAGTCGTCCTGAATTTGATCACCATATGATATAAACCCCATCTTTCTCTATGTTTTGTCGCCTCCGTGGTGCAGTGGCTAGCGTGCCTGGCTACGAATCTGCGGGCCCTGGTTCGATCCCGGGCCAGGGCAAGTCGGTGACCAGCCTACCCAGCTGTTCTTACTTCCTTTCGGGGTTGATAAATGGGTACCCGGGGTAACCTGGGGAAGGTAACTGTGGTAACCCGGGAGTCACACTAGCCCTGTGTCCCGGGGTAACGGGTCCTCACCCACCACAGGCTCTAAGGGCTAATGCCACGGAGATGAGCACCGCATGCCACGCGCAGCTTAGCGTATGCTCCCATCTTTACCTTACCTTTACCTATGTATAAAGTCAGATTTCCCCATACTATCTTCGGTTAAATGGCGATGATACTCTTCCAACTATCTCTATCCATTACCTCAACTTCTTCAATGCCCTGCTGATCTAGACCCCAGCCATACTTGTACATGTGTTTGTGTACATACTGTTAACAATAGATTAGGTACAGTACTTCTCTCTCTCTCTCTCTCTCGCTCGCTCTCTCGCTCTCTCTCTCTCTCTCTCTCTCTCTCCTCGCTCGCTCTCTCGCTCTCCTCTCCTCGCTCGCTCCTCTCTCGCTCTCTTTTCTCTCTGCTCTCTCTCTCTCCTCCTCTCTTCCTCTCTCTCCTCTCTCTCTCCTCTCTCTCCTCTCTCTCCTCTCTCTCTCTCCTCTCTCCTCTCCTCTCTCTCCTCTCTCTCTCCTCCTCTCCTCCTCTCCTCTCTCTCTCCTCTCCTCTCTTCTCTCTCGTTTCTCCTCTCTCTTCGCTCTCTCTCTCTCTCTCTCTCTCTTCTCTCTCTTCTCTCTCTCTCTCCTCCTCCTTCTCTTCTCTTTTTATTTTTTTTACAGTCAGGAGCTTCAGCTGGACTACTGAGAACTATCTTTGACTTTAGAATGTGTAGATTATTCCTAGCTTAACGTACATACATGGGTTACTATTCTAAATTCTCTATTTCTCTATTTCACTTTTCACTCCTAAATTAATTTTACATGTACACGGCCACCTCGATTTACGAATGGGTTTACGTTCCTGAAAAACTGTTTTTTAAATCAAAAATTTTCGTAAATCGAATGTATTTTTCCCCATTTAACCCCATTATTTAATTTGAGATACGTTCCTCTTTGGCCGAAATTCCCTACCGTAGATAACACTAAAGTCGCCAGGACAATTTTTTTTTTTTCGATTTACAGACGTGTGTGGCTTTAATAGTTCCTTTATTACATCCATGTTATCTACGGTACACAGTCTGTTTTCTGTTTATCTTTTTGGATTCTAGGAAACATTTTCTCTATGACTTCCGTCGCAAATCATTACTTTTGGAGATAATGACATGTTGTTCATAGGGGCAAGAGACAAGTGTTTCGAGCGCCTCACTCTTCTTCCTCTTGTGACCTGCATCGCCTCTGGTTCTTCCCTTCCGTGGACACTTTTTTAATGCCTCAAAGGGTAGCACATTTAGCACGACATAATCTTCTCCTTGTCCTTCTTAATAGCTACGACAGCCCGAGGGGGAAAAAGGCTAAACCAATTAGCCATGTCCTTCACTCCCCCGGGCCTTGGTAAAATTTTTCTTGACAATCGCTATTTTAAAACTCTAGTGTTATGGCTTTCTGGCTTTCTTGGGCTTGGACCACCCACACTAGCCTGGCACCATGCTTGGGAGGGCATTATTCACTGAAATAATCACTGGGAAATGTCTGATTATACACAATAATGTTTCAAAACACGCACGACCGGTCGGGGAATATGTAAAAAACAATCTTGAGCGTCCCCGCGTGTGGATGTGCTGAGCCAAGGGTTTTTGTTTACTGAACTTTTTTTCAATATTTAGGTGTTATAAAATTATTCTCACTATTTTATGTATTAAATTTTTAATTTTTTTTTTTTGTTTTATGAATTTTTCAAACTTTTTGTTCGTAACTTCGAATTATTCGTATGTAACCGAATTTTGGGACAAAATAATTTTGTTTCGTACTTCGAAAATTCGTAAATAGTGTTCGTAAATCGCGGTAAAGAGTGTACATGTGTTACTATTCTAATTTTTACATTTTTTTTCACTACTAATATATGTTATAGAAAATAGTTTGAACTTAAGCAGGGTTTACAGGTAGTACTTAATGCTATGGCTGCTTTATCCAAGCGTTCACAGTGCTCTTGAGGTCTGGAGTGACGAGGTAAGAGTGAAAGCTGTGTCTGCTGTACCATGCGGTTTCCACATTTCTTGTGTAGCGCGGAAGGAAGAACGCAGAGAGGTCTTTCCCTCCTGGCAAAAGGGACGATCAGTTGAATGGTCCCTGGTAGCAGCAGTTTTGTGTGGTGGTGGCCGTGTGGTCTTGCCCAGGGCTGTCGGAGAGCAGCCAGGTGCGGGACATGCTGCTCGTGTGTCTTGTAAACGACGCACAGACCTGCTACGTCGCGACGCTGCTGCAAGGGTTGCAGAGGAAGGAGAAGCTGGTCCTGCAGAGCCTTCAGACGTATTAACCGTTGGGCTCGGGCCTCTACCTTGTCAAGAAGGCTCGGGTACGAAGGGGGGCAGGAAGACCACGTGAGAGGGGCGTACTCCATAAGGGAGCGGACTTGGGCTGCATATAAGGTGGTGATCCCTTGGGAGTCAAGAAGGTGTGAGACACGCCGGACACAGCTAAGTTTCCAGGCGGTCCTTGCAATGGTTCGGATGTGGTCAGTGAAGGTCAGGACGCTATTCACTTCCACCCCAAGTATGGAGAGGGACGTCTGCAGGGGCACCGCTCTCTCTCTCTCTCTCTCTCTCTCTCTCTCTCTCTCTCTCTCTCTCTCTCTCTCTCTCTCTCTCTTTCTCTTTCTCTTTCTCTTTCTCTTTCTCTTTCTCTTTCTCTTTCTCTTTCTCTCTCTTTCTCTTTCTCTCTCTCTTTCTCTCTCTCTATCTCACTCTCTCTCTCTCTTTCTCTTTCTCTCTCTTTCTCTCTCTCTCTCTCTCTAAATGTTTTTGTGTACGTAAAATAATTTGTGTGTTTTGCATCGTTTCAGCAACAGTCCTGGGCCGGGCAACGATGAATGTTTATGTTCGAGTAAAATAATTTGTTAGTTAAAATAGTTAGTTAGATATTAGTTTAGAATAGTTAGTTAATTAGTTAGCTAAAGTCATAAGTTAGATAATTAGTTCGTTAAAATAATTTGTTAGTTAAAATAGTTAGTTAGATATTAGTTTAGAATAGTTAGTTAGTTAATTAGTTAGCTAAAGTCATAAGTTAGATAATTAGTTCGTTAAAATAATTTGTTAGTTAAAATAGTTCGTTAATTAGTTAGTTCAGTCATTTGTTAGTGAATTAGTTCGTCAAAATTATTTGTTAGTTAAAATAGGTCTTTAATTAGTTAGTTAAAATATTTGTTAGTTAATTAGTTCATCATTTGTGTTGTGTTTTGCGTCGTTCCAGCAACAGTCGTCCTGGTTCGGGCACGTGGGGGAACAAGACTGTTTCGGACCCGCACGTCAACCTGGTGCTGCTGGGCAATCAGGGACTGGCCGAGGACCTCCAGAACGTCATCAGGGTGAGGCAGCAATGGGCTACAAATGACTATTCAATAAAATACTTAAATAACTATTACTAGTACAGTAAAAGCCTTATAACTCGGCACGATAGGGGCTCTGACCCTTGCCGAGTTATTCAATGTGCCGAGTTATGCAATGTCCTCTGATATGGGTTATATAAAAAAAAAAAAAAAAAAAAAAAAAAAAAAAAAAAATAATAATAATAATAATAATAATAATAATAATAATAATAATAATAATAATAATAATACATTACTGTAAAAGCATAAAAACAACACTTACTAGAGAACGGGTAGCAGCAGGCATGTAATCCAAGGAGAGGGGAGCCTTGTTGTAACATTGAAGATGTTAGTAATCGGTCAGTCGCATTTAAACACTGGTATCACTTTAATAACTTTATAATCACAACTCTGTACTGTATTGTATACAGTACTGTACCTGTACATCTTAATTTTACATCACTTGAGCACTTAATTACTGCAACACTATGTCCTACCCATTAACTCTGCCTTGGATTGCGAGTGCATGGGAGGACACAGGGGGCGGCATGAGCCTCTAATCACAGGCGTCACTATAACAATCCTGCCTGCGCCACCACGGGCGAGGACCAACCATCACAGCCCTCAAGTGAGCCTCCAGGGCCTACCATCCCACCCCTGGAGCTCACTGCCAACACGCACTATAGGCATAGGTGGGAAAAAAAAAAAAAAAAAAAAAGAGGTGCCGAGTTATAAGGCTTTTACTGTACTGTTACTATTACTAAATTACTATATTAATTAGTGTCTTTCTTAGGTTGTATTTTTCTGGTAACTGCAGTGTCAGTGTGCTCTCTCTCTCTCTCGCTCTCTCTCTCTCTCTCTCTCTCTCTCTCTCTCTCTCTCTCTCTGTGTGTGTGTGTGTTGACGTGGTGGTGTTGTGTCGTTGCAGTCGGTGTGTGAGGACGATGAGTTTGAGCTGGACAACCAGGTGTTCTCCCTCGACTACCGCAGCATAGATGGTGACGTCTCCCTCCCACAAAACTCATTCAAAACACCAGAATTCTCTCCACATGGTACGTACATCAAGGAGTTCTTTTATGCTTGCGATTACTGCCTTTTTTTACTTGCTATACAGACGTCTCCCTCTGACAAAACTCATTCAAAACACCGGAATTCTCTCCACATGGTACGGACATCAAGGAATGTTTTATGCTTGCAATTACTATCTTTTTACTCACTCTACTACTTTACATACTGTATTTACTTACTGTATATATTTTTTTTTCCAACTACTTGCTGAACTTTTGATCTTAATACTTCATGCATGCAGACCGTATATTTTTGTCACCGTTAGTTTATGCTTTATCTTTAGAATTAGTAACTACGGAACTTTTTAATGTGCCAGGTTCACCAGTAATGTGACCACTTTCAAGACTACAGCTAAGTATTAATTATCCGACCTTGGGGGGACTGAAGGTAGGTCGGATAATTGGAATAGTCGGATGTTCGGATATCACAGTAACCATAAACGTAAGGACAAAATGGTATAGAACATAAAAGATGCAGCTCTTGAAGGCCGATCCAGTGGTAGACGCGAAAGTAAAATGCATGCATAAATAAAGCCACAAATCAATGTTTTCTATATACTAAAAAAAACTAAGTAAAATAAATGGCCAAAACAAGACACAATGTGGTTGTGAAAAAAGTCGGTTGTTTGGACAAGTCGGATGTTTGGAGGTCGGATGTTGGGAATTTGGCTGTAGAGGCATTCATTACACATGTATGGTCTTTAGAAGGCGCTATGATAGGTTATGAAGCACCTTGCCTTGTCCTGCTAATATAATAACACATTCAGAATAACAAGGATAGTGTGAGACAGTGATCACTCTCATCATCACTTCAGGTTTAGTGTTTCAGTGTTGTTCTTTCCTATAGTAACCTTATGTTAACCTTGCCTAGAAGCCACGCCCCCTCCCCTTCCCCCCTTTTCTACATGGCAGCTGATTGGTGCATTCCTCGTATCATCACTACCAATCACAATAGCCTCACTATGATACGAGGAGTGCACCAATCAGCTGCCACGTAGAAAAGGTGGGGGAAGGCAGGGGCCGTGTCTTCTAGGCAAGGTTAACCCCCTCACGCCCAGATCTTTCCTTTGCTATAAAAAATTGTCTGTTGTCGAGCCATAAAATTACGAAAAGTAACTGAATATACCAAATTAGCTAGTGGACAAGGATACTAAACAGGTCATATCTATAAAACATTGCTTATATTCACTAAAAATTGTCTAATGGTACCCAAATTACAATGGAAATTACGTTCTGGGCCTCAAGGGGTTAAAGTAAGATTACTATAGTTCCCTGGCCAGCCTGTGTTGCTGGACGGCAGCCTGGCAGTCTGTACAGAGAGTTGCAACTTTTTTTTTCTCTCTCTCTCTCTCTCTCTCTCTCTCTCTCTCTCTCTCTCTCTCTCTCTCTCTCTTCTCGCTCTCGCTCTCGCTCTCGCTCTCGCTCTCGCTCTCTCGCTCTCTCTCTCGCCCGCTCGCTCGCTCGCTCGCTCGCTCTCTCTCTCTTTGTCTCTCTCACTAACTCACTCTCTCTATCTATCTATGTCTCTTTGTCTCTCTCACTAACTCACTCTCTCTATCTATCTATGTCTCACTCTTTTTTTCTAGATCCCTCCAGAGGATCTTTCTCTCTGCTGATATTCCATAAGAGTAATAAATACAAGTTCGTTTCATAATTTTCTATAAACCTGGTAAGATAAATGCACATCTTGGGTCATTGACATGTTTTTATCCTTATTGGTTATGGGTCACCTAACCCCTGGAAACCCAGAACGTAATTTTCATTGGAATTTGGGTACCATTAGATGATTTTTAGTGAATATAAGCAATATTTTATAGATAGGACCTGTTTAGTATCCTTGTCCACTAACTAATTTGGTATATTCGGTTACTTTTTGTAATTTTATGGCTAACAACAGACCATTTTTTATAGCAAAGGAAAGATATGGGCTTTTTTTTTTTTTTTTATTTTTTTTTATTTTTTATTATTACATCTTGGCCTATAGCGCGTGTAGGCAGTGAGCTCCAGGGTGGGATGGTAGGCCTTAGAGGCTCACTTGAGGGCTGTGATGGTTGGTCCTCGCCCGTGGTGGCGCAGGCAGGATTGTTATAGTGACGCCTGTGATTAGAGGCTCATGCCGCCCCCTGTGTCCTCCGATGCACTCGCAATCGAAGGTAGAGTTAACGATCAAGGGCATCATGTGGGGGTTCTTAGGCCACTCAATGGTGCAGAAAGATTTTAAGTGGATTTATGGGTCTCACTCAGGATCGAACTCGGGTCTTCGAGAACGCCACCCGGTGACGCTAACCACTCTGCTACCGCCTCCCCGCGTGAAGGGTTCAGGAAGAGTTTTCAGTATTATTTCCCTACAGACTCACCAGCTGTGTTCCTTCCCTCCCTCGCAGGTGTGGTGTGCGCGTACAGCAACGAGGCATCGCTGGAGTACGTGCGGGAGTCGCTGGAGAAGTCTTTGTTGACGCAGCTGGAGCGTGAGGAGTCCTCGCCGACGCCCCCCATCACCGTGCTCTTCGCGCCGGACCCCGAACTGGACCTCAACGCCTCCCAGCACCTCCACGACGAGGGCGCCAACCTGGCCGACAGGTATGCAGCGCCGTGCCTTCCTTGTCTGGGCCTTGCCGTGTCATATGTTGTGGTGTTATTGTGAGGCAGTCCCTTGTAATTCTTTGTGCATACAGTCGACCCTCGATTTAATGAACTAAAAGGGGGGAGTAGTGGTCCGTTAAAGCCAATTGTCCGTTAGAGCGAGGGTATTTTCCTAAGGGTGTGAAAATATAGGAAAAACACAGGAAAAATTGTGAAATAAATGAGAAACAATCACAAACACAACCAGACCGTGTAGCTATGTTGGGAGGTAAACAGTGACTGGCGCTACATCAGGGATTTGGTACGCTCCTACACGCTGTGAAATAAATTAGAAATAATCACAAACACAACCAGACCGTGTAGCTATGGTGGGAGGTAAACAGTGACTGGCGCTACATCAGGGATTGGCACACTCGACAACGACTGTTCGGGACTGGTATTAGGAGAGGTAGTAAGTATCCAGGCTCGCTCATTACTGCTTGGTATGCCATGAAATATCATTATTCTAGGTGAATGTAGACATATAATCGCATTTCGCAGCAGCAGCAGCATCATGAGACATTATAATCACCACAAAATGAGATAAAAAGGAAGAAAATGTTTCCTGTAAAGTGATGAGTTATCCCTAAAATGTTGAAGTTTCCTCTCGCCGTCTGGCTAGTGAAAAGTAAACAAATGATTACAAGCCAGACGCAGGCCGTGGCTGTTAAAGGTATTGCTTATTATCATGACTATTGCTCATTATTTGTATAATATATGGTTGTGATGAGCTGTTCTATACACGTGTCACTATTTAGGTCAGTGTAGCACCGTGTGTCGCCTTAAATAAGGGTGATTTAAGGTGTTGAGGTGACAGGGAGACAGTCTTGCAGCGGCCACGCCATAACACTAATAATCACTATTTTAAACAATACACACCTACCACTAAATCACTAGCAACACAGGCTCCTTCCTTATATATCTTAATATCTGATGCATCAAAACTCCTTAAAACCCAAGCATACCAAAATAAAATGAGAAAATAATAAATTATGTTGTTGACAATTAGAGCGGCGATAAGCAGTCTGGCTTGCCATTCTTGCCCGCAAATTTGTCACACAAATGGAGTCCGTTAAACCGAGGACCGTTAAATTGAGGGTCGCCTGTATATTTTAGCAGTCCATTGTCATTTGTTATGCCTATATTTTAGGAGTCCTTTGTCATTTTTTTTGCCTATATTTTAGCTTTAGTCTACAGAATCCTTTTTGTTTAATGCTTACAGTCTGTTTGTTAGCTTTAGCTTGCACCAACTTTATTTGTGCTTGATATGTGCAGTGAATGTTTTAACGCATGTCATTTAGGAAATTTCTTTCGACCTAAGCATTAAGCTTTTAGAGATGTATCTAATTATATCCTAAAACACAGTCCCCCTGGCAGCTTGCAATGCACCTTCATGGACGTGGGTCCCAGCGTAGGGGGGGGCGAGGGGCGCCGCTTTGACGGCAGCCTGGTGACCAAGGCGCTGCGCTCCCTCATCACCAGCATCCAGCACAGGAACAACTCACTCAACATATACAACTCGGCGGTCCTTCCCAGAGACTCGCAGCCAGATATCAGGTAGGCTGCAACACACGCAACAACCACTATACTAGTAGTAGTAGTAGTTAGTAGTAGATATCAGGTAGGCTGTGAACACATAAGAGCATAAGAAAATAAGGAACCTACAAGAGGCCGTGAGACCTACACGAGGTAGTTCCTGTTACTTAACACTACCTACATCCACCTTTCATCCCCATCCATGAATTTATCCAGCCTCCCTCTAAAGCTCTCTAATGACTGCACTAACTACCTGTCTACTGAGTCCATTCCAATCATTCACCACCCTATTTGTGAACATGCTACAACTACAATACTAGAGCCTGGTTTTTTTAACGTGGTGAAAATTCCATTCTATCTTAAGGTCTCGTGCTTAAAATGATGCCTCTGTTTACCTGATAATATGGTTAACTATGATAAAATACAGCTGACATGTAGAAGAACCGTAGTATTCCCTTCTCCTGGCATCAAATATCAGTCAGTAAGCAGCAAGGGGGCAGGATTTTTCTCCTATAAAAAAAACTGAGTATAGTAGTAGTAGTAGTAGTAGTAGTAGTAGTAGTAGTAGTTTATCGACAAAAAAAATATATATATATACCAAACATGTAAGTAACAGAAACGAAACCATACAAAAACTATTCTTTTGTCTAACATGAAATGAATTCAATATTTTCTCAAGTAGTAGAGGGCAAAATACAATGCTGAATATAACTGTCACAATTTATATGTAGTACCTTGCAAATTGAACAGTGAAAACAACTACACTGAGAACAGAGTTGTTTTGGGGCAAGTGTTTATAATAATAATAATAATAATAATAATAATAATAATAATAATAATAATAATAATGATTTTATTCTCACCCGAAGGCATACAAGAAAAACAACAACATAATATATAGCCGAGGGAATGAACTTAAGTACTAAAGCAAATAATTGATAATAGCTATATACCTCTTTAATAATAATAATAATAATTTTAATATCACCCGGAGGCATACAGGCAAAAAAATAATGAACTAATACAACTACTGTAACAATAACAACTACAACCACAATAACAGCTACAACCACAATAACAATAACTACAATAACAATAACAACAATAACAACTACAACCACAATAACAACTACAACCACAATAACAACAAACTACAACCACAATAACAACTACAACCACAATAACAACTAACCACAATAACAACTACAACCACAATAACAACTACAACCACAATAACAACTACAACCACAATAACAACTACAACCACAATAACAACTACAACCACAATAACAACTACAACCACAATAACAACTACAACCACAATAACAACTACTATAACAATAACAACTACAACCACAATAACAACTAAAACTACAACCACAATAACAACTACAACCACAATAACAACTACAACCACAATAACAACTACTATAACAATAACAACTACAACCACAATAACAACTACAACCACAATAACAACTACAACCACAATAACAACTACAACCACAATAACAACTACAACCACAATAACAACTAAAACTACAACCACAATAACAACTACAACCACAATAACAACTACAACCACAATAACAACTACTATAACAATAACAACTACAACCACAATAACAATAACAATAACTACAATAACAACTACAATAACAATAACAATAACAACTACAATAACAATAACAACCTACAATAACAATAACAACTACAATAACAATAACAACTACAATAACAACTACAACCACAATAACAACTACAACCACAATAACAACTACAACCACAATAACAACTACAACCACAATAACTACAACCACAATAACAACTACAACCACAATAACAACTACAACCACAATAACAACTACAACCACAATAACAACTACAACCACAATAACAACTACTATAACAATAACAACTACAACCACAATAACAATAACTACAATAACAACTACAATAACAATAACAACCACAATAACAATAACAACTACAATAACAACTACAATAACAATAACAACTACAATAACAACTACAATAACAATAACAACTACAATGACAACTACAATAACAATAACAACTACAATAACAATAACTACAATAACAACTACAATAACAATAACAATAACAACAACAATAACAACACTACACTGAGGCCAGAGTTGTTATCATGTCAGTGTTTATGATAATGAAGGTCTGGTCAAATACTGAGGCTAAGTGTATCATCATGTAACTGTCTTTTTGATGATAATAATATAATAATAACTCATCATGTAACCGTCTTGTAAAAATACTGATAGGTAAAATTCTGAGTATATATATATATGTCAAGTATGTCTGAGTATATACTGTCAAATACTGAGGCAAAGTATATCGTCACCTAGCTGTCTTCCTCCCCCTTCATTGCAATAATGAGGCCATGTTTTTTGTGCAAGTGTTTTATGATAATGAAGGAATGGTTAAATACTGAGGCAAAGTATATCGTCATCTAACTGTCTTGCTGATGATAATAATAACAATAACTGTCATGTAACTGTCTTGCAAAGTATATCGTCATTTAACTGTCTTCCTGATGATAATAATAACAATACCTGCCATGTAACTGTCTTGTAAAGTATATCGTCATCTAACTGTCTTCCTGATGATAATAATAACAATAACTGTCTTGTAAAGTGTATCGTCATTTAACTGTCTTCCTGATGATAATAATAACAATAACTGTCATGTAACTGTCTTGTAAAGTGTATCGTCATTTAACTGTCTTCCTGATGATAATAATAACAATAACTGTCATGTAACTGTCTTGTAAAGTGTATCGTCATCTAACTGTCTTCCTGATGATAATAATAACAATAACTGTCATGTAACTGTCTTGTAAAGTGTATTGTCATCTAACTGTCTTCCTGATTATAATAATAACAATAACTGTCATGTAACTGTCTTGTAAAGTGTATCTTGATTTAACTGCCAAGTATGCTGCTAACTGATGTCAAGTATGTCTGAGTATATACTGTCAAATACTGAGGTATAGTGTATCTTGATCTAACTGTCTTCCTCTCCTCGTCGTTGCAGAGTGATCATGTGCATGCTGTGTGGGGACCCGTACTCTGTGGAGAATGTACTCAGTCCGCTGCTCAACCATCAGTGGTGCATAGTGACGGGGGAAAATTCCATCTCCCTGCAAACATTCCTGGGTGAGTAATGCCGTACCATGAACGGTTACAGGGAGTTTCATGCACTTGTATCGTACCCAAGTTTTGCTAGTAGTTACGTACACTGATTTTGAGTTTTTTCGTACATACCAGGTGTCGTTTCATAACTAGTAGTCAAATTCAACTCTGCTGAGTGGAGCTGAGTGTACGAAACGACTATGGTTTCATATAGACTACGAAACCCTTTTTTGGTGTACGAAACAACTTGTGTACGAACTGACTGCACCCCTCATGAACTACTATGTCTTGTCTAATATCTATACTCGCCGCACGTTAAGCTGGCGAGAATGGGGCCCTTCACTCCCCCCTTCCGAATACACGGGATTGGCTGAGGTGTTGGGTGTTGGGTGAGAATGCCTTACTCCAAGTTCCACCCTAAAGCCCCAACACCCAACACCTCAGCCAATCCCATGCGTTCGGAAGGGGGGAGTGAAGGCCCAATTGTCGCCAACTTAACGTGCGTCGAGTCTAGTCTAGGCTGTTGCTGTAGAACGTTCTCTAGGTGTTGGCCATGGCAGAAGAGTCTACAATGGTATGTCCTTGTACCTTATTTTCACATTTTTCAATTCTCTCACTCTCCAATCCCTTCCCTCCCTCACATACGCCAACACACTACCTTCCTGACATGTACGCTGCAACTAGGTGAATATGCACACACACACACACACACACCCACTCACACACTCACACACACACCTCAAATTTATTCTTTTTTATTCTGATGTCTGTTCTTGCAACTTTCCAAAGAGGGGCTTCAGCATAGAGTCTATATGTTTATGCCTATAGCCTTGCCCTTGCCCATCTCTTCTTTCTCAGCTGTGAAATATAAACACTGTCATTACCGTTATAGGTATTAAAAACAGGTGGTGAAGGAGGCAAGCTGGGGAGTGAGTACTTTATTCCGGACTATTTTCGCATCTACTAGTTTTGTATTCCTCCGATGAAGCCCAGTAAAGGCGAAACTAGCCAGGAATATAGTACTCGAAACTAGCCAGGAATATAGTAGTCGAAACTAGCCAGGAATATAGTACTCGAAACTAGCCAGGAATATAGTACTCGAAACTAGCCAGGAATATAGTACTCGAAACTAGCCAGGAATATAGTACTCGAAACTAGCCAGGAATATAGTACTCGAAACTAGCCAGGAATATAGTACTCGAAACTTATCAGGAATATAGTACACTCGAAACTAGCCAGGAATATAGTACTCTAAACTAGCCAGGAATATAGTACTCGAAACTAGCCAGGAATATAGTACTCGAAACTAGCCAGGAATATAGTACTCGAAACTAGCCAGGACTATAGTACTCGAAACTAGCCAGGAATATAGTACTCGAAACTGGCCATGAATATAGTACTCGAAACTAGCCAGGAATATAGTAGTCGAAACTAGGCAGGAATATAGTACTCGAAACTGGCCAGGAATATAGTACTCGAAACTAGCCAGGAATATAGTACTCGAAACTAGCCAGGAATATAGTACTCGAAACTAGCCAGCTCGTGTCTCCTTCATCACCTGTTTTACACCTGTCAGTATGTCTACAAGTTACAGGTGTTGTTTAATTATATCCTACCGTCAACAACACTATAGTCGCCACTGCACTAATGTCGCCAGGTGCCGTATATTACAAACTTTAGCATCACTACAGATTTGTATATGCTACTAAAGAGGCATGCATAGTAGTTTATATTATGTACATGTCTTTAGTGGCACATACAAGTCTGTAGTGATGGTGAAACTCGTAATATTTGCCTGGCGACATTAGTGCAGTGGCGACTATAGTTTTATTGACGGTTGCCTGATTGACCTGCCTTTACCATGCAGTCCATATTGTTCCAGATGAGTGTAAGCGGTGTCTACACAAGTTATAGGTGTTGTTTAGTTATATCCTACCTTAGATAACACTATACTCGCCAGTCACTTGCCACTGCACTAATGTCGCCAGGCACAATCTATTACTAACTATAGCATCACTACAGACTTATGTGCCGCTGAAGAGACATGCACAGTAGTTTATATTATGTACATGACACTACATGTCTTCAATGCACGTACAAGTCTGTAGTGATGCTAAAATTTGTAATATATTGTGCCTGGCGACATTAGTGCAGTGGCGAGTGACTGGCGACTATAGTGTTATCTACGGTAGCTTGATTGACTTGCCTTTACCATGCATTACGTACAAGTCTGTAGTGATGCTAAAATTTGTAATATATTGTGCCTGGCGACATTAGTGCAGTGGCAAGTGACTGGCGACTATAGTGTTATCTACGGTAGCTTGATTGCCCTGCCTTTACCATGCATTACAACTGTTCCAGATGAGTGCAAGCGGCGTGTGGAGGTGATTGTGTCGTCGTACCACGGAGCCAACGCGTTTCGGGAAGACCTGGTGCATGGTTTTATTTTAGTGTATTCCACCAAGCGCAAGGCGTCCCTGGCCACCCTCAGGGCTTTCTCCGCTAACATTCCTAACCTTCCAATCCAGGTGAGAATTTCGTCATTGAATAATTGTGTATCATGATTTGCAGTGAGAGAAGGGAATTTTTTTTTTTTTTTTTTTTTATTATTATTTTTTATTAACGTTGGAGCCTACCTATAGCGCCTGTAGGCTATTTTTTTTCTTTTGAGAGAAGTAGGAAGGGAGATTAATGCCATGGTAGTGACTAGTGTTGGGATGAATGCAGGCAGTAGTGTTGTATTCCATTACTGTATTGCAAATGTCATTATGTTATGCCTACTTCACGCCCAGATCTTTCCTTGGCTATATAAAATTGTCTGTTGTTAGCCATGAAATTACGAAAAGTAGCATAATATATACCAAATTAACTAGTGGACAAGGATAATAAACAGCTTATATTCTATAAAACATTGCTTGTATTAATTCAAATTGTCTAATGGTAGTCAAATTATAATGGAAATTTGGTTCTGTGCCTCAAGGGTTTAATACTTCACTAGGCTCATGGAGGCAGAGGCGGAGGCACCGTTGACAGGAGGCTGTGTGTCACGGCAGTAGCAGTCTTGATGTACAATTAATACTATGCCGTGTATCAACGTAAACAGTGCTGCATATATATATATATATTTACAGTCTATGAACATGCTGTTTGCTCACATTCCCAAAGGCTTGAGATGACATCATGGATGGGTAAAGTTTGGGCTGTTGGAATCTTAACTGGTAGCGCACTTTTTATTCAGAATTCTGAAATTATATATTTTTTTCTTGTTCTGGACAGTGTGTAAGTGACCAATTGTTGACCCCTTCACGCCCAGATCTTTCCTGGGCCTAAAAAAACCTGATGTTGATGAGCCATAAAATTACGAAAAGTAACTGAATATGCCAAATTAGTTAGTGGACAAGGATACTAAACAGGTCAAATCTATAAAATATTGCTTATATTAATTAAAATCGTCTAATGGTATCCAAATTACAATGGAAATTACGTTCTGGGTCTGAAGGGGTTAATGTGGCGGGCCTAATACTAGTGTGTTGCCTAACCGCTGTGTTTTGGCCTGGCCTGTGGTGGCTGTGCTGCAGCTGATGAAGCTGGGCAGCAGCTGTGCACACTGCACACTTGTTCCTTGCTGCTAATTTGTGATTATTTTTAAAAATTTACTGTAATTTTCATATAGAATATGTTTAGAAGGCCAGCATAGAAACAGCTTACTATTGCACAGCTGAAAAGGAAACATATTGCACTCTGTAGGGTACCTGGAACTGTCGCCGATAGGAATTCTCGCCGCCGTGGTCGAGTGTTCCAATTCTTGATATTACAGGACCCAATATATACATTTAATCAAGTGTTACCCATGTTTCTGCATTCAGGGATGAAATACTATCGTTAGCTTGATCAGTTAGGTTAAGTTAGGTGCCAATGTCCAGGTTAGGTTAACATTTCAACATCGACGAGAGTTCTAGTTTGGTGTTTCGGCGAGAATTCCCATCGGCGACAGTTCCATAAACACTCTGTAGTCTATCAAAGAGACTGGACAAAGGTGCTCCAGTGACATGCATGCATCTCTTTTTCTTCCAAATTATTATATATGATTTGTTTTGCTGTTTGTAATGTGTCACTTCAAGATTCCTGCACCACCAGGAATCCGAGCCAATCTTGTCTTCTGATTGAAAGGGTCCGGAAAGGAACAATGGCTAAAGATGTCTGACGGAGTTTCCTCTTCTTTTGTAGATTTTGGCTATGACTGACACGAGCAGCGCCACGGCATTCTTTAAGTCGGATATCTCCCAGCAACTGATCACTGAAGGTAATGCTATTGCTGACAGACTGCAGGCACATTTCATGACCTCCACTGCAACTTGCCAACAGAAAAGTGAGTCCAGCCTTGACGTGCATGTTACTACCTAGTCTCCCTCAATCTTCCCCTTCACTCCCCCTCTGAATACCTTTTAATTAAGTCATTAATCACATCAGGTGAAAGACTTTTTCAAACATACGATCAGACTTAACAAGCGACCGCATCGGGACAACTCGGAGGCAAACTTGGTCCGGACGAGACGAGAAAGCCCTTGATAGCGGCACACTACAGTCTATTTTTTTTTAACAAGGTGAAAATTCCGTTCTATCTTAAGGTCTCATGCTTAAAATGATGCCTCTGTTTACCTGATGATATGGTTAACTATGATAAAATACAACTGTAATTAAGAAGAACTGTAGTATTCCCTTCTCCTGGCATCAAATATCAGTCAGTAAGCAGCAAGGGGGCCTCGTTAAAAAAAATAGACTATAGGTTTCTGTATTGAAGGTTGGTAATATTGAAGCATTTTAGGCCTAGTTACTGGAAGGCGAGGCAGCCACACACCTGCTACACACCTGCTGGGTATGTGTGTGTGTGGTGTGTGTCCCCCAGGTGGCAGGTGCATCCCTTTGGTAAGACTTGACTTATTTATTTATTTATTAATATTTTTGTGTGTGTGTGTGTGTGTGTGTGTGCCTATAGCGCCTTCCTTATTCTGTTACTGTGTTTGCCTGATGCCCTCCACCCTTAACCCCTTCACACCCAGATCTTTCTTTTGCTATAAAAAAATCATGTTAGCCATAAAATTACGAAAAGTAACTGAATATACCAAATTAGTTAGTGGACAAGGATACTAAACAGGTCATGTCTATAAGATATTGCTTATATTCACAAAAATTGTCTTATGGTACCCAAAGTACAATGGAAATTACGTTCTGGGCCTCAAGGGGTTAACGGAGGATCGGTGCGGCGTCTGTCATTTCTTGTTGTTGTTGGGGTATTATATCTTGTTGTTTAGGTATTATTTGTTGTTGTTGTTGTTTAGGTATTATTTGTTGTTGTTGTTTAGGTATTATTTGTTGTTGTTGGGGTATTATTTTTTGTTGTTGTTGAGGTATCATTTCTTGTTGTTGTTTAGGTATTATTTCTTGTTGTTTAGGTATTATTTCTTGTTGTTGTTGTTGTTTAGGTATCATTTCTTGTTGTTGTTTAGGTATTATTTCTTGTTGTTTAGGTATCATTTCTTGTTGTTGTTTAGGTATCATTTCTTGTTGTTTAGGTATCATTTGTTGTTGTTGTTGTTGTTTAGGTATTATTTCTTGTTGTTGTGGTTTATTTTTTGGTATTTTTGTTTGTTGTTTGTTTGTTATTCTTGTTGTTTAGGTATTATTTCTTGTTGTTGTTGTTTAGGTATTATTTGTTGTTGTTGTTGTTTAGGTATTATTTGTTGTTGTTTGTTTAGGTATTATTTCTTGTTGTTGTTGTTTTAGGTATTATTTCTTGTTGTTGTTGTTTAGGTATTATTTCTTGTTGTTGTTGTAGGTATTATTTCTTGTTGTTGTTGTTGTTTAGGTATTATTTCTTGTTGTTGTTGTTTAGGTATTATTTCTTGTTGTTGTTTAGGTATTATTTCTTGTTGTTGTTGTTTAGGTATTATTTCTTGTTGTTGTTGTTGTTTAGGTATTATTTCTTGTTGTTGTTGTTTAGGTATTATTTCTTGTTGTTTGTTTAGGTATATTTCTTGTTGTTGTTGTTAGGTATTATTTCTTGTTTTGTTTTAGGTATTTTTCTTGTTGTTGTTTAGGTATTATTTCTTGTTGTTGTTTAGGTATTATTTCTTGTTGTTGTTGTTGTTGAGGTATTATTTCTTGTTGTTGTTTAGGTATTATTTCTTGTTGTTGTTTAGGTATTATTTCTTGTTGTTGTTGTTGTTTAGGTATTATTTCTTGTTGAGGTATTATTTCTTGTTGTTGTAGGTATCTTTCTTGTTGAGGTATATTTCTTGTTGTTGTTTGAGGTATTATTTCTTGTTGTTGTTGTTGTAGGTATTATTTCTTGTTGTTGTTGTTTAGGTATTATTTCTTGTTGTTGTTTAGGTATCATTTCTTGTTGTTGTTTAGGTATTATTTCTTGTTGTTGTTGTTGTTTAGGTATCATTTCTTGTTGTTGTTTAGGTATTATTTCTTGTTGTTGTTGAGGTATTATTTCTTGTTGTTGTTGTTGAGGTATCATTTCTTGTTGTTGTTGTTGAGGTATCATTTCTTGTTGTTGTTTAGGTATTATTTCTTGTTGTTGTTGAGGTATTATTTCTTGTTGTTGTTGTTGAGGTATCATTTCTGTTGTTGTTGAGGTATATTTCTTGTTGTTGTTAGGTATATTCTTGTTGTTGTTTAGGTATCATTTCTTGTTGTTGTTGTTGAGGTATCATTTCTTGTGTTGTTGAGGTATCTTTCTTGTTGTTGTTGAGGTATCATTTCTTGTGTTGTTGTTGAGGTATCATTTCTTGTTGTTGTTTTTTGAGGTATCATTTCTTGTTGTTGTTGTTGAGGTATCATTTCTTGTTGTTGTTGTTGAGGTATCATTTCTTGTTGTTGTTGTTGAGGTATCATTTCTTGTTGTTGTTGTTGAGGTATCATTTCTTGTTGTTGTTGTTGAGGTATCATTTCTTGTTGTTGTTTAGGTATCATTTCTTGTTGTTGTTGTTGAGGTATCATTTCTTGTTGTTGTTGAGGTATCATTTCTTGTTGTTGTTGTTGAGGTATCATTTCTTGTTGTTGTTGAGGTATCATTTCTTGTTGTTGTTGAGGTATTATTTCTTGTTGTTGTTGAGGTATCATTTCTTGTGTTGTTTAGGTATCATTTCTTGTTGTTTTAGGTATTTCTTGTGTTGTTGTTGAGGTATTCATTTCTTGTTGTTGTGTTAGGTATCATTTCTTGTTGTTGTTGTTGAGGTATATTTCTTGTTGTTTGTTTAGGTATCATTTCTTGTTGTTTTTAGGTTATTTCTTTGTTGTTGTAGGTATTATTTCTTGTTGTATTATTCTGTTGTTGTTTAGGTATTATTTCTTGTTGAGGTATCATTTCTTGTTGTTGTTGTTGAGGTATTATTTCTTGTTGTTGAGGTATCATTTCTTCTTGTTGTTGTTTAGGTATTATTTCTTGTTGTTTAGGTATTATTTCTTGTTGTTTAGGTATTATTTCTTGTTGTTGAGGTATCATTTCTTGTTGTTTGTTTAGGTATTATTTCTTGTTGTTGTTGAGGTATCATTTCTTGTTGTTGTTGTTGAGGTATTATTTCTTGTTGTTGTTGAGGTATTATTTCTTGTTGTTTAGGTATCATTTTTTGTTGTTGTTTAGGTATCATTTCTTGTTGTTGTTTAGGTATTATTTCTTGTTGTTGTTGTTTAGGTATCATTTCTTGTTGTTTAGGTATTATTTCTTGTTGTTGTTGTTGAGGTATCATTTCTTGTTGTTGTTGTTGGGGTAGTATTTCTGGTCAGTTTTAGACGGATATTTTATATTTTGAAAGGATTGTCAGAAGTTATGTTGGTAATATAAATTATCCATAACTACAGTTTATAGAGTAAAGGTATTCAATATATTTCTGATGCAGTAGGAGTCTTGATTTTGTATTTTGATTTGTTCAGGTAACATCTAAGAAAAGGATGCCGACATTGCTTCACCCCTTCACGCCCAGATCTTTCCTTGGCTTTATAAAATTGTCTGTTGTTAGCCATGAAATAACAAATAGTAACTGAATATACCAAATTAGTTAGTGGACAAGGATACTAAACAGGTCATATCTATAAAATATTGCTTATATTCATTAAAATCGTCTAATGACACCCAAATTACGATTGAAATTACGTTCTGGGCCTCAAGGGGTTGATACTTCATCTTTGGAAAACAGCACTCATTTAATTCTCATTTATTGATGTCATTGTGATTGCCTTAAACCCATCCTTCTCACGGGTGCCGCCCCGTGCTTGTGTGGAGACGGCAGCCTGTAGGGAGAAAGTTGGTACCCTATCTTTTCCTTTTCAATATATAGACGGCAGCCTGTAGGGAGAAAGTTGGTACCCTATCTTTTCCTTTTCAATATATAGACGGCAGCCTGTAGGGAGAAAGTTGGTACCCTATCTTTTCCTTTTCAATATATAGACGGCAGCCTGTAGGGAGAAAGTTGGTACCCTATCTTTTCCTTTTCAATATATAGACGGCAGCCTGTAGGGAGAAAGTTGTACCCTATCTTTTCCTTTTCAATATATAGACGGCAGCCTGTAGGGAGAAAGTTGGTACCCTATCTTTTCCTTTTCAATATATAGACGGCAGCCTGTAGGGAGAAAGTTGGTACCCTATCTTTTCCTTTTCAATATATAGACGGCAGCCTGTAGGGAGAAAGTTGCTACCCTATCTTTTCCTTTTCAATATATAGACGGCAGCCTGTAGGGAGAAAGTTGGTACCCTATCTCTTTTCCTTTTCAAGTATATATATACGTATAAATGATTTACGGAATAATTTACAAAGTGAGCACTGTTGAAGGTTCATTGGAGCACTTTAATTTGTAGGGATGGGCCACTTTTTATCCCCGCATGCATATTATTTTTATGTAAATCAATGAGGTTACTTACATTATACTTTCAGTCGTGTTCTTTCTGACGACTTTAACTAGTAGGGATCGTACACTTTCTCCCCCCCCGACATACATAAGGCCTTCTCCACAATATACCTACTTTTTTAGCAGTTGCATTCTGATCCCCACCCCCCATACACAAGACCTCCAAAATATATGTACTTTTGTTGCATTCTGATACTTTTTCCCCCCCATATATAAGACCTTCTCCAAAATAGACCTACTTTCCTTGCAGCTGCATTCTACACGCCGTTCTTTAAGGAGGTGTGGGACAAGAAGCCGGAGATAGAGCAGGCCTTCAACATGGAGGACCCCTCTGGCCTGGACGACTCCGGCGAGGGCACCCTGGAGCGCCCCTCCCACCACTACCACCGCAGCATCACCCTGCCACCGCCGCGCCGCAACATGCCGCAGCGGTCACGCTCGGCGGAAGGGTGAGCAAAACACTACTACCACACTCTTTTGTTTCCATATACCTGTGTGTGTGTGTGTGTATTTACCTAGTTGTATTTACCTAGTTGTAACATACAGGAAAAGAGCTATGCTCGCACTGTCCCGTCTCCAAATCTACTATTATCCAGCTTGCCTTTGAAGTCCTGAATACTTCTTGCATTAATCACTTTTGCATCAAGGTTGTTCCAGGCTTCTATGCTTCTATATGGGAAGCTGTATTTTTTTATATCTCTCTTGCATGTTGTCCTTTTCAATTTCTTCTCATGACCTCTTGTACTTCTATCGTCCCACACAAACAGATCTTCTCTCAATTTTTTCCAGACCCATTGAGGCTCTGTACACTGCTATAAAATCTCCCCTTTCTCTTCTTTTCTCAAGTGTTGGGAGTTTTAGTCTTGAAAGTCTTTCTTCATATGGTAAATCTCTCAGGCTTGGAGCCATTTTTGTGGCTGCTCTTTGTATTCTCTCAATCTTCCTTATATCCTTCTTATGTGGTGACCAAATCACTGCCGCATATTCCAACCTTGGTCGAATCAAAGATGTTATCAATTTCTTGATCATCTCTTCATCCAGATATTTGAATGCCATTCTTATATTCCTCAGCAACTGATATGTATCTCCTGTGATCTTGTTTATATGCTTCTCTGGTGACAAATTGTCCTTAATCCATACTCCCAGATCTTTTTCGACCTTTGTTTTGATTATCCATTCATTTCCCATCGAATACTTTCCTCTCTGTCTCTTTTTGCTACTGCCCATTTCCATCACTTTACACTTTTTGGCATTAAACTCCATTTCCCATAGTTGACTCCATCTAAAAATCTTATCTAGATCCTTTTGTAAATCCTCACAGTCCTCTTTACTTTCTACTTTTCTTAGTAATTTAGCATCATCAGCGAATAAACTCATAACTGTTCACTCCTTCTGTCATATCATTTACATAGACCAAGAACATCACTGGGGCCAATACTGATCCTTGGGGAAACTCCACTTATCACACTGCACCATTTGACTTTTGATCTTTTATTACTGTTCTCATCTCTCTGTTGCTAAAAAAAGTCTTCCATCCACTTCAGCAACCACCCTTCAATCCTCCTACATGTTCTAGCTTCCAGAGCAGTCTCTTATGAGGTACCTTGTCAAATGCCTTCTTTATGTCCAAGTAAATGCAATCGACCCACCCTCTCTTCCTGTGTCACATCGATCACTCGAGTAAAAGCTTAATAAATTCGTTGTACATGACATTCCTCCTCTAAATCCAAACTGGCCACCTGCAAGTGTGTTTGTCTCTTCCAAATTTTCAACCATCTGTCTTTCACAATTTTTTCACACATTTTTGCCACTACACTTGTTAATGATACTGGCCTGTAATTTAGTGGTTCTTCTTTGTCTCCTCCTTTGTGAATTGGCACAATATTTGCTCTTTTCCAATCAAGCGGGACTCTGCTCTCCTTGAGTGAACTCTCAATTAACTATGTAACTTTCCTGCTAGTTGGTACTGCACTCTTTCATTATCCAATTGACACTCCATCTGGACCCGGGGCTTTTCTCACATCTTGACTTTCCATTAGCCTTTTTACTTCTATTACGTCTCTTTTATGCTTTCCATTATATTTTCTTTTGCTATTATATTTTTCGTTTTAAATTCACTTTCTCTTGTAAATACAGTCTGTAAGCACTTATTCATCACCTCGGTGTGTGTGTGTGTTTTATGTTTACCTGTTGTGTTTAGTGTTGTAATGTCGGAAAAGAGTTATGTGTTGCTTTTGTCCCGTCTCCAAATGTCTTTATCCCAGCGTGCCTTGGAGTCCGATACTCTTCATTAACCCTTTGCATCGAGTTGTCCATGATTCTATCTTTTGGGAAGCGTGTATTTTTATATCCCTACTTGCCTCCTTTCAATTTCCCCAGACTCGCCCATTTCGTCCAAAAACCCGACTTCTCTGTCAATTTTCCACACCCAATTGATGCCTGAACTGCTATAAATTCACCATTTCTCTTCTGCTCAGAGTGGGAGTTAGTGCTTGAAGTGTGTCTTGTATGGTAATCTCTAGTTGTGAGCTGTGTGGTGTGTGTGTGTTGTATGTATGTATGTGATGTGTGTGTGTGTGTATGTAGGGGGTGTGTGTATGTGTGTGTGTGTGTGTGTGTGTGTTGTATGTATGTCAGTATGAACTATGTTCCATCTGTGAATATATTGTATTTTGGCGTATTGGCCTGTGGTATGTAGTGTAGGTATTCCCGCATGTATGTTCACTGTATGGTATGTCGTAAGTATGTGTATGTAATTTCGTATGCAGCCATGACAATGCATGCATGCAACGATGCATACTGCTGTATGTAGGTAGCAGAAATATGTATGTAAGTATGCTTATGATGTTGTATGTATGTATGTACTGAGTATGTATGTATGTATTTGTTATGTATGTATGTATGTATTACGAGAGGTATGTTAGTATTATGTGGGTGTGGTTGTGGTACGCTGTGGTGTTTTCGCTGACTAATCCCATGCAACCGACTCCCTTCCGTGCTCAATTCATTATAGGTGAACGCATGCCTATCCTGCCCTGGTGAGAGGTGGATTTTCTGCGTTGAACGTTCATGGACTTTACGCAACAATCTTTGCTATCGATAGGTTCCACCGTATGAAAATCACTCATACGGTGGTATACGCTGGTCATTACCGATACAAAGAAAATTATTTTTAAGCTGCTTAAATTTGGTGCGATTGACGTAATGATACGCTAACATACGCTAATACGATAGAGGTACGACAAGTACGTAGCCATCGGTCAGTACGTGGCATACGCTGGCGTACCTACTCCTACGCTGCTCACAGGCTCAATACGGTAAGTATACGTACAATTCTGCATTTTCAAGGGCTTTTTCTGCGTATGAAAATTATTTTATGAAATTTTTTACGCAACTCATACGTTTCTCTCATACGCAATAGTGTGACAGGGCCATCACCGGTGACAGGCTGATGACAACCTCTCTCTCATACTGTTAGCTGTTACATTAACTATTTTTTTATCATATAGTTTTATAATACGGCTGCATGGTTTTATGAATGGCTTGCGATTTGACGGTAAAACAACGAGTCACTATACCTTCCATTACACTTGGCACGGCAGCTCACGCGACGCTGCCGGCCGAGTGACCTTGACACAGCCCCACCCGGTCATTCCTGGTCACTCCTCCGCCATGGAAGGTCATAAAAGCATGGAGACTTTTACCCCAGTGGTGGTGGTGGGAACATAAGTCAAAATAATAGAAAAAACAAACTATATTGAGAGTAAGAGCGAAAGAGAGAGGTTAAGAGTGTGGCGGCCTGGCGGAGGTATTGGGGTGACGTGACACCACACTTGTGACACTGGACTTGACCTGGCCCACCCGAAGGACAAAGATAAAATGGGTTGACTATAGCTGGAAACCCTATTTTGTATTGATTCTATTATGGCTTGAGTTCAATGGGGATGTCTTTTTGACCTCCATAACCCGGTGAAGTCATCCTATGTCTGGTGGAGTTCAATGGGGATGTCTTTTTGACCTCCATAACCCGGTGAAGTCATCCTATGTCTGGTGGAGTTCAATGGGGATGTCTTTTTGACCTCCATAACCCGGTGAAGTCATCCTATGTCTGGTGGAGTTCAATGGGGATGTCTTTTTGACCTCCATAACCCGGTGAAGTCATCCTATGTCTGGTGGAGTTCAATGGAGATGTCTTTTTGACCTCCATAACCCGGTGAAGTCATCCTATGTCTGGTGGAGTTCAATGGGGATGTCTTTTTGACCTCCATAACCCAGTGAAGCCATCCTATGTCTGGTGGAATTCAATGGGGATGTCTTTTTGACCTCCATAACCCGGTGAAGTCATCCTATGTCTGGTGGAGTTCAATGGGGATGTCTTTTTGACCTCCATAACCCGGTGAAGTCATCCTATGTCTGGTGGAGTTCAATGGGGATGTCTTTTTGACCTCCATAACCCGGTGAAGCTATCCTATGTCTGGTGGAGTTCAATGGGGATGTCTTTTTGACCTCCATAACCCGATGAAGTCATCCTATGTCTGGTGGAGTTCAATGGGGATGTCTTTTTGACCTCCATAACCCGGTGAAGCCATCCTATGTCTGGTGGAGTTCAATGGGGATGTCTTTTTGACCTCCATAACCCGGTGAAGCCATCCTATGTCTGGTGGAGTTCAATGGGGATGTCTTTTTGACCTCCATAACCCGGTGAAGCCATCCTATGTCTGGTGGAGTTCAATGGGGATGTCTTTTTGACCTCCATAACCCGGTGAAGCCATCCTATGTCTGGTGGAGTTCAATGGGGATGTCTTTTTGACCTCCATAACCCGGTGAAGCCATCCTATGTCTGGTGGAGTTCAATGGGGATGTCTTTTTGACCTCCATAACCCGGTGAAGTCATCCTATGTCTGGTGGAGTTCAATGGGGATGTCTTTTTGACCTCCATAACCCGGTGAAGTCATCCTATGTCTGGTGGAGTTCAATGGGGATGTCTTTTTGACCTCCATAACCCGGTGAAGTCATCCTATGTCTGGTGGAGTTCAATGGGGATGTCTTTTTGACCTCCATAACCCGGTGAAGCCATCCTATGTCTGGTGGAGTTCAATGGGGATGTCTTTTTGACCTCCATAACCCGGTGAAGTCATCCTATGTCTGGTGGAGTTCAATGGGGATGTCTTTTTGACCTCCATAACCCGGTGAAGTCATCCTATGTCTGGTGGAGTTCAATGGGGATGTCTTTTTGACCTCCATAACCCGGTGAAGTCATCCTATGTCTGGTGGAGTTCAATGGGGATGTCTTTTTGACCTCCATAACCCGGTGAAGTCATCCTATGTCTGGTGGAGTCATGAAAGTTTAGGAAGAGCCTCAGATACTTTCACAGAATGGTTAATGGTTTGGAAATAGTGTGATGCAGTGCAGTCACAGCGAGGGCTTATAGTGATGCCTCTTACGGTGGTTTGACATGTTGGTACATATGGCCTAGCTTTTGCTCTATTTTCTGTATGGATTCCATTAAATATAGATACATATGTACTATCGGAAAATGTAATTACCTTTAGGGGTTTTGCAAAGGGAACGAATTTTCATGTATTGTGAGCCTACTGCATTTAGCTTTATTTATCTGTTATTTAGCATCCGACACTGGACTACTAGGCTAGACTGTAATCATGCCTAGACTGCTTCGTGCTTTCTATATTCCAATGCACAAAAAAGGCTTTCGTAAAATACCTCAGTAACTAGGGACCGTCCTATTCCCTGGATATAATACACCTCAGAACTAGGGACCGTCCTATACCCTGGATATAATACCTCAGTACTAGGGACCGTCCTATACCCGGGATATAATACACCTCAGTACTAGGGACCGTCCTATACCCGGGATATAATACACCTCAGTACTAGGGACCGTCCTACACCCTGGATATAATACACCTCAGTACTAGGGACCGTCCTACACCCTGGATATAATACACCTCAGTACTAGGGACCGTCCTACACCCTGGATATAATACACCTCAGAACTAGGGACCTTCCTACACCCTGGATATAATACACCTCAGTACTAGGGACCGTCCTACACCCTGGATATAATACACCTCAGAACTAGGGACCGTCCTATTCCCTGGATATAATACACCTCAGAACTAGGGACCGCCCTATACCCTGGATATAATACACCTCAGTACTAGGGACCGTCCTATACCCTGGATATAATACACCTCAGAACTAGGGACCGTCCTATACCCTGGATATAATACACCTCAGTACTAGGGACCGTCCTATACCCGGGATATAATACACCTCAGTACTAGGGACCGCCCTATACCCTGGATATAATACACCTCAGTACTAGGGACCGTCCTATACCCGGGATATAATACACCTCAGAACTAGGGACCGTCCTATACCCTGGATATAATACACCTCAGAACTAGGGACCGTCCTATACCCTGGATATAATACACCTCAGTACTAGGGACCGTCCTATACCCTGGATATAATACACCTCAGTACTAGGGACCGTCCTATACCCTGGATATAATACACCTCAGAACTAGGGACCGTCCTATACCCTGGATATAATACACCTCAGAACTAGGGACCGTCCTATACCCTGGATATAATACACCTCAGTACTAGGGACCGTCCTATACCCTGGATATAATACACCTCAGTACTAGGGACCGTCCTATACCCTGGATATAATACACCTCAGTACTAGGGACCGCCCTATACCCGGGATATAATACACCTCAGTACTAGGGACCGCCCTATACCCTGGATATAATACACCTCAGTACTAGGGACCGTCCTATACCCTGGATATAATACACCTCAGTACTAGGGACCGTCCTATACCCTGGATATAATACACCTCAGTACTAGGGACCGTCCTATACCCTGGATATAATACCTCAGAACTAGGGACCGTCCTATACCCGGGATATAATACACCTCAGAACTAGGGACCGTCCTATACCCTGGATATAATACACCTCAGTACTAGGGACCGTCCTATACCCTGGATATAATACACCTCAGTACTAGGGACCGTCCTATACCCGGGATATAATACACCTCAGAACTAGGGACCGTCCTATACCCTGGATATAATACACCTCAGTACTAGGGACCGTCCTATACCCGGGATATAATACACCTCAGAACTAGGGACCGTCCTATACCCTGGATATAATACACCTCAGAACTAGGGACCGTCCTATACCCTGGATATAATACACCTCAGAACTAGGGACCGTCCTATACCCGGGATATAATACACCTCAGAACTAGGGACCGTCCTATACCCGGGATATAATACACCTCAGAACTAGGGACCGTCCTATACCCTGGATATAATACACCTCAGTACTAGGGACCGTCCTATACCCTGGATATAATACACCTCAGAACTAGGGACCGCCCTATACCCTGGATATAATACACCTCAGAACTAGGGACCGTCCTATACCCTGGATATAATACACCTCAGAACTAGGGACCGCCCTATACCCTGGATATAATACACCTCAGAACTAGGGACCGCCCTATACCCTGGATATAATACACCTCAGAACTAGGGACCGTCCTATACCCTGGATATAATACACCTCAGAACTAGGGACCGTCCTATACCCGGGATATAATACACCTCAGTACTAGGGACCGTCCTATACCCTGGATATAATACACCTCAGAACTAGGGACCGTCCTATACCCTGGATATAATACACCTCAGAACTAGGGACCGTCCTATACCCTGGATATAATACCTCAGAACTAGGGACCGTCCTATACCCGGGATATAATACACCTCAGAACTAGGGACCGCCCTATACCCTGGATATAATACACCTCAGTACTAGGGACCGCCCTATACCCTGGATATAATACACCTCAGTACTAGGGACCGTCCTATACCCTGGATATAATACACCTCAGAACTAGGGACCGTCCTACACCCGGGATATAATACACCTCAGAACTAGGGACCGTCCTATACCCTGGATATAATACACCTCAGAACTAGGGACCGTCCTATACCCTGGATATAATACACCTCAGAACTAGGGACCGTCCTATACCCTGGATATAATACCTCAGAACTAGGGACCGTCCTATACCCGGGATATAATACACCTCAGTACTAGGGACCGTCCTATACCCTGGATATAATACACCTCAGTACTAGGGACCGTCCTATACCCTGGATATAATACACCTCAGTACTAGGGACCGCCCTATACCCTGGATATAATACACCTCAGTACTAGGGACCGTCCTACACCCTGGATATAATACACCTCAGTACTAGGGACCGTCCTATACCCTGGATATAATACACCTCAGTACTAGGGACCGTCCTATACCCGGGATATAATACACCTCAGTACTAGGGACCGCCCTATACCCTGGATATAATACACCTCAGAACTAGGGACCGCCCTATACCCGGGATATAATACACCTCAGAACTAGGGACCGTCCTATACCCTGGATATAATACACCTCAGTACTAGGACCGTCCTACACCCTGGATATAATACACCTCAGTACTAGGGACCGCCCTATACCCTGGATATAATACACCTCAGAACTAGGGACCGTCCTATACCCTGGATATAATACACCTCAGAACTAGGGACCGTCCTATACCCTGGATATAATACACCTCAGTACTAGGGACCGTCCTATACCCGGGATATAATACCTCAGAACTAGGGACCGTCCTATACCCTGGATATAATACACCTCAGTACTAGGGACCGTCCTATACCCTGGATATAATACACCTCAGTACTAGGGACCGTCCTATACCCTGGATATAATACACCTCAGAACTAGGGACCGCCCTATACCCTGGATATAATACACCTCAGTACTAGGACCGTCCTACACCCGGGATATAATACACCTCAGTACTAGGGACCGTCCTACACCCTGGATATAATACACCTCAGAACTAGGGACCGTCCTATACCCTGGATATAATACACCTCAGAACTAGGGACCGCCCTATACCCTGGATATAATACACCTCAGTACTAGGGACCGTCCTACACCCTGGATATAATACACCTCAGTACTAGGGACCGTCCTACACCCGGATATAATACACCTCAGAACTAGGGACCGTCCTACACCCTGGATATAATACACCTCAGTACTAGGGACCGTCCTATACCCTGGATATAATACCTCAGAACTAGGGACCGTCCTATACCCGGGATATAATACACCTCAGTACTAGGGACCGTCCTATACCCGGGATATAATACACCTCAGTACTAGGGACCGTCCTACACCCGGGATATAATACACCTCAGTACTAGGGACCGTCCTACACCCTGGATATAATACACCTCAGTACTAGGGACCGTCCTATACCCTGGATATAATACCTCAGAACTAGGGACCGTCCTATACCCGGGATATAATACACCTCAGAACTAGGGACCGTCCTACACCCGGGATATAATACACCTCAGTACTAGGGACCGTCCTATACCCTGGATATAATACACCTCAGAACTAGGGACCGTCCTATACCCTGGATATAATACACCTCAGTACTAGGGACCGTCCTATACCCTGGATATAATACACCTCAGAACTAGGGACCGTCCTATACCCTGGATATAATACACCTCAGTACTAGGGACCGCCCTATACCCTGGATATAATACACCTCAGTACTAGGGACCGTCCTACACCCTGGATATAATACACCTCAGTACTAGGGACCGTCCTATACCCTGGATATAATACACCTCAGAACTAGGGACCGTCCTATACCCTGGATATAATACACCTCAGTACTAGGGACCGTCCTATACCCTGGATATAATACACCTCAGAACTAGGGACCGTCCTATACCCTGGATATAATACACCTCAGAACTAGGGACCGTCCTATACCCGGGATATAATACACCTCAGTACTAGGGACCGTCCTACACCCGGGATATAATACACCTCAGTACTAGGGACCGTCCTACACCCTGGATATAATACACCTCAGTACTAGGGACCGTCCTATACCCTGGATATAATACCTCAGAACTAGGGACCGTCCTATACCCGGGATATAATACACCTCAGAACTAGGGACCGTCCTATACCCTGGATATAATACACCTCAGTACTAGGGACCGTCCTATACCCTGGATATAATACACCTCAGAACTAGGGACCGTCCTATACCCGGGATATAATACACCTCAGAACTAGGGACCGTCCTATACCCTGGATATAATACACCTCAGTACTAGGGACCGTCCTATTCCCTGGATATAATACACCTCAGAACTAGGGACCGTCCTATACCCTGGATATAATACACCTCAGTACTAGGGACCGTCCTATACCCGGGATATAATACACCTCAGTACTAGGGACCGTCCTATACCCGGGATATAATACACCTCAGAACTAGGGACCGTCCTATACCCTGGATATAATACACCTCAGTACTAGGGACCGTCCTATACCCTGGATATAATACCTCAGAACTAGGGACCGTCCTATACCCGGGATATAATACACCTCAGAACTAGGGACCGTCCTATACCCTGGATATAATACACCTCAGAACTAGGGACCGTCCTATACCCGGGATATAATACACCTCAGAACTAGGGACCGTCCTATACCCTGGATATAATAACCTCAGTACTAGGGACCGTCCTATACCCGGGATATAATACACCTCAGTACTAGGGACCGTCCTATACCCGGGATATAATACACCTCAGAACTAGGGACCGTCCTATACCCGGGATATAATACACCTCAGAACTAGGGACCGTCCTATACCCTGGATATAATACACCTCAGAACTAGGGACCGTCCTATAACCGGGATATACAATCCCAGCCGTAACAACCTGTCGTCAGGTGGCTACCTGTGAGTGGGAGTTGTGATGCAAGACTATCTTTACTTAGTCACCAAGCTCCCTTAGTACCTATTAGAATTGTGATCATGTCATACAAAAAACATACATCAAAACCTACATTGCAAGTGAAAATTTTGGGATCCCCTTATACTGTGATCCTCTTAGACTGGACTACTAAACATGACATCAAAGATCTAAGAGTTGCCGTGTGCTAAGTGGGCGTGTTGTGTTGTCCGCCAGCAGTAGTTCTGAGATCTACGAGACGGTGCCCGTGGACGGCAACCCGGGCGACGACCTGGACGAGCCGCTGTCCCCCGTGTTCCCGGACGACCAGCCCCTCACGCCCTCGGACGACTCGGACATCTACTCCCACATTGACAACGACGAGGAGGAGCACTTGGTGAAGCCCTCGCAGTTCAAGAAGCAGCACAGGTTTCAGCAAGGTAAGCTTGATACAAATTACAATAGAACATATACACATAAGAACTCACAAACCATCAATTTCTTACTACGTACTTAAAGATTAGATTGTACACCCACACACATTTTTCACTTGTAATGCTTCTATCATACTCTGACAAGGTTTGACCCATGCTATCTAACATGGTGACAGCTTCTTAACAATCTTTCAATGAATGCAGGAATTAAAGTTAACCTTTAGCATGCTTTCTTTGCAATGATGCAGATTTGTGGCTGACTCATTTTTGGCCCCTTAAAGGAATACAAATTCCTAGTCCATGAGTGATTTGGATTTACAGCTTTACTCAGCATACTTTATGATGCACCATATATGAGATTTGAAGACAGTGATGGATACATAGTGTTGTGTTTATATGCCCATGTTTTCAGCATTTACCGTTAAGTGATAGTTTGATTACAATGTTGTCTCACAATTAGTATGTCATGAACAGTAAAGTGATGATATCAGATGTTTTGAGGGAATTTTATTTTGGTTGACGGTTGGCTTTGCATCAGCCCGTCACTCAGGCCGGGGTGTGTCGGGTGTCTGGTGTGTCGGGTGTCTGGTGTGTCGGGTGTCTGGTGTGTTGGGTGTCTGGTGTGTTGGGTGTCGGGTGTGCCTGGTGTGTTGGGTGTCGGGTGTGCCTGGTGTGTCGGGTGTGCCTGGTGTGTCGGGTGTGCCTGGTGTGTCGGGTGTGCCGGGTGTGCCTGGTGGGGCGCCCGGGTCTTCCTTGCACAGACTGGTCTTTGTTCAGGTCAAACTTTTAATGTTTTCTCGGGTTTGTACATTATCATTGGAGGTGAAAAATCTGACCCCAAATGGAAACATGGTGAGATAGGATATGCAGTTCATGGGCTGCAGGCGTCTTATCTCCCCAATAGATAGTGAATGGGTATTCTTTCATGGGTCAAGCAAGATAGAAGAGGTATAGAGTCAGGCAGAAGTTCATCATGCACTTTTATTATGGATTTTGTAACCGGAAAGAAACGTTACCTCATTATAAAACATGCACTGAGGCATTTAACCCCTTCACGCCCAGATCTTTCCTTGGCTATACAAAATTGTCTGTTGTTAGCCATAAAATTACAAAAAGTATGTATATACCAAATTTGCTAGTGGACAAGGATATACTAAACTGGTCATATCTATAAAATATTGCTTATATTCACTAAAAATCATCTAATGGTACCCAAATTACAATGGAAATAACGTTCTGGGCCTCAAGGGGTTAAAGCATCATATGGTATAGCGTTTTGTTTTAGCGATTCATAAGCCATCAGACGACAGATGCTCGAGAGATTAGTCATGCAAGCAAATCTTTCAAGTTTGGTATACAGGTTGAAGTTCCCAAACTCGGCAACCTTGGGACCAGCGCCGAGCCGAGTAATGGATTTTCCGACTTTTAGAACGTAGATATATTAAGGGGAAAAAATGGTTTGGGAGCCATAATACCAATGACAGACCTGTAGAAGTACACAAAATAACAGTGTACACAACTCTACAGTCACAACACCACTGAACAATAACAACAAACAAATCGGCGGGAGAAACCAAGCGGCCTAGTGTGGTGGCACCCAGCGGCCGACCCGGCAACTACGCGCCGGGTTTTGGGTGTTCTGCCGTGTTTTGGAAAATCCGGAACCATAGCCGAGTTTTGTGTGTTGCCGAGTCTTGGGATGCCGAGTTTGGGAACTTCAACCTGTATTGTGGAGATAAGAGGATGGTCTTTCACAGCTGTCCATTAAAGTGACATGAGTTGAAGGTTAGCCAATGGATAATATTCAGATTAGTCATGCAGGAAATTTTTCATGTTAGTTTGGTGTCAAGACAAGATTAAGATGGGAGACAAGAGGATAGTGTTTCCCATGCTGGCCATTAACCCCTTGAGGCCCAGAACGTAATTTCCATTGTAATTTAGCTACCATTAGACGATTTTAGTGAATATAAGCAATATTTTATAGCTATGACCTGTTTAATATCCTTGTCAACTAACTAAATTGGTATATTAAGGTACTTTTCGTAATTTTATGGCTTGACAACATACAACTTTTTATAGCAAAGGAAAGATCTGGGCGTGAAGGGGTTACAGTGACCTTGAGTTGAAGGTTTGCCGATGGATAATGTTCAGCTATCCTCAAAGATTATGGAAAGAGGTGAATCAAACAGTTCAGTATAGAAGATATATTAAGATAGTGAGAGATAATAGAAGGGAGACTTGCATTGATTAGTAGTAGTGTTCTTCCTTACCTGCCTTGTGTGTGCTGAAGGTTGTCATCAGCCTGGTAGAGGAGACTCAATCTGGTGCCTTACTCACGGCAAAGGTGACCATTTCTTGCTATTATTAACCCCTTCGCGCCCAGATCTTTCCTTTGCTATATAAAGTTGTATGTTGTCGAGCTATGAAATTACGAAAAGTTACTAAATATACCAAATTAGTTAGTGGACGGGAATACTAAACAGGTCATAGCTATAAAATACTGCTTATATTCACTAAAAATTGTCTGGTGGTACCCAAATTACGATGGAAATTACGTTCTGGGTCTCACGGGGTTAACAACAACCATAATATATGCAATACGGCAACTAAGGAAACATTTTTACTAATTAATATTTTGTTGTGTTTATCAGTTTACTATGAGCCAACCTCTGACTAGATCTGAGAACACAGAGTTTGCTACACATGAAAGCTTCCTTCTTGATAGTACGTTGAGGCTACAACATCACGCGCAATAATACATTATTCATATTTATTAGAAAGTGTTAAGTTACATAGATTCATACATTCATATCATATATTTGTGACAGTTATGTATACTTTAATACATTACAAACCTATGAATTGGCAAAATTTCTCGCTGAAAATATAAGCCCGTGGTGGTAGCCGGGCGGACAAGGCCTGGGCAGCGTGCCTGGTTCCTGCGTTGGTCCGCCCGCCGCTAGTTTTTCTGGCAGTAATTCGTATCGTCAATAACTAGTTTTTTGTTTTTTATTTTTACTTTTTTCCCATCATGAGGAACTGGCCAAAGGTAAAACAAAGATTAAATAACAAAATCCTGCCAGCTGCCAGACCCTGCTGTATAAAGAAGACAGCAAGAGATGGCACAAAGGGGGGGTGGGACTATTTAGTTAAGAAGGTGTTTTGACAATCCTCTCTTGAAAAAATGTAAGGGGTAGGAAAGTGGAGAAATAGAAACAGGAAGAGAGTTGCAGAGTTTACCAGAGAAAGGGATGAAAGACAAGATAAAGTTAGTTGACTGTTAGTTAAAGACAAGTTAACTCTTGTAATAGTAAGCTGGACATATTAGGTGTGGAAATAAAAAGAAAGTTTGTGCAGCGAGGCCGCGGGAGGGGGGGAGGTATGCAGTTAGCAAGTTCAGAAGAGCAGTGAGCATGAAAATGATGATAGGAGATAGCAAGAGAAGCAACTTTGCGGCGGTGATTTAAAGATTGAAGACAGTCAGTTAGTTAGATAGTTAGTTAGATTAGTTAGATAGATGAGTTAGTTAGACAGAAGAGAGTTAGATATGAATAGATATAATATTTAGGTAGAAGACTGCTTTTTTCACTATTTATGACTTAATAAGGAATCTTTTTGTTTGAAAATGGAAACTGAGCAAGAGCTTGTGCATGTGAGAGTGTTTTGATATGTTGTCAAATATGGAATGTTTTCTTCCAGAATTTTTCTTTTATAGAGCTTTATCTTCCTCTTTCTTTGAATTGCTAGTTATTATTATCAGGGAAACCATATCAGAATTACAAAAAAAAGTGTCGATACTACCGTAGATAACAGTAAAGTCACCAGGACAGCGCTTTTTTCTATTTACAGACGTCTGGTGGCGTTAATACTTACATTTTTACATCCATGATTTCAGGAAAGTTAGAAGGGGCTATCTGGAGAGTCTTGTCATTTTGTGTCCTCATCTGTGTCATATTATGGCTATAAATGAACAAATTACAAAAATATCAACCGAGTGGCGACCTACACTAAGATCGCCAGCTAGTGTTTATGTTCTGAGTGTCCTCGCGCCGTCGTCGTCGTCGCCCGAAAAAAAAACGAGTAGCGAAATTTGAAACCGTATATACTTGCAGATACAAAGTATAAAACAACGCTGAAATAGGGTAGATTATACAGTCATGATATAAACTACTGCGTACCATCTTCAGTGCACATACACAGCAGTAGTGATGCTATAATTCGTAATATATGGCGGCTGGCGACTATAGTGTTATCTACGGTAGATGGTATGAAGCCAACACTACATCAAGGACGTCAGCTTTAGATCAGTCCTGCTGGAGCCTGAATAATATCAACATTTCAGTGCACAATGGAGAACTAAATGATTAAATAGCAGTCACGGTATTCACTCCTATGGAAGACTGAAATATGTCAAGTGGCTACATCCACCGTTAGTTAGTGCATTGGACACTAATATGGTTATGTCAATGTTTTCTATGAAAGGATGACTATTTTGTGTTTTATTAAGCAAGCTGAGAATTTTGTGATCAGCAGAACTTTGAGGCAGTGGTGCATTGCATTCCCTGTCACAAGTTGCACCGAGTGACATTGTAAATAGTCATATAATCCTCTCGGCATGATTCTGGTAGTGCAGTCAGTCTTCTTTGTTTACTATTAACAAGTGGTGCAAGTGTTAGAATTATAGCACTGGCCTGCCACAGTGTGCTGTGGATGCCATTCAGTGGTGGTTTGACAGGCAGTAGTGTTGGGGCGTCACCTTGAAGTGTGATGACAAAGTATCTGGATGCATTTTGCTTTCCTAATATTTCTGGGCCTCCAAGTTAACTGTTGTGTCTGAGCATGTTCCTGTCTCTGTTGGGTTCTTTTCTGGTGGCCTCTTTGTCTGTCTCATGTTTTTCAGTGGCTTGTGTTGTGAGATGCATTTCCTGTAACTTCGAAAATAGAACGTTATGTCGGCTTTTGATATTGTCAAAAGTTACCCCCTTCACGCACGGTGACGCGATCGCGTCAAAACGGGCCCGTCTGCAATCTGAGCTTTTGACGCGAATTGCGTCAAAAAACAGTTAAAAATTCCCCCAAAATAAAGTATTTATCAGAATTGCGTCAAAATTTTCTGCGTCAAAGATCCAAGCTAGACCTATAAAATAAACTAATTGTCAACTCTCGTGTGAGTGGATGTGAAATGATAAGGGTTTGTGTGTCAGTTTCCACTCAGCAGGCAGCCTGTGCGCGCGGATTGTCGTCCCTTTAAAACGTGTCCCGAGCTGGCCGTACTGGCCATATGAAAATTATAATGATAGCGTTGGAATCCTCATAAAAATCCACCTTTATTGGCATATAAACCATAAAAAGTTGACTCGGGAAGTTTCGAGCTACGAAGTGGTGAACTTATTTCTTATTTCTCTTTACTCAATATTTTTTCGGAGTTGGTAAATTCCGCTATTTATTTGCATTTCTTGTTATTTTTTTCTTTCATAAGGCAGAATAATATCTTGCAAAACCAATGATATATAATAATGTCAGGAAAAAAGAATACACGTTGGTGAAATTGATAACATAAAAAAATAATTCGCCGCACAGTTTGGCCATTTCGCGGGGCCCCTTAGGGAGCATAAGACGGATGTCGCAGTGGACGGAAAAACTTATTAAACTTTTTGTGCGTGAAAGGGTTAAGAAGAAACTGGCGCAGGAAAATTATTCAAAATAAATCCACGGAAAGTTGTCTTGTAAGGCGTGCTCAAGCTTTTATCAAGGGACTTTTTTTCAAGTTTTAATCAATGCTCAAGCTTTTGTTTTTATCTTCATTTATTTAATTTTATATATATTTATTTTATATATTATTTGTTTTATTTAATGAGACTGTGTGTTTGTGTCTGCATTTTTCTTTATGTCTTGTGTATGTGTATGTGGTGCTGTGTGGCTGTGGGTAATATTTCATTTCTACGGACTATAGACCTTATTACAAGTGCAGATGAAACCACCTCCACAGCACAGAGTGAAAGTGCCGTGTTTGAGGGTGCGGTGGGTGGGGAGAAACACGTCCGTCCTGGCGTGTCGCTCGCCGCCTTGCAATGCGCTACGTCTCATAGCGTGGATAGCTTAGGCAAAGAGAAAAATCATTGAAATTTTTTTTAATCCGTGAGAAGTTGAATGTGAACAAAAGATGTCTGAAAATATTGCAGAGGATTTAACTTGTGAATTTGGCTTTTTTTGTACAATTCCTTTTTAGTAGAGTGCATTCTTGTGAGATTTGAGAATTTTGATAAACTTAAAATTTTCATAGAATTGAAATCTTTTAGCCCCTTCACGCACAGATCTTTCCTTTGCTATATGAAATCCTCTGTTATTAGCCATAAAATAACGAAAAGTAACTGAATATACCAAATTAGTTAGTGTACAAGGATACTAAACAGGTCATAGCTATAAAATATTGCTTATATTCACTATAATCGTCTAATGGTACCCAAATTACAATGGAAATTACGTTCTGGGTCTCTCGGGGTTAAGTAGGGTTTATAATGTAAATATATAGACATATCTCATTAAATAGTAGCGTTTATTTAGGATGTGTAAGCTACGAGTTGTATTGAGGCAGTGTTTGCGAAGTGCTCTGTTTTTGTGCCCCACTTGTTGGAGAAGGTCTTAGGCATGAAAGGAAGAAAAACAAACAATTATATATAAGCAAATTCTTAGAGTAGGTTGAGAGGAGGAGTGTAGTACTTCTGTCTTTTTTTTAACGAGGCAAAAAATCCTGCCTCCTTGCTGCTTACTGACTGATATTGGATGCCAGGAGAAGAGAATACTACGTTTCTTCTAAATTTCAGCTGTATTTTATCATAGTTAACCATAGTATCAGGTAAACATAGACATCATTTTAAGCACGAGACCTGGAGATAACATGGAATTTTTGCCTTTAAAAAAAAAAAAATTATAATACACTGGAGTCACGAAATTCACTGGGGCTACGTACTGAGCCCCCCCCCCCCCCCCCCCCATGAATAATGCAAAACCACAAATACTGCAAATGGTCCCCACAAACCTACATGCAAACCCAGCACGCCCCAAAATTAAGTTCTCCGAGTCCATGACGGGCGGCCGACCTGCATGAGGCTTTATGTAAACAAACAGTCGGACACCAGGCATTCACAACCATTAGATCATTACATCAACACCACAAGACATTTCACGATCAGAAGTATGATATCCCGATGTGTTTTATGTGTTTCGGATGACAGTCACTTTAAAAATTGTCTAAATACACACAACCCTCGTTTTCCCAGACTAATACAGGGGAGCACTGGTCCGAGAACCGCAAACGTCCGGGAATCGCAAGTCCGAGGCCATTACCCACCCTCGGACGTTTATCCTACTCTAGTATTTACTGTCCGGCAACCGCCAATATCAACTACCCCGCCGCGGACTTTTACGTCACTTTGTTGTTTTTAGGGCTGCGAGGATCCCTTGGGGAACACTATGAGCCCTGGTGATGTCCTATGATGCTATCACAGGTGCTGTAGTTGACCTGTCTTCCTCAGGAAGGCACAGGTGAGGCGGATGACAGCATGTTGCCGGGAGGGGTGGACGCCAACTGCAACCAGCAGGGTGGGCAGGTCACAGGTGGTGAGGAGTTGAGAGTGTGGCACTACACGGTGGGAGTGGAAGCGCAGACACTACAGCAGAAAGTTTTCAATAGTCTCGGAGACGTTCCTGCACCAGGGGCAGTGGGGGTCAGGGGACTGACGGAGGCGGTGGAGGTGAACCGTGAGTGTCGTGTGCCCAAATGTAAACATTACAACCGCTGAGTATGCTGCCACCTGGCGGGAGGCGCGGACACTGACCAGGGGTGACAGGAGACGCTCAGACCGCCGGACAACTTTGTCAATTTACGGACTGGACCAGGCATTTGTCCGGGACTCTGACATATCCCCAGACCTCGGATTTTGTCCGGCAAATCCGATATCCGGGAAATGGAGGTCCGGGAAAACGAGGGCTGTGTGTATGTACGTACTTCAAAATAATTCTAAGCCCGTATTTTAACCTCCTAACCTATCCTAATCGTGTTTTAACCTTTTAACTTAACCTCATCTAACGAAACCTAAACCTAACCCCACGTTTTAACCACCTCACCTAACGCCATGCTTTAACCTCTTAACTTAACCTCGTCTAACCAAACCTAAACCCAACCCCACGTTTTAACCACCTCACCTCACCCAGCCCCTGATAAAATTGTGCCCAGCGAGGGGAAAAGACAAAAGGGAATTGAAATCATGACTCTTAGCTCCGAGCCAAGCGTGTAAACCAGACACCACTGTGTTCACCAAACATAATACAGATATGATATGTAAGCCAAGGAGTTGTGGCCTCTCAGCCTGGTAGTTAGTATTTGTAGTAGTGGTATCTATAGTAATAGTAGTAGTGGTGGTAGTAGTAGTAGTAGCAGTAGTAGTAGTTTGAGGTGGATTTACCACTTTACAAAATCGCTCAGACATTCCTTTGGTTGAAGAGAAATTTTCCTTCCTCCTTCTCCTCTTCCTCCTCCTCCCTCTATCCTCCTCCTCCTCCTCCTCCTCCTCCTCCTCCTCCTCCTCCTCCTCCTCCTCCTCCTCCTCCTCCTCCTCCTCCTCCTCCTCCTCCTCCCCCCTCTATCCTCCTCCTCCTTTGTGTGACCTCTATATCTGGTAGGAGCAGTGGGCTAGCAATGGTGTATGGGGTTTTGGGTGAATGGCAAGGAATAATATGTGTGGGGGGGGGGGGTGATGAGGGGTAGGGAAGGAAAGCCTTGGTATAAGAGAACAGGAATAGTGTATGTCAGGCCCCAGAAGGTGGTTGACAACAGGGCTAGAAGTGTTTATAAATACAGTGCATGGTAACTTTCACATCTTTCCTGGTAAAATCATCCATCGGTGAAGGTTTGAAATCATTGTTATCGCCGTAGGAATGGATGAGTGACTTGTACCCGGCTGTCCTGGACGAGTGACGAATGTGTTGGTTCAGCCCTGCAAGTCTCTGTTCTCAGGGTGACTTGTCTGCCCTGTGGATGGTGTCTCTGTTCTCAGGGTGACTTGTCTGCCCTATGGATGGTGTCTCTGTTCTCAGGGTGACTTGTCTGCCCTGTGGATGGTGTGTCTGTTCTCAGGGTGACTTGTCTGCCCTATGGATGGTGTCTCTGTTCTCAGGGTGACTTGTCTGCCCTGTGGATGGTGTCTCTGTTCTCAGGGTGACTTGTCTGCCCTGTGGATGGTGTCTCTGTTCTCAGGGTGACTTGTCTGCCCTGTGGATGGTGTCTCTGTTCTCAGGGTGACTTGTCTGCCCTGTGGATGGTGTCTCTGTTCTCAGGGTGACTTGTCTGCCCTGTGGATGGTCTCTGTTCTCAGGGTGACTTGTCTGCCTATGGATGTGTCTCTGTTCTCAGGTGACTTGCTGCCTGTGGATGGTGTCTCTGTTCTCAGGGTGACTTGTCTGCCCTGTGGATGGTGTTCTGTTCTCAGGGTGACTTGTCTGCCCTGTGGATGGTGTTCTGTTCTCAGGGTGACTTGTCTGCCCTGTGGATGGTGTCTCTGTTCTCAGGGTGACTTGTCTGCCCTGTGGATGGTGTCTCTGTTCTCAGGGTGACTTGTCTGCCCTGTGGATGGTGTCTCTGTTCTCAGGGTGACTTGTCTGCCTGTGGTGTGTCTCTGTTCTCAGGTGACTGTCTCCCTTGGATGTGTCTCTGTTCTCAGGGTGACTTGTCTGCCCTGTGGATGGTGTCTTGTTCTCAGGGTGACTTGTCTGCCCTGTGGATGGTGTCTGTTCTCAGGGTGACTTGTCTGCCCTGTGGATGGTGTCTCTGTTCCCAGGGTGACTTGTCTGCCCTGTGGATGGTGTCTCTTCCCAGAGTGACTTGTCTGCCCTGTGGATGGTGTCTCTGTTCTCAGGGTGACTTGTCTGCCCTGTGGATGGTGTTCTGTTCTCAGGTGACTTTCTGCCCTGTGGATGGTGTCTCTGTTCTCAGGGTGACTTGTCTGCCCTGTGGATGGTGTCTCTGTTCTCAGGGTGACTTGTCTGCCTGTGGATGGTGTGTCTGTTCTCAGGGTGACTTGTCTGCCCTGTGGATGGTGGTCTCTGTTCTCAGGGTGACTTGTCTGCCCTGTGGATGGTGTCTCTGTTCTCAGGGTGACTTGTCTGCCCTGTGGATGGTGTCTCTGTTCTCAGGGTGACTTGTCTGCCCTGTGGATGGTGTCTCTGTTCTCAGGGTGACTTGTCTGCCCTGTGGATGGTGTCTCTGTTCTCAGGGTGACTTGTCTGCCCTATGGATGGTGTCTCTGTTCTCAGGGTGACTTGTCTGCCCTGTGGATGGTGTCTCTGTTCTCAGGGTGACTTGTCTGCCCTGTGGATGGTGTCTGTTCTCAGGGTGACTTGTCTGCCCTGTGGATGGTGTCTCTGTTCTCAGGGTGACTTGTCTGCCCTGTGGATGGTGTCTCTGTTCTCAGGGTGACTTGTCTGCCCTGTGGATGGTGTCTCTGTTCTCAGGGTGACTTGTCTGCCCTGTGGATGGTGTCTCTGTTCTCAGGGTGACTTGTCTGCCCTGTGGATGGTGTCTCTGTTCTCAGGGTGACTTGTCTGCCCTGTGGATGGTGTCTCTGTTCTCAGGGTGACTTGTCTGCCCTGTGGATGGTGTCTCTGTTCTCAGGGTGACTTGTCTGCCCTATGGATGGTGTCTCTGTTCTCAGGGTGACTTGTCTGCCCTGTGGATGGTGTCTGTTCTCAGGGTGACTTGTCTGCCCTATGGATGGTGTCTCTGTTCTCAGGGTGACTTGTCTGCCCTATGGATGGTGTCTCTGTTCTCAGGGTGACTTTTCTGCCCTGTGGATGGTGTCTCTGTTCTCAGGGTGACTTGTCTGCCCTGTGGATGGTGTCTCTGTTCTCAGGGTGACTTGTCTGCCCTGTGGATGGTGTGTCTGTTCTCAGGGTGACTTGTCTGCCCTGTGGATGGTGTCTCTGTTCTCAGGGTGACTTGTCTGCCCTGTGGATGGTGTCTGTTCTCAGGTGACTTGTCTGCCCTGTGGATGGTGTGTCTGTTCTCAGGGTGACTTGTCTGCCCTGTGGATGGTGTCTCTGTTCTCAGGGTGACTTGTCTGCCCTGTGGATGGTGTCTCTGTTCTCAGGGTGACTTGTCTGCCCTGTGGATGGTGTCTCTGTTCCCAGGGTGACTTGTCTGCCCTGTGGATGGTGTGTCTGTTCTCAGGGTGACTTGTCTGCCCTATGGATGGTGTCTCTGTTCTCAGGGTGACTTGTCTGCCCTGTGGATTGTGTCTCTGTTCTCAGGGTGACTTGTCTGCCCTGTGGATAGTGTGTCTGTTCTCAGGGTGACTTGTCTGCCCTGTGGATGGTGTCTCTGTTCTCAGGGTGACTTGTCTGCCCTGTGGATGGTGTGTCTGTTCTCAGGGTGACTTGTCTGCCCTGTGGATGGTGTCTCTGTTCTCAGGGTGACTTGTCTGCCCTGTGGATGGTGTGTCTGTTCTCAGGGTGACTTGTCTGCCCTGTGGATGGTGTCTCTGTTCTCAGGGTGACTGTTCTGCATGAGTGCGTGTGTCTCTCTTAACCTGCGCTGTATTATTTTGGCAAGGACACTCACGATACCTTAGTCCCGCCGACTCCTATTTCCCCGGCGGGCTGGGTAGCTCCGAGCGGGATGATAAATAGTCAACATACAATGCTCGCCGATATCAAGTATCTCGGCTACCCAGCCTGCCGGGGGAAGTGGAGTCGCCAGGATTAAGCTATCGTGAGTGGCCTTGCCAAACGGAAAACAGTATAGGCTGTGAGGTCTTCTGCTTTTGTAACCAGCATGCCAAAGATACTTCAGCGGCTACCGTACCACGTCATGCTTGCTTCCCTGTCATAATGGCATTGCAGAATATCTTGAAATGGACGTAAGATTAATCTGTTTTTGTGTCGTATTCCGAGCTGCATGAGTCTGAAAATGTTGGTTATTGTACGAGGAGTCCTGGCATTGTGGACGCCCACCCAAGGACTCCCCCCGCCAGGAGACGCCAAGTGTTTGCATCGCTTGTCTGAATTTTAGGATCAATTCAGTGCAGGAAATGGTGTCTGGTTTTGATAATGAGTAGTAATTCATAAGTCATGTGTAGCTTAAATGTGTCAACCTTGAAGAGACTGGGTTATTAGTATGGTTAGTGATGCATGATGACAAGTGAATGTCATGCCATGATATGACCAGCCAAGCCATGCTCACTGCAGACGCTGCTCCCGAAAATACACACGTCTCCTGGAAGCTGTTTTAAAAGTTGTGATTTGTTCATATGGAAGATAAATTTTTATTTATAGTGCTAGAACATAAGAACATAAGAAAATAAGGAAGCCACAAGAGGCCGTGAGACCTACACGTGGTAGCTCCTGTAGCTTTTTCCTTGTTGCATTTTTCTGTGCGTGTGGAGTTTGTGCCGCCTGATGATCCTTGCTGGGCTGTGCATGGCACCTCCTGTGTTCCTGTGACTCATGCTTCAGAAACCCCTAATGTTTTCCCAATAAGAAAGATGGCACTAGTGCACATGCTGCTTGGGCTCCAGTAAGAGTAGGCAAGTATTTGTTATTTGGAATGATGACTGGTTACTTGAATGTCTATGTGTTGACCTGGTTGTAGCATTGAGGGCCTGAGCTGTACTCGCGGGCTCCTGTCTCCTTAATTATGTTGATGATGTTTTTCCTTAAAGGTGATGCAACTCTTTGTCTCCATCAACTCTTTTTGTAGTCCATTCCAGGCGACTACACTTCTACCGGGGAACTATACTTTGTAGTGCTAGGCAAACATCCTCTCAAGCTTTCTTCCTGTCCCCTTAACCACCTAACCCCTTCACACCCAAATCTTTCCTTTGCTATATAACATCATCTAGTGTTTCCCATAAAATTACGAAAAGTAACTGAATATACAAATTAGTTAGTGGACAAGGATACTAAATAGGTCATATCTATAAAATGTTGCTTGTATTCACTAAATCTCGTCTAATGGTAGCAAAATTACAATGGAAATTATGTTCTGGGTCTCAAGGGGTTAAATATCCAGACTTTTTTTTAATATTTAATAGCAGGTCCTTTTTGTCAACTTACAAGTTATTTATCAATCTGTCTACAGTAAGTAAGTCTTCTCTCTTGCTCCTTTGTTCAGGTGTTGACAGTTTCATTTCCTTCAGTCTTAACTCCTTTGTTCAGGTGTTGACAGTTTCATTTCCTTCAGTCTTAACTCCTTTGTTCATGTATTGACAGTTTCATTTCCTTCAGTCTTAACTCCTTTGTTCAGGTGTTGACAGTTTCATTTCCTTCAGTCTTAACTCCTTTGTTCAGGTGTTGACAGTTTCATTTCCTTCAGTCTTAACTCCTTTGTTCAGGTGTTGACAGTTTCATTTCCTTCAGTCTTAACTCCTTTGTTCAAGTGTTGACAGTTTCATTTCCTTCAGTCTTAACTCCTTTGTTCAGGTGTTGACAGTTTCATTTCCTTCAGTCTTAACTCCTTTTTCAGGTGTTGACAGTTTCATTTCCTTCAGTCTTAACTCCTTTGTTCAAGTGTTGACAGTTTCATTTCCTTCAGTCTTAACTCCTTTGTTCAGGTGTTGACAGTTTCATTTCCTTCAGTCTTAACTCCTTTGTTCAAGTGTTGACAGTTTCATTTCCTTCAGTCTTAACTCCTTTGTTCAAGTGTTGACAGTTTCATTTCCTTCAGTCTTAACTCCTTTGTTCAGGTGTTGACAGTTTCATTTCCTTCAGTCTTAACTCCTTTGTTCAGGTGTTGACAGTTTCATTTCCTTCAGTCTTAACTCCTTTGTTCAGGTGTTGACAGTTTCATTTCCTTCAGTCTTAACTCCTTTGTTCAGGTGTTGACAGTTTCATTTCCTTCAGTCTTAACTCCTTTGTTCAAGTGTTGACAGTTTCATTTCCTTCAGTCTTAACTCCTTTGTTCAGGTGTTGACAGTTTCATTTCCTTCAGTCTTAACTCTTAGGTCAGATCTCAATTCGTGCACCGCCCTAGTTGTCGTCCTTTGTATTCTTTCCAACTTTTTAGTGTTCTTGATTTTGTAAGACCATGAAATTTCAGTATATTCTGGTTTTGGTGTTATCGTTAGGGTGACTATTTTCTTCATCCTACCTTTATCCGTGAAGTGAAAAGCTACCCTTACGTTACTCAACATTCTTGTGTATCATTAAATATTTAATTCCTGTGCTTTTCTGGTGGTAGATCACCCTCGGATGCTCTTCAAGGGTCTTTTTCTTAATGTTTATGTTATTATAGGACATATTGCTTACAGGTCCAACGGGGTCTCTTCTCACTTCTCTCCATTTCCTATACATGGCATTGACTTGTACGGAAAAATGAAATATCCATCTTTTACTCAATTTATGAATTTAGTTTAAATCATTCTACATTTTTTACGATCTTTGTATTTTCTTATCTTCCTCATCAACTTTGCATCATTAGTAAACAGACTTACGTAACTATTCACTCCATTTGGCGCAGCATTTATGTACATCAGGAACATTATTGATGCTAAAAGTTCAAGAGTTCCTAGTGGTACTCCGCTTGTCACTCCCTTCCACTCCAATGTCTCGTCTCTAACCACTGTTTTAATTTCTCGTCCTTTCCTGTAGTCTTTGATCCAGTTTATAATTGTTCCCTTCAGTCCTCCAGTGTGGTCTAGCCTCCGTAATGGTATCACGACACCAGGGCGGCACCAAACCCCTGGGCTGCCCGTAACCATTCAGGTGGGCTGGAGTTCATATCCACTTTTACGCCTGTTTGGTGAGGCTCTGACGTCCTGCCCGGGTGTGTGATAACAACCTGGTGCCGTTATATTATTTGTTTTCATTGATTGGATCCGTAGTAGTCTGTTATGTAGGACCTTGTGTATTGTTTTTACATTTTTTATTCAGTCTTCCATTTTTATACGCCGGGGTTACGTTCCTGAAAACCCAAACGTATCGTGATGCATCCTATATTACACTCAGGTTTCATGGGATTGATGGGGTTAGTCAAGTCAGTGAAGTAATAAGTTACATGCCAGAATAGCTGAAGCCAAGTCGCTGCAGTGCATTGAGACAGTGCAATCTGCCAGTAAACAAAGCCATCAACACTGCCGGGGATGAGCTTTGAGTGTAAACTTACTGTGTATCTGTACTAGAAAGAAAAGATGCTCGTTATATGTGGTCAAATTTATCTACAGTTTTACACACATGTGTGCCTATAGCACCTGTAGGCAGTGACTTCTAAGGGTGGGATGGCAGGCCCTGGAGGTTCACTTGAGAGCTGTGATGGTTGGCCCTCGCCCGTGGTGTCACAGTGGTATCATTTCACTGTGTTCCCGTGCTGAGAGAGCGAGCGTGACTGAGACAAGACAGAGAAAGACTGCCAACTTTATGTGATCGCTGCGCCCTCTACCATTGCCACGGTCTACTATACAACTGTGCCTCATGTTTAAACTGTTTCGTTCCTTTTTTTTATATATTTTTTGCAATTTTAAGATTTTTTTAAATTTTGGGATGAACTCGCTAATTGGTGAAGTCGGCAATTATGAGGTCGCTAATTTTGAGGGTTTACTGTACATATTGTATAGGTACCCAGAAAACATCTTGGTAACCTAGGTGAAAGTGTTGACACCTTGGCCTGAATTGTGATGCGTCTAACAAACACATCAGAGCATCTTAGACGCCTAATAATACGCTGCTTTAAAAATTGCGTTCATAGTTCATATTAAAGGTTTATATGATTTTGTGATGTGGCAACTTTGGACTTTGTGTTGGTGGTGAGCCTGCCATGGATCCTGTGGCCTCAATGCACACGTGTATCAATGTGTGCTTTAATAACAAATGTCAATACAAACCTATACGTAGCACCCGTTCAGCTTGTTGCAGCCTCCTTGACTGTATGGCCGTGCTAGTGATATCAAGGGGTGGCTGTGTAGTGGTAGCACACTTAATGCAACCGAGTGGTCCTGACTTTGTGGTGTTAGTGAATAGAGATTTTTTTATTTTATTATTTATTATTATTATTCTTTTTTTTCCTTGTTCCTGTAACCTACAACCATGGCTCTGAGTCAGGAAGCCTTGGGTCCTTGCTGTCTGGCAGGAGCAGAAGGCCAACACTCCTGTCTTCCTCTCTCTAGGGTTCCGTCTCCATATCTTATTGAATCAATCTTAACTTTAACTCTTGTATTCTCATAGCTAGTTTTATTATTTCATTGTTAAGCCGAGGGAAAACTTTACTTCCTTCAAGCATCTTGGTCTTCAACAGCTTCTCTTCTCGCGGTCCCTTCATCCCACACCTCCACGTCTTGTTGCCAATTTCTCCACTCTTGTCATAGCTTTATACATTGCTGGCAAGTCTTCTCTTGCTCTTCTTGACTCCAACAAAGGCACACACCATACTTCCAGTCTCTCCTTGTAGGGTAAATGTGCCTCACCGGGAACCCAGAGTGACACTGGGTGCAGTGTGGGTTTCAGTTTCACCACAGCCATGTTAAACAGGCAATAGGCCGATTTTTTAAACATTGACATGGGTTAACCTAAGACTAACCATGGCTTTAGACAGACATTTCAGTGCTTTAAACATTTGTCCGGGGTATAATATCATTAGACTTGGAGGTTGGAGAGGTTAGTGAGTGACTAGCAATTCCAATCTGAGACTAAACCCCCTGGAAAAATGGTTACAAAGCTTAAATGTCTGGTCTAAAGCCATGGTTAGTCTTAGGTCAGCCCAAGTCCATGTTTAGAAAATCGGCCATATGTATTTTTGGAAAGTTGTCAACAAACCTTGGATGCAGCATGTCGAGAGTTTGCCAAGATGACACTCCACTTCATGATAACTTAGGAAAACTGTGAAACTGAAATGCTATTAACTGGTGTGCAACATTGAAGTGTAGATCAGCTAGAGTGTTGTGTCAGTGATATTCTAGATAAGCGAGTGGAAACATTAACCAGTTTATGCACTGTTTTCATATTGAAATTCATCAGTCATCTTGTGGACATACACTGATTTGTTGTCAAGCAAAGTTGCTACATTAAGCTGAAGAACCTTTGCATTATTCTGCTGTAGGAGGTGTGTGGGAGAGTGGAATGTAGGAGGTGTGTGGTGGAATGTAGGAGGTGTGTGGGAGGGTGGAATGTAGGTGTGTGGTGGAATGTAGGAGGTGTGTGGGAGGGTGGAATGTAGGAGGTGTGTGGGAGGGTGGAATGTAGGAGGTGTGTGGGAGGGTGGAATGTAGGAGGTGTGTGGGAGGGTGGAATGTAGGAGGTGTGTGGGAGGGGGGAATGTAGGTGGTGTGTGGGAGGGTGGAATGTAGGTGGTGTGTGGGAGGGTGGAATGTAGGAGGTGTGTGGGAGGGATGTAGAGGTGTGTGAGTGGAAGTAGGGTGTGTGGGAGGGTGGAATGTAGGTGGTGTGTGGGAGGGTGGAATGTAGGAGGTGTGTGGGAGGTGGAATGTAGGAGGTGTGTGGGAGGGTGGAATGTAGGAGGTGTGTGGGAGGGTGGAATGTAGGAGGTGTGTGGGAGGGTGGAATGTAGGAGGTGTGTGGGAAGGTGGAATGTAGGAGGTGTGTGGGAGTGGAATGTAGGAGGTGTGTGGGAGGGTGGAATGTAGGAGGTGTGTGGGAGGGTGGAATGTAGGAGGTGTGTGGGAGGTGGAATGTAGGAGGTGTGTGGGAGGTGGATGTAGGAGGTGTGTGGAGGGTGGTATGTGGAGGGTGGAATGTAGGAGGTGTGTGGGAGGGTGGAATGTAGGAGGTGTGTGGGAGGGTGGAATGTAGGAGGTGTGTGGGAAGGTGGAATGTGGAGGTGTGTGGTGGAATGTAGGAGGTGTGGGAGGGTGGAATGTAGGAGGTGTGTGGGAGGGTGGAATGTAGGAGGTGTGTGGGAGGGTGGAATGTAGGAGGTGTGTGGTGGAATGTAGGTGTGTGGGAGGGTGGAATGTAGGTGTGTGGAGGTGGAATGTAGGTGTGTGGAGGGTGGATGTAGGTGTGTGGGAGGGTGGAATGTAGGTGTGTGGGAGGGTGGAATGTAGGTGTGTGGGAGGGTGGAATGTAGGTGTGTGGGAGGGTGGAATGTAGGTGTGTGGGATGGTGGAATGTAGGTGTGTGGGATGGGGGAATGTAGGTGTGTGGGATGGGGGAATGTAGGTGTGTGGGATGGGGGAATGTAGGTGTGTGGGATGGTGGAATGTAGGTGTGTGGGATGGGGGAATGTAGGTGTGTGGGATGGTGGAATGTAGGTGTGTGGGATGGTGGAATGTAGGTGTGTGGGATGGTGGAATGTAGGTGTGTGGGATGGTGGAATGTAGGTGTGTGGGATGGGGGAATGTAGGTGTGTGGGATGGTGGAATGTAGGAGGTGTGGGATGGTGGACAAAAACTTCATCTTAGTTTGCAAGTTTACACATTTTATTTGATTTCCGGAATGTTCTTACTGTGTGTCACACAGCAAGCAGTGGGAGTCAGTAAGCTTTAAGGTGTAGTATGTAGCCTACAAATGCAAATGCTAGGTTTCTTCTCCATTACAGAATTATTTCGTCAATCATACCCCAGCACAGAATCTCTGCCCACGACTGTGTCTTCCCGCTCCAGGGTTTCCACCCAGCCCTCAGACCTGGAGCCAGCATACCCTCCCCTCCCTCCCTATCCTCCCCCCTCCACTTCACCCCCGCCCTATAGTTTTGTATCACGGGACCAGTCTTTTGATAGCGGGAACGGGGGGACCAACCCTAGGGACGGGGAATCCTCCCCCTCCCTGCGCGACAGACCTCCTCCCCCTTACTCTTTTGCCCCGCGCACCCTGCCCCATGACATGAACAAGCCCCAGCCTGCCCCCAGACACCAGTTCTTTAAGGCCGAGAGCTTGACGCTTGAACACGGGGCCTCTGACAGGGACTACCACCTGATGCCAGACCGTGCTGACAGGGGTGAATATCCTCTCTTGCTTTATTACACTAGGGTGCACATTATTATTATTTTGGCTTGTCACTGTAAACCATTTACCTTAGCTTGATACTGTCTGTTACACCAATACCTCCACCATCCACTGTGAGTTGAAGGCAAACTGTTGACTAATAGAGTGTGCTGAGTTCCTGTGGCTGCATTGATCTTTAGAGGAATGAATGCCCTGGAAGCACTAGGCACCACAGACACAAGGCGGTGAACAGTCCTTGGTGATCAGGGATATGCAATAGAGGCCAAATGATATGTAAATCTGGCAGAATTCATGACAAGCCATGCTATTGGCCAGTCATGCAGCCAGACCATTTTAGGATTATTGATAGTTTCTACATGGACCTTTAATCCTCAAGGCCGCAGCTATGCCTTTGTACTCACAAGGAATGAGTAGTCATGCTGCATTTCTCTCTGGCATACTATCAGTCTGAATTTTTAATCGTTTAAGACCCAAAATGCCTTTTCAATAATGTAAATTCTTGAGAATGTCACATGAAATTATCCCCCAAGTGATGGACACACTTCCCTCCTAACAGTAACTCACTTCCTTCTTTCCCTACATTGGCTGACCTTGTTTATTTATTCATTTACTTTTTGTTGTCAAGATTATCTTTACATCTTCCTGAAGATGTTCATCTAAAAGTCCAAGATAACAATGGCTTGATGTTCATCTAAAAGTCCAAGATAACAATGGCTTGATGTTCATCTAAAAGTCCAAGATAACAATGGCTTGATGTTCATCTAAAAGTCCAAGATAACAATGGCTTGATATTCATCTAAAAGTCCAAGATAACAATGGCTTGATATTCATCTAAAAGTCCAAGATAACAATGGCTTGATGTTCATCTAAAAGTCCAAGATAACAATGGCTTGATATTCATCTAAAAGTCCAAGATAACAATGGCATGATAATAGCGCCAACACAGTCATCTGCGTCCCCTCCCTCACCCAACACTGGGGTCACCGCCTCCCCTAACACCGCCCCGCCCCGCCCATCCACACCCAGGGCTCCTCTTTAGCAGGCTGCAGCAGCTTTCTTTTGAAAATACTAACATGACTGAAATGTCTGAATAAGAACAGTCTATCCAGAAGGGCCCAGGGCTCTGAAGTGGCCCTGTGGTAGGCCCAGTGTGGTGTGCAGGCCGCCCCGCAGCGGCTGGATGAGTGAGGGTCAGGGGTGCACAGTAGTCCTCTGGTATCAAGTTTTCTTTGAGTAAATCATTTGTTTGTTGTAGTTGCACTGATACATTGTGAGTGGTGTTTTGCATGCTCCTTATCTGTCTGCATGTGTTTGATGGCTGTGTTTATAGTACAAAGCTGAGGTTATCTTTTATGTATTGGACTGCTAATTCCATGCCCTCAAACATACCATAGTTGATCTTTTTGGAACGTATAAGAACTTTTGCACTCAAAATGCCTCGCCATATGATATATGGTTAGTGCCTCAAATTGTGCTTCAGCACACCTGGAAAAGTGCTGGTAATATTGATTATTTTAGCTAAATCCTTGACTGCTGGGTGAATTATACGTTACAAAAACATGTTTGCCCATTAAAGTGTTGGGTGGCAAGATTAGAAGAAATGACAAAAATATTTATTAATTTCCCGAGAAATGAAATTCAGAGTTAGATATTAAACCCAGTCCTCGGACACTTCACGAATATCAGCGCCGTGCACTGGTGGGGCGCAGAGTGCAGGCGCTGGAAGTAGGGTCTCGGTAGTGTTGCCGTACACCGTAACGTTGCTCAAGTTATTGACAATGCGTCCATGGTTTTAGTGGAAAATTTCAGGCTGGAAAGTTTCCGGATGTCGTTGATTTGGCTGAAATGGTTTGAAAAGAAAAGGTGTGATTTGGTTGAGATGATGATGTTATAAAAGGAAGAAACATAACTGTTGTGTGTTGTGCCTGTGGCATTTCTATACTCACTTACATACATCATTTTTTTTAAATAATGACAAGTGCACTTGCTTAGTGGCAAGTCTCATCCCTATTCTGTCCATCATACTAATGCAAGAGTTAACCAGTATCTTCACTCTTTCATGCCTTTCACTAGTAAACCTTAAAACTCTCTTCCTGTTTCTATTTTCCATCTTTCTACAACTTCGATTCTTTCTAGAGAAAAGTATCACTACACCTCCCGAACTAAACCTATTCCCCCCCCCCCCCCCCTCCTTCTACAGTCTCCGACGGTCTCCTCTATAGGGACTGCCACCTTTAATGAACTTTTTGCTACTTTTTTCCCCTTGGCCAGTCCTTTTGAGATGTAAGAAAATATATATACATTGCTAATCATTGTGCTCCTCGGTGGTGGTGTGGCAGTCACTGAGGAAAGCACCGATGCCCGACATTTTCCCCTCTTTGGTACTGAAAGACAACTCATCAAATGAAAAAAAAGATCAATAGATCAAGCACAGGTGCAGTTTTTTGAAATTTGTAAATAGTTTTAGGCTGAATTTAGTACAGTGGTTTTTTCTGGAGGGAAGAATTAGGGCCGTCCGGGAGCCGGGACAGAAGCCCCGTGTTTGTCCGTGTGTGTGTGCGTCCCTCAGTCTGTCTGTGAACGTGACGCGTCGTGAACGGATTGACGGATTATAACAAAACCTGCCAGGTAGGCGCAGTGACGAGTTGAATGTCTCGGACGAGTTAGAAAATGGACGCCACCGCCTGACCCAGGTCAAGGGTCAAGGTCACTGCCAAAGGTCATGCAAAGAAACCATTGATTTTCCAATAAATCTTGAAATTTAAAACAATTTTGTGCGTAATTTCAAATGGTTGATGCGTTAAGCGAATTTTAGTACAAGAAAAATTTGTAACCAAATTTCTGTAAAGCGAGATTGCATTAAGCGAGGTTTGGGTCAAGATCAAGTTCAAGGGGGGACGGCAGTGTGACATTTTTTCTTCACATTATCTCAGTATTTTGTTGCACAAAACTGACTTGGCAAAGTGATGTAATATTTTCAATTAAAAAGTAAACAGAGAGAGAGAGAGAGAGAGAGAGAGAGAGAGAGATAGATAGCCTGGGGGAACTTTGCCAGTCTATGCCAGTCATGTGGATTTATTGACCTTGATGGGCGGCTGTTTTAAATCAATCCAGAAGTGAAGAAAACTTTCAAGCTAAAGCTTGAACCAAACTTTATGTTTACCTTGTAGTAATCTGACAATATTATGACAATAACGGATGATACATTTTTGAGATATTTCTTTGAGTTTTGATGTAGGAGGCAGGAGTAGCAGGACTTAGGAGACCGTTAGTGGAAAGCTGTTTGTAGGTCACAAGGAAAGAAAGCAAAAAGATTACGTTTGGGAAACAAAATTGATACCCTTTCCTCCAACCCTCCAACCCTTGATTTTCTACATACACATGGCCTTATATATATATATATATATATATATATATATATAAAATATATATATATATATATATATATATATATATATATATATATATATATATATATATATATATATCATCTTTCTGTTTAACGTCACATTATCCCTGAGGTGTCCCCTCGGAAGCTGCGCCTACATACCTACATTCTCGTATCATTGTTAGCAAAGTGGAGGTCAGTGTAGGGGTTGGTGAGCACCTCCGTGTGTCACCACAGCGTGTGTCACCACAGCGTGTGTCACCACAGCGTGTGTCACCACAGCTTGTGTCACCAGGAAGACTTGGCCGCTGACCTCCAGTGAAGGTTAATGGTGGTGATTGTTGTGGCTCTTTGTGTGGCTGTGTTTGGGTGGGGGCGGGTGAGGTAGTAATGGGGTGGTGTGTGGTTGGTGGTCCCACAGGTGGTCTCCAGGTGTACCCCCCTCCCACGACCCCCCCTGAGCCGGCACCCCCCGACCGTGAGTGCGTGGAGGGTCCTCCCCGCCGCCTGGTGAAGGCCACCACACTCCCCACTCCCACTCTGCTCTCCACAACGTCTCGCACCTCCCTCGATGAACTCACATGTAACGTACTCTGTAGTGCGTCCAATAGACCCTCTTAGGATTGTTCTGAAATAGACTCAGGCGGTCGGCACCCAAGACTGGAAATGTGAAGCATTGGAAATGTCGTCAATGAATAAGAAAGATCAGCTTGTCTTGAAATTGCATTTGAATTAAGTTATCCTAGAATTTTTTTCATAGTCTTTCAAGAACACGAAACAGATTGCTAAGCTATATAATGTCCTCTCGTGATTACAAGCATCGGGCCAAGTCTAAATCCCAATGATAAATAATACGTTGGAATATTTTAAAAGAGCTGAAAACTCATCCATCTTGTGGCTTGTGACATGTTTTTCATTTTTGGGTGCCTGATGCTGCCGTGGAGTCATCACACCTTAGTCTAGTGGCAGAGTTTTTAGTGAATGAATTTTTTTTATATTGTATTGATGGAAGTTTCTTTTAAGCATTTTGTTCAGTGACTAAATTTTTTCCCTTTTCTAATCAAATGTATAGTTTAGTATGTTGTTACTGATGAAACTGCTGGCATCTAATAAACAAAGAGCCTCATTCACAAGAGTACACGATGATACTGTAAGTAAATGTGTATGTACACACACACACACAAATACAGAAGCACACACACACACACTAATCGTGTGTTCAGTGGAAGAGAGTATCGCACCACTCGACTGGACGTGTGTGAACATGTGCCACTTCAAAGGAGGGAAGAGGGAAGAACCAACAAGCTACAGACCCGTGGCTGTCACCGACGCTGTACTCACAAAACTATGGCAGACTAATCAAAGCGCTGGATGAATAAGTCCTCACAGAATGTCAATTTGGCTTCAGGGGAGGAAGATGATGTGTCACAAATGTATTGAGCTTCTACACAAGGACAATTAATGTGTTACCGAGAAGGAGGGATGCGGGACTGTTTATCTAGATCTTGAAAAATAGAAAGATATCCACATGAGCAATTTTTCAGGAAATGGTAGCCTGTATGAGGGCTGCAAGGGAACCTCTTAAAGGGGATGCAGGACTTTTTGAGAGAGAGACCGACGAGGACCGTGTTGAGGGTTCCGTGTGAGGCTGAGGAGCAGTGACTCAAGGAGCGCCACAGGGATGGCTGTTGCCTCCTGGGATGCTCCTGATATACATGAAGGATAGGATGAGTAGATAGCTATGCCTGTGTGTTTGCAGGTGATATAAAAACAATAAGAAGAGTGGGGTGGAAGAGGATGGTAACAGCTTGCAGGAGGATATAAATTAAATCTGCACTGGAGCCCAGAGTGGGAAATGGAATATAACATAAACGAGTGCAAAGTTTTGTAAAAGAGCAGAGGTAAAAAAAGACTGTAGTGTGAAGACAAAATGGGAGAAGAGCTGCTAAACAAAGATGAGGGAACATGTTGAGGCGTAATTCTGCAAAATAGTCACCAGAGAAGCACGTGAAGACAATTACCAGACAAACAAGCTATTAACCAAGATTAGAAGTACATTTTACTACTTGGATGAACACATGATGAAGATAGTGATTGTGGCAGTAAGGGGACCCGGGGGGGAGCTGTAGCAGTAGCTGTGTGGTCTCACAAAAAAAAGAAGCTCCAAGGGCTACCCAAGGGCTACCCAAGGGCTACCCAAGGGCGGCCAATGAGTGTTCCGGGCGTGGCAGATCTGACACAGAGAGAGGCTGGAGGATTTGTTATTGTCATCATAGGGAGAAACAATGGGAAAGATGAGACGTGATAGCAGTGCACAGAGCAAGGATGGGTCTGGAGAGCATTGACAAATATGACATCTTTGTGAGGAACGTAGGAGCCACAGTAGGCTGAGGAAGACAGGACGCTTGAAGACTATTGAGAAGTAGTACAGTTTGCTGCTTAGGTGTATTGCTTTGTGGAAGGACCGGGACAATAACATAGTACATTTATACTAAGAGTATTCACAATTTTCATTTAGAAACATGTTCAGAATACTAATCAATGATATGAGGGCATTCACAAGTTTAGGTGGTTTTTTTAATCAAAGATAAATATAAGCCGAGTCAGTGAGTGAAGAGTCCGTGAAGGGCAGGGCTCAGGAGACTGGGTGGCTGGTGGCGGCTCCACCAGGGAGGAGATCCTTCACCCGGCCCTGCATAGGCAACAACAAAAGGCCACCGAGTGGTTGAAAAAAGAAAAGTTTCACTTGCAAGTGTATTTTTAAAGATTATTTTTTAGTGAATCTCATCAGTGGATTTGTTTTCTTTCTTGTTCACTGTCGAGTGCCACTCACTTTCTCACTAAATTGTTATACAATCAAAGTTTTAAGAATAATTTGAAGAATGTTTTTATTCTGCTTGACAGTGTTAGGCTGGTGGCACGAAGACAAGTGTGTGGCAGACAAGGTCAGCGGTAATGGGACGTCACGGGGAAAACCTTTCTAGTGCCCAAAGTTAAAAGTTTTATGATTTACTGTTTATTTTGTAATTGTGAGCCTAGGCTGTTATTACCTTGATGACCTAGTTACTATTTGATGACTTATTCCTTTGCATGGAGGTGTGACATGCTATGATGCACCACCCATAAGTCAGTAACCTGTATTTCATCCTACTCATGGAAAGTAGGTCTTGATGGAACACTAAAGATTAAACGTTAATACTAACTGGGGTCGAAATGCCTAGTTTACTCACTATGCCAATATAAAAAGAATACATTGAAGATAACTGAAGACTGTCCCCTGTGTGTTGCTGTGTAAGGGTTGGGCCGGGTAGGTAGAGGTGGTTCAGGCTGACTGTTGGGCCACGGCTGCTACATCAACACTTATATAATGGGTCACATTACCACGAGAACACTGTATTCTTAACCCCTTCACGTCCAGATATTTCCTTGGCTATATAAAATTGTCTGTTGTCGAGCCATAAAATTACGAAAACTAACTGAATATACCAAATAAGCTAGTGGACAAGGATACTAAACAGGTCATATCTATAAAACATTGCTTATATTCATTAAAAATTGTCTAATGGTACCCAAATTACAATGGAAATTACGTTCTGGGCCTCAAGGGGTTAAACGCGATACTTACCTACTTGCTACATGACCTGCATCCTTCAAGGGACTTCCATGTTTCTGTTTTGTCACCTGACACTCACCCATCCTCTCCAAACCATCTCTGTGCCTCACATCACCATCTATACCACTACACATTGCATTGCCTCTCCTGTGTCGGTCGTACTAAATATTACATGTACAGTCCCATTACTCTTGCCATCCATTCTGTTCACACCACAGCCACCCGACTCATTTGCTGGAATCACGACCTCTGACATTTATTCCGTGTTCAGGTCACTTGCATATTTCTGTTGTAAGTCATGCAATGCCAGAGTGTCTTCTCTACTTCCTTGCTCAGCGTCCTCGTCCCCGTCATGCCACCCAAGCATCACTACTTCCCCTCCCTGTACGGCTGTCTCCCTTACAAGTATCTTCCCTTCCATGCTGGCACAGGACAGAGCTAGTATAATTGAATTTATTAACTTCTTCCAATATCTGTATTCATCATTGTTTTGCATTACATACTTCTTTCGTGCATTAATTAACACTGAAACTACAACGACAATTTATAAATTAACCAAGCATGATGAAAAGTCTATTTTGTTCCTATGATAACCAGATCCATGGCGTTGGCGTGTAGTTAGGTTTACTGTGTGGTGTTTGGGCACCACAACCAGAGGCTGGTGACATCACCAGATTGGGGAACTTTATACATTTGAAATTAAGGCTTATTGGCATCCATTCTAGATTGACGATAACGCAATTGCCATGCAAACATAACGTCCCTTTTGTACAAATTTAGAAAAAGATGAAGGTAAAGTTGTCCTGAATAGCCAAGTCAAAAAGTGTCATGTAGGTGTTTTGTGTGTCCTGTTGTGAGGGTTAGAATTCAGTCCCGAACCACGGCTGCCACGTCAGCTCGGCAAGACCCCACGTCTTAATGGTGTGTTTGGGCAGATATCATTGCTTGCATAGTGTTATTATGCCACGCTCCTCTTTCTCCCAAGCTTTTTATGCATTTCTGGCATTCACAATGCTGCCCACTTTATAAGCCATAAATAAATGAAAACTGTGATCGCTACCATACAGTAGATCATTGCATAATGCATGCCCCACACAACCCTCCGCCCTCACACGGCCCCACCCTCCCCATGGCGGGGGTCAGGAGACAGCCACCCACAGGGAGCAACACATGGGTGGCAGAGGCTCCTGTGACAGACATCTGAACAGTGACGGATAGCAGTTACTCGAGCAAAATCTTGGACATTTGTCCAATTTTGATGTGATCTGTCCTCCCCTGCGGGCGTTTGGAGCAGTCTTTCAGTGTGCTTGTCAGACAAATGGCTGCCAGGAGGTCTCTTAATAATCTGAGTGTACTTGAATTGGTCATGGCCTTGAGGACATGGCTTCCTCGCATTTACAACTCTTAAAATAAATTTCATCTACCAAAATCCACTTTGGTATGTAAACATCGGGTAGTCTTTGTCATACAATTGACCATAGTTTCCTATGATATAAGGTTGCCATGAATGACGAATGGTGATGGTCTGGCTCATGGCGATTGCCCTGTGAGTTCATTGTCATCTAGCAGTTTCACTTCACTCACTCACAACCTCCAGCGTCGCACATATTTTACCACTCTAATAAATCCCAGCTGCACCATCTGTCAAACTTTAGTTCATCACATAGCAGGACAGTGTCTTGAGCAGCCCGTCAGGGTGGCAAGCCTGGTAGAGTGTGATTTCCAGATTGCACGTCCCTGTCATTCGGTCCAGCGGTTGATAGCTATTCACTCTGACGTGGCGGCGCTTTGTATATCGTAACTTGTATTGGTACTTGCAAGTGTCTTAGATAGAGAAATCTACTTATCTATCGCAAACGTTTGAGTTATAGTGCAATATTTTTTATCTACAGCCTCAATACCCATGATTCTTCTGTTCTTCACCTAACTCTTGTTTCGCTACTGACCCTGAGCGCTCGCGCGACTCCCTCACCACGCGCGACTCAGGTGACTCCATCCATCAGTCTTGGATGTTTTTTTATCTAGTTTGCTTCTACTTTTATGTTGATTACTTCCAGCAGACCACACTCCATTGTTTACTGATGGAAGGAAGGCAGAATTAATGCCGTGTGTGTGGTGGAGTGATATCAAAACAACACTTATCACTCACTCATCTGCCGGGTCTTTACTAGACTCGCCGCACGTTAAGTTGGCGAAAATGTGGCCCCTTCACTCCCCCCTTCCGAACGCACGGGATTGGCTGAGGTGTTGGGGCTTTAGGGCGGAATTTGGGAGTAAGACATTCTCACCCAACACCCAACACCTCGGCCAATCCCGTGTGTTCGGAAGAAGGGAGCGAGAGGCCCATTTTTGACAACTTAGATGTATGGCGAGTGTAGTATCCATGTAGTTTATTCATGTATGGTTTTGTTGTCATACAGAAAGTTTATTTGTTTTCTTCGTCACTTCCAATGTTGTTTACCAAAGATTATGTTGTCATCCTATGCAAATTCAAGGTCCTGATTCAAAGTAATGAACTGACCTGTACTGTATTTGCATTCTACTTGTAAATTGTAATTGTATTGTTGCCATCTTTTTCTTTTGGTTTCTGTCTTAGTTTGTGTTATTGAAGCCATGAATCACATAAATATTACTTCAATATTTACTGTGGACTCATAAGAGATTTTTACTTTGTTTTATTGATTCTGAAGTGACACAAAAATCTCCATCATGACACTGGAGAGGAAAAGTAACGAACATTTTCTACCATTGTGTATCAAACAGACGTTGTTATTATTCCTTTGATTTCTCGGCAGTGTTGATAGCAGACTCCTTTTCTTTTGATGCATAACCCAACAGCTTGATGTGGTATTTTTATTTGTAGTCTAGTGATGCATGGCAGCACTGCATGATGTTAAAATCCTACGTGGGTTAAAATGACCCACGCTGCGGCTATACAATGCTGTTAGTAAGCAGACACCCGAGCAGCTTCAATGGATTATTCATAGTCAGATTGTATTATGAATATTTACAAGCCATACAAAACTGTTTCAATATATAAATAAGTCTAATGTAACCTTTCAAGTTTTATTCTTTCTTATATTGTGTGGTGCTGTTAACCCCTTCACACCCAGATCTTTCCTTGGCTATATGAAATTGTCTTATTAGCCATAAAATTACGAAAAAAGTAACTTAATATGCCAAATTAGTTAGTGGAACAAGGATACTAAACTGGTCATATCTATAAAACATTGCTTATATTCATTAAAAATCATCTAATGGTACCCAAATTACAATGGAAAGAACATTCTGGGCCTCAAGGGGTTAATAGTCTATAAAGATTATTGTTCGTAAAGTTGCTGCATTTTATAGTGTGAATGTTACAGTGTTTCCTTGTAATAATACTGCCTCGCACACCCCAGGCTGGCAAGATGACAGCCTGTGCTCCCGGCGCATGGACGACTACTGGGGCGACGGCTTCACCTCCCAGGCCTTCACGACGGGCCGGCGCGCTAAGTTCCCCCCGCCGCCCACCAAGCCGCGCCCCAAGGCCAGCCAGACCCTGAAGGTAAGCTAAGGACGGGCTAACAGTAAGGGATGCAGGACTCATGAAATACTAACTCCACTGCCTTGACTAAATGCATATTGAACCTTAAAGCGACTCTTCCATGTGTATGTGTTAAGGCATAATCTGGCATGACATGAATCTGTACATCAAATAATGCCATGTATACTGTATCTTATAAATGACTCTGTGCTAGCGCTGTGTGGGTCATGATTTGTTTACATCTGATGGTGGTCAGTGAGGCAGTCAGACATACAGACAGTCACCACCAATGTGTGTGTGTGCATCAATACTCTCTCACATTGTCATGCCCAGAACGTTTTACCTCGGGGAAATACACCATGAGGTTAAGAATATAACCCTGCGTGATGCCATGTTGGTGACTCTTGAGGGATAGGAAATACGGATTAATTAATAGGATAGTAAGAAAATAACCACTTGCCCCGCCACCTCCTCTCTCTCTCTCTCTCTCTCTCTCTCTCTCTCTCTCTCTCTCTCTCTCTCTCTCTCTCTCTTTTTTTTTTTTTTTTTTACTTCCTCCCACCACTTTTATTTTTTATTTATTTACTATTATTACTATTTATTTGACAGCGTCCTTTAGTCTCCCGGGAACTCAGAGTGGCGCCCATTTTCTGATCCTCCTTCCACGTCTTCACAACCTATCAACACTTTTTCTGTATGAGAGTCTGAGTGTAGGAATGAGATGGATCATTTCAGCCTCTTACTTTAGCACCTGTTCCTTGACACACTCTGGGCTCATGGCGGGCAGACCACCTTCATACCATCAGGGATTGCTGTCTGGTTAGGCCGAAAGGTTAAATGACTTTATTAAGGACGTAGAAGTTGACCCAAAAAAAATACTGGTAAGAGGAGAGAGAGAAAAAGATGGATATTTGAGGGAACAAAGGGATAAAAAAAGATATTTGAATGATCAAGAAGTACAGCTGAGCCTCCCTCACGGCCCTAAAGATGCCCCGCATGTACTGATGACAGGGTAGAAATGATAGCGCCAAAACTGTACATCAGTATTAGAAAACATGTAGATGGATACAGATAGGGAACCAGGAGCACTGCAGCTTACTCAGGCCCTGTTGTGCTGTACCTAGGTAACCCCACACTCTTGTTTTCTCTTGTTTGTTTTGTTTAGAGGATAATGCCTCAGAGCCATAGTGATCTACCGCTGCTGCATATTAGTGTTGGCCGAAGCCACCACCCCGGGGGGGGGGGGTTACAAACCCCCGGCTGGCACCCGGTACCCATTCACTGCTGGGTGGACAGGGGCTAGGGATTTAAGAAAGACCACCCATCTATCTTTCGCTCCGCCCGGGGATCGAACCCGGGACTTCTTGGTGGTAAGCCGAGCGTGCTAACCACTACACTACGGAGTTCCCACGCACACACACACACAACACACACACACACACAACATATGAGGAGAGACTTTCAAGACTAAAACTCCCAACTCTTGAGAAAAGAAGAGAAAGGGGAGATTTTATAGCAGTGTACAGAGCCTCAATGGGTCTGGAAAAAATTGATAGAGAAGATCTGTTTGTGTGGGACGATAGAAGTACAAGAGGTCATGAGAAGAAATTGAAAAGGACAACATGCAAGAGGGACAAAAAAAATACAGCTTCCCGTATAGAAGCATAGAAGCCTGGAACAACCTTGATGCAAAAGTGATTAATGCAAGAAGTATTCAGGACTTCAAAGGCAAGCTGGATAATAGTAGATTTGGAGACGGGACAGTACGAGCATAGCTCTTTTCCTGTATGTTACAACTAGGTAAATACACACACACACACACACACACACACACACACACACACACACACACACACACACACACACACACACACACACACACTCTCTCTCTCTCTGCCTCTCTCTCTCTCTCTCTCTCTCTCTCTCTCTCTCTCTCTCTCTCTCTCTCTCTCTCTCTCTCTCTCTCTCTCTCTCTCTCTCTCTCTCTCTCTCTCTCTCTCCTCTCTCTCTCTCTCTCTCTCTCTCTCTCTCTCTCTCTCTCTCTCTCTCTCTCTCTCTCTCTCTCTCTCTCTCTCTCTCTCTCTCTCTCTCTCTCTCTCTCTCTCTCTCTCTCTCTCTCTCTCTCTCTCTCTCTCTCTCTCTCTCTCTCTCTCTCTCTCTCTCTCTCCTCTCTCTCTCTCTCTCTCTCTCTCTCTCTCGTGTGATAATGCCAGTCAAGGAGTGTAAAGTTACTGTGGTGGAAGTGGGTCAATGAACAGCAGGAGTGATACACAGGAGGCGTGGAGTCAATAGTCAGGGCGGCAATATAGATCACCAAAAATGAGATCATAGAATGGAGATGAATATCAAAAGTGTTTGTAAGATAACAGCTAAACATTTACAGCAATTAATGTTGATAAGTGGTGAGCTAATATTGATGGGCAGTTTTAGGTGTAAGGATGTGATGAGCCAGGGTTGTGGTGAGTGAAGGGGTGAGTGAGGTGCTGAGGCTAGTACTAGATGCTGTGATGAGCCAGGGTTGTGGTGACTCATGGGGCAGTGAGGTGCTGAGGCTAGTACTAGATGCTGTGATGAGCCAGGGTTGTGGTGACTCATGGGGCAGTGAGGTGCTGAGGCTAGTTCTAGATGCTGTGATGAGCCAGGGTTGTGGTGACTCATGGGGCAGTGAGGTGCTGAGGCTAGTACTAGATGCTGTGATGAGCCAGTGTTGTGGTGACTCATGGGGCAGTGAGGTGCTGAGGCTAGTTCTAGATGCTGTGATGAGCCAGGGTTGTGGTGACTCATGGGGCAGTGAGGTGCTGAGGCTAGTACTAGATGCTGTGATGAGCCAGGGTTGTGGTGACTCATGGGGCAGTGAGGTGCTGAGGCTAGTAGTAGATGCTGTGATGAACCAGGGTTGTGGTGACTCATGGGGCAGTGAGGTGCTGAGGCTAGTTCTAGATGCTGTGATGAGCCAGGGTTGTGGTGACTCATGGGACAGTGAGGTGCTGAGGCTAGTACTAGATGCTGTGATGAGCCAGGGTTGTGGTGACTCATGGGGCAGTGAGGTGCTGAGGCTAGTACTAGATGCTGTGATGAGCCAGGGTTGTGGTGACTCATGGGGCAGTGAGGTGCTGAGGCTAGTTCTAGATGCTGTGATGAGCCAGGGTTGTGGTGACTCATGGGGCAGTGAGGTGCTGAGGCTAGTACTAGATGCTGTGATGAGCCAGGGTTGTGGTGACTCATGGGGCAGTGAGGTGCTGAGGCTAGTACTAGATGCTGTGATGAGCCAGGGTTGTGGTGACTCATAGGGCAGTGAGGTGCTGAGGCTAGTTCTAGATGCTGTGATGAGCCAGGGTTGTGGTGACTCATGGGGCAGTGAGGTGCTGAGGCTAGTACTAGATGCTGTGATGAGCCAGGGTTGTGGTGACTCATAGGGCAGTGAGGTGCTGAGGCTAGTACTAGATGCTGTGATGAGCCAGGGTTGTGGTGACTCATGGGACAGTGAGGTGCTGAGGCTAGTTAGTACTAGATGCTGTAATGAGCCAGGAGAGGGAACAGATGACTAGATGTTAAGGTGAACACGCCGCCAAGAGTCTGGCTTGGCTGCTCACAAGAGTGACGTACATGATGGACCCGTTGTTGTAAAGCCAAAACACCACCAGCCACTACAGAGCCTCAGACAGCCTGGCGCCCCGCCCGGGACATCAGTCTTGAACGTCAACTATAGGATGATTTTTTTATAATTTTTGTAAATTCTTAGTAAGCCAAATGTGAGAGAGCAGTGTGATATGAAAATTTCATGGAACTATCTTGACCAAATATGTGTCACTTCAATAGTAGTCATTTCTGCAAAAATTGTATCTATTAGAGCCCTAGAAATCAAATGACCGGTAAGCTTTTGTGGAGCTTTGAACAACAGTATTGCCTTTCTGATAGTGCACGTCAGATGTTAGACAAAGTGTGTAAGATGTGCAAGTTGGTGGTGCAGTTGTGTGGTTTATAGATGGATATGTGAGGAAGTGAAAACTTTGTACACAGAAAATAGCAGCCTATATACAATGTGCCAGGATTCAGCTCCTGATGCTTTCCTTGTCCCTGATGATGACTGTAGTGAACCACTGACTGTCAACTCACTCCTTCAATAGCTCTTTAGTTTGACACGACACTCAGTGACAGATAGGATTGATAGTCTCATTCTTGACCAAATACTTTGCCATAGTTTGATTTTATTTCTTGGAATAATTGCCTGGCCCCTGATGGCCTTGTACTGAAACCATTGATAAATCCTGTGGCCCTTTATGGTCCTTAGGGTGAAGTATTCCCTGTGTATTGTAGTGTCAGTGATGGTGTGTGAAGACAGCCCTGTGTAGGACAGCACTAGGCCTTCCCTCGCATTAATGACCATTGTGTTTCTTGACTCAAGTCAGCTTGAGCTCGGCAGTGCCATGAGAGTTCTGTGTATTTGACACATGGCCATCCCTAACTTGCAGACGTTCCAGTCCCTGAGTGAGGCGGTGTATCAGGTCACCACCAAGGTGTGTCACCAGGGCGCTCTGCCTCTTTGTCCCCACACGGCTCTTGCCGCCCACTCAGCTTGTGTGTTCCTTGCAGTTCATGTCTAGATTATTTAAAGTTATATTGACCTTATGAATTATACTTTTGGCTGTTGCTATCACCACTCACCCGCCACCTGTCTGTGCACCACTCTCATCACTGACTAACCCACCCAGACACTCATGCACATCACCCTCACTCAGCCCTCATCAGTAGTGTAGTGCCAGAGTAGTGCACAAACACTTGCCCTCCCTCACAGCCACAGGTCTGGCCGGCACCACACACCATCAGCACCCATCCTTCCTCCGGGTGAAATGACCACCACACTTCAGTAGAGGCAATGGTAGAAACATTATTGAAGTCAAATCACGTTTATTTATTATGATAACTTAAAGAAATGTAATACTAAACTTTTGAATGAAAAAAAAAGTTTAAAAAGAAGCCGTTGGGTAACAGAAATGTAATCATATAGAAACTCATATTTTCTTTATGTAGCAAGCTTTTTTTTCCACATTGTGAAGTGACATGGAACAAAAAAGGAAAACATGAATGGCAAGTGGAAATGTGACACCACGAGGCCACTGTGTCATTACTCATTCCCTGATTCTCTACCTGCGTAAACCTGACTCCATTCTTGTTGGATCTTTATTTACATTTTTTTGGGGGGGGGGGGGGTTGTTTATGAAATTGATACAAAAACTTACCATGTTCTATTACCTGTTGCAACTGGAGTCTGATTGGTGTTTTGTAGCCATGACGTTCAAGATATCATCAGGTTGTTGCTCTTCAGTATACCGGATCTGTCTCCCCATAGACACCTCTTGGTCTCATAACTTAGCTCTGGGCAATCAGTGACTTCCTCATACAATGTCCTGGATTCTCACCTTAACCTGCCACCACCTGGCTACAAACAGAGGCATTTTATTCTTAACCTTCATTCTTCTCACATTTGCAAACTACTTAAAAACCCTTGAGTTTGGTCTTTCCGTCAAAGTATCCTTGTTTCAACGTGTCACGAGCCTTATCGTTCCTCTGTGGTCACTCCTCAAACATACTCCTGATCAGTCATTATATGGGAGGACTTTATTTCCAGTACAACAACTCTCCTTCTCAAATTGGCTTCAGGATGAGGCAGCTACTCCAGCAATGTAAGGCCTCAGGGTTGTAGGTTGTAGGTTGTGGAGGTGTGGAGGCGGGTGTGGCCCCTACAAGATATAAAGCTTCTGCACCTGCCAGGAGGATGTACAGTGTTGACACCGGAGGAGAAGGGTCTGCGTTGAAGGTTTTTCTGGTTAGTTTGAAGATTTTCTGTTTTCGTGATACAGTACTCAGATTCTTGATTTTTTTTCCTCTTAATTCTGATCAAGAAGGCAGCGTTAGTGACAGCCTGCGTGACCCTAACGACGGCATCGGTAGTGAGGCGTCGCAGGTCAGACTCGCCAGTCCTCGCCCGGACCCCCTCGCCCCCGCTGGGTCAAGGCGCGGGGAAATATGAGAACCAATATCTTTCTATTATTGTTTTTGTGTCCTTGTTAGCAGTACTGATGCTGTCCTGCAATACTTCACATTTTGTTTCTATAGTATCAAGAAATACTTTTTTAGTGTAATTCAATTTCTATATTCTATGTCTAATATATCTACATTTCCTCGCACTGGAAAAATGTCTGGCTCACGAGGCCGCCGCACTCTCAAGGTTAATGTCTCGCCACCCCACCGAGGGAGGTCGGGTAGAGGCGCCTCGTCTACACTCGCACCTTCGGGCGGCGAGGTGACCACACACCTTGAAAGAAAGAAAGACTGGATATTGGAAATATTGAAAGAAAGACGATAAATGTAGATACGGAGACGGGACCACACGAGTGTAGCTCAGGCCCTGTAAAACACAACTAGGTAAATACACGGGGTTTGATTCCTGGCCGTGGCAATGAGATGATGCAACATTGATGAGGAGGATAAGAGACTATAATTCTTCACTAGAATTGTGAAGAATGATAGAAATATTTATGCTGAGCTTATGGAGTAAAAGATGGGAAGTTGAATCCAATGCCAGTGAATGGTGTGTACTAGAAAGGAGGGAAAGTGCAAAGAAACCTAATTGGATATACAAACTGGAAAATTGTGTGATAACAAGGAAATATGAAGAGAAATGCCAGGGACGAGTTTTTGAGGCTGATCCATCATTAGAGAGTTATATCAATAGTATATCTGATGATACATATTGAATGTTAAGAAACTTCAGGCCTGCTAAACACGTCATGGATGAACCTTTGATGAAGATAATCACCACTTTGATGAGACCAAAACTAGAATATGCCAGATTTTGTGGCCCCTTCACAGAGACCAAAACTAGAATATGCCGAAATGTTGTGGCCCCTTCACAGAGACCAAAACTAGAATATGCCGAAATGTTGTGGCCCCTTCACAGAGACCAAAACTAGAATATGCCGAAATGTTGTGGCCCCTTCACAGAGACCAAAACTAGAATATGCCAGATTTTGTGGCCCCTTCACAGAGATCAAAACTAGAATATGCCAAAATGTTGTGGCCCCTTCACAGAGATCAAAACTAGAATATGCCAAAATGTTGTGGCCCCTTCACAGAGACCAAAACTAGAATATGCCAAAATGTTGTGGCCCCTTCACAGAGATCAAAACTAGAATATGCCAAAATGTTGTGGCCCCTTCACAGAGATCAAAACTAGAATATGCCAAAATGTTGTGGCCCCTTCACAGAGATCAAAACTAGAATATGCCAGATTTTGTGGCCCCTTCACAGAGATCAAAACTAGAATATGCCAGATTTTGTGGCCCCTTCACAGAGACCAAAACTAGAATATGCCGAAATGTTATGGCCCCTTCACAGAGACCAAAACTAGAATATGCCAGATTTTGTGGCCCCTTCACAGAGATCAAAACTAGAATATGCCAGATTTTGTGGCCCCTTCACAGAGACCAAAACTAGAATATGCCGAAATGTTATGGCCCCTTCACAGAGACCAAAACTAGAATATGCCAGATTTTGTGGCCCCTTCACAGAGACCAAAACTAGAATATGCCGAAATGTTATGGCCCCTTCACAGAGACCAAAACTAGAATATGCCAGATTTTGTGGCCCCTTCACAGAGACCAAAACTAGAATATGCCGAAATGTTGTGGCCCTTCACAGAGACCAAAACTAGAATATGCCGAAATGTTGTGGCCCCTTCACAGAGACCAAAACTAGAATATGCCGAAATGTTGTGGCCCCTTCACAGAGACCAAAACTAGAATATGCCAGATTTTGTGGCCCCTTCACAGAGACCAAAACTAGAATATGCCAGATTTTGTGGCCCCTTCACAGAGACCAAAACTAGAATATGCCAGATTTTGTGGCCCCTTCACCGAGACCAAAACTAGAATATGCCGAAATGTTATGGCCCCTTCACAGAGACCCAAACTAGAATATGCCAGTTTTTGTGGCCCCTTCACAGAGACCAAAACTAGAATATGCCAGTTTTTGTGGCCCCTTCACAGAGACCAAAACTAGAATATGCCGAAATGTTGTGGCCCCTTCACAGAGACCAAAACTAGAATATGCCGAAATGTTGTGGCCCCTTCACAGAGACCAAAGCTAGAATATGCCGAAATGTTGTGGCCCCTTCACAGAGACCAAAACTAGAATATGCCAGTTTTTGTGGCCCCTTCACAGAGACCAAAACTAGAATATGCCGAAATGTTGTGGCCCCTTCACAGAGACCAAAACTAGAATATGCCGAAATGTTGTGGCCCCTTCACAGAGACCAAAGCTAGAATATGCCGAAATGTTGTGGCCCCTTCACAGAGACCAAAGCTAGAATATGCCGAAATGTTGTGGCCCCTTCACCAGGTATAGAATATTGAGACAAAGCCATTGGCAAGACTACTAAGGCAGGCCACCAAGACGGCACCTGAGTGTAAAGATATGACCCACCAGGCAACACTCAAGGAAAGGAAATGGCTAACACTTGAAAAAAGATCCGAAAGAAGCGAGAGTTTCAGTCTGTCAATTGAAGAATGTTATAAAAAGAAGGTAACAAAAAAGAACCTCTATTAGGAGAACAAGAGGCTGGGGGCAGGAGGGCACGCTAGGAAATATTGAGAACAAGAAAATGTCTGAATAACACAAGGCAGAACAGTTTTCCCCATGGCAGTCTAGATCCCTGGCATGGAGCAGAAGTTAAGGTGAGAGCGGCAAGAATTGTGTATTGATTTAACCCCTTCACGCCCAGATCTTTACTAGGCTATATAAAATTGTCTGTTGTTAGTCATAAAATTACGAAAACTAACAATTTACCAAAATAGTTAGTCGACATGTATATTCAATAGGTCATATCTATAAAATATTCCTTATATTCGCTAAAAATTGTCTAATGGTAGCCAAATTACTATGGAAATTATGTTGTGTCTCAAGGGGTTAAAGAAGGACTAGGTGAAAACAAACACGGAGACGGGACCGCGGCATTACACCTCCGCTTGCTATAACTCACTAAGTACAACTGAAGCCTTGACAATGAGCATGATGGGTTAGATCGACATGTGCAGAAAGTATAGCACAAAACCTTTCTATTGTTAAAAACTGTGACAGTCGCCATGTAGGCCGCCATATACTGTAGTTTAAGTCGCTCAATGTTTGTACACCTTTCATTCTCTAAGAAGCAATGAAGAATTATTGTCTTTTTTACACACAATATATTTTGTATTTGATTGTGGTACAGGTTGAAGTTCCCAAACTCGGCAACCTCGGGACCAGCACCGAGCCGAGTAATGGAATTTTCCGACTTTTAGAACGTAGATATATTAAGGGGAAAAAAGGCATGAAAATCACATGAAAAAAATCATGACCTGTAGAAGTACACAAAATAACAGTGTACGTAACTCTACAGTCACAACACCACTGAACAATAACAACAAACAAATCGGCGGAGAAACCAAGCGCCTAGTGTGGTGGCACCCAGCGGCCGACCCGGCAACTACGCGCCGGGTTTTGGGTGTTCTGTCGTGTTTTGGAAAATCCGGAACCATAGCCGAGTTTTGGGTGTTGCCGAGTCTTGGGATGCCGAGTTTGGGAACTTCAACCTGTATTCTTCATTAGTTTTATCATAGGGTGGGGTTTTCTGAAATGGATGTCCGCAATGTTTTTGAAGTTTAGCAGTAAGCTTTTTTTATTGATACAAAATTTAGGCGACAGCAAACGAGCCTGCGTGAAGACCCTCGCCGTACAAGACTTGGAATGTTAACAGGAAAACAAGAAACCCTTGAAAAGATTTGTCCCTTACTTGTGCTTGTTCTATCTCTGTTTAGCAGCATCTTGATTATGTTTTCATTGACGCCATTAACAAGACAAGCATTGATAGCAACAACCCTATGACACATGCATGGTAGTTTGTTCTGATTTGATGATTTCATTAGTTTTCTTCCTTTTTAACAATTTTGTGTGACTTTCCACTCTGTTTCCTTGTTTCTGGTCCTGGACCCAGTGTGTGGCTGGGCTCCTTTCCCTGTGTGTCATTCCTGTGTTCATGGTGGCCTCAAGACATCCTTCCATCTGTCACACCCTCAAGACAGTCTGTGTTACTCTGGGCATAAAAGGAAAGGTGGCTGTCCATGCCATGGTGCACCTCAGCATTGCCTTGGGCTGCTGGGACAACAGACCTTCCATTATAAGGAGCAAGGACTACCTATACATCTCATAGGAATAATACAAGTGCAGTTCTCTGTACAAGTGCAGTTCTCTGTACAAGTGCAGTTCTCTGTACCAAAAGTTTGTATGTATATTGACTAAACTTTTTTTATATTCTTCTCATCTCTGTCTCAAAAGTAATTTTGAGACCCTATATATTTTTCTGCTTAAAGTATGACTGCTTGTCAGCATGAATTGCACCATGTTTCCCGGCGTGCTGACACCCCCACGTGGGAGACAACAGACCACTGGCTCAGAACTTTCCCTTTTATGGCCCTCCCTCCCTCCCTCCCTCCCTCCCTCCCACCCCAGTCCCTTCCGTCTTGCCTGCTGTCTCTTGTGCCTAAATGTTGCTCGTCACTAACCCAACAATTCCTTCCCTCTTTCAGCAACCTGGCAAACTTAATCTTAAGGCCTATAGCAACGTGACTGATGCAATTGGCAAAATAAACCTCAAAGATGTCGGCCTCCTACACTCTAAACTAACAAAAGGGGGTTCCGTGCACGCACCCCTTGCCACCCCAGAGAATATGGACCTTGGCCCAGATTACGCTGCTGTGAGTACACTCATGAGCCCTACCAGAGTCACCACCAGTGTGCCCTCTCTCTCCCTGTCACCCCTCCCTCCACCCCCTGCCACTCTCACCCTGTGTGTCTCACTGACTGGCAGACCGCCTCTCTCTATTCTCCTGTGTTCTGCACTTTACAGCTTGGTGTTTATGATTTGCTCTGTGTTGCTTCTACTTGTAGTTGATGTTTATCCTTTGTTTTTATGTAGAGCTTTATCTTAGTGACAATCTATTTTATATATTTTTTGTTTATTTTTGCCACATGCCTCTCAGATAACAATAAGTTTTATTCGACCTGTATGTTGCAACACCAGACTCGCCCCATGAGACGTGAAACCTCTGAAAAGCAGCGAGTTTGACATGGGATATTTTTCCCCGTTTAAGGCCACGCGCGACACGCGAGACTGGTTCGTTGGTACCCGTGCCTCGCAGGCCCGCGCACCTCTTGTTAAGCACCGCAAATATCTTTATTATACAGTTTTCTCAGAAATCAATTTACCTCGAAATTATATAAAACTATATCATTAGAAAAATGTAAGTCACTTCCTTGCTTTGTGGCTGTTCATGTTGGGTGTCTTGTCAGTGTGTTGGGACGGGTGGCTGGGGGGCTGGGCGTGGCGGTCATGGAAGTAAAGTGTGTCGGGTGAAGCATCTCACCCCGGGGTTCCCTAACTTATCACTTCATTGAGCCCTTCAGGGCATCCCTGTCTTCAGAGCAGTAACAGTCACAAGGTGTTACTGCCATGGCTTGTGAGGGGTCATGCTGCATGGGAAGCAAAAAAGCAGAAAAGCTGAAAAGAGATCAAAATCCTAAGAGGCTGCTGAAATATCCCTGGGAGAAGAAGAGGCCGGTGTTTTGGGTCATGGTAATGGCGTGGGCAGCCTCTGTGCTGTACTTCCATCACAATGATTGTTTTATCTATAATTGCATTGTGTGTGCACGTGCTTCTGAGTGTGGTAATGCTGCATGAGACACAGGGAAGCGGATAAGAGACAGAGACAGTATTCCCTCGGTGAGCTGTGGGCTTACGTTCCTGAAAGCCCGGTCGAATAGCGATGCATCTTATGTCAAAGTAAAGGTTTTATGGGATTTATAGAGATGCATTCCAAGAGCTGTACAGTACTAGCGTCCTGGTGCCCCCTAGAGGCTAGAGAGACTATGGGAATAAAGAAATGAAGACATGAAACTCGCACATCTCGTCACCTGAAACCCTCACTCGTTGTCGTCATCATCGGGGGGGAGGGGGGGTCAAGGATGTTAGGGGGGGGTACTAGGTGGAGGGAGGAAGGGATCAAGGATGTTAGGGGGGGGTACTAGGTGGAGGGAGGAAGGGATCAAGGATGTTAGGCTTGGGGTCCAAACCTAACCTCTCCCTGGCTCTCCTGGGCTGGATGTGGGAGGCACTGCAGCTGCAGGCTTCTACGGCTTAGAAGACATCACAGAACACTAGCGTGATTGTAAAAGCAAGCGAGAGCTATTGTAAAAAGAGCAAAGGGTACTAAAGAAAATTGATTGTATAAGCGAAATATTGTATGAAGCATTGTACGACGGGGTCCTGTATAGCGACGCCACGCTGCACTATTACATTGGTTGTACCATTCCTTACAGGGCAAAAATTGAGGTTTGTAGAATGTTATGAAATCCTTGCACCGATGCCCGAGCACGACACACACTCACACATACAACACACACGCACGCACACGCACACTTGAGAAAAGAAGAGAAAGGGGAGATTTTATAGCAGTGTATAGAGCATCAATGGGTCTGGAAAAAATTGATAGAGAAGATCTGTTTGTGTGGGACGATAGAAGTACAAGAGGTCATGAGAAGAAATTGAAAAGGACAACATGCAAGAGGGACATAAAAAAATACAGCTTCCCGTATAGAAGCATAGAAGTCTGGAACAACCTTGATGCAAAAGTGATTAATGCAAGAAGTATTCAGGACTTCAAAGGCAAGCTGGATAATAGTAGATTTGGAGACGGGACAGTACGAGCATAACACTTTTCCTGTATGTTACAACTAGGTAAATACACACACACCACACCAACACACACACACACACACACCACACACACCACCACACACACACACACACACACACACACACACACACACCACACACACACACAACACACCACAACACCACACACACAACACACACACCACACACACAACACACACACACCACAACACACACAACACACCACACACACACACACACACACACACACACACACCACACACACACACACACACACACCACACACACACACACACCACACACACACACACACACCACACACACACACACACACACACACACACACACACCACACACACACACACACACACACAACACACACACACACACACACACACACACACACACACACACACACACACACACACACACACACACACACACACACACACACACACACACACACACACACACACACACACACACACACACACACACACACACACACACACACACACACCACAACACACACACACACACACACACACACACACACACACACACACACCACACACACACACACACCCACACCACACACACACACACACCACACACACACCACACACACACCAACACACACACACACACACACACACACACACACACACACACACACACACACACAAACACACAAACACCACACACACACACACACCACACACCACACACACACACACACACACACACACACACACACACACACACCACACACCACACACCACACACACACACACACACACACACACACACACACACACACACACAACACACACACACACACACACACACACACACACACACACACACACACACACACACACACACACACACACACACACACACACACACACACACACACACACACACACACACACACACACACACACACACACACACACACACACACACACACACACACACACACACACACACACACACACACACACACACACACACACACACACACACACACACACACACACACACACACACACACACACACACACACACACACACACACACACACACACACACACACAAACGGCCATATTGCAAATGAAACCCAATCACAAAGGTGATTGGGATTGGGAAACTTAATCTGGACAGTGTTCCTGGCGTTGCCAGTCACCCCGAAGCCGCGGCAGTAACCCGGGAGTCTTGCGAGGCGTACCAACCTTGTGTGATAAATAATCATATTTTTTTTAAAGAAAGAAATTCAGTCCTATCATTTCCATTATGAATTATTGTTTTCCATAACATCAAACAAAATATACTAATACTTGTATTAGCAATGCTGTTTACAATAGTAAGCAGTGGTAAGAAAATATCTCACAAGTTCTGAAGTTGGGTATTCGGGTGTTCCTAGCAGCGCCAAGATGGTGTTGCAGCCTCCTCCCTCCCCACCACCATCACAACAGCCAACCTGCGCCACCACACTAAAGTTAGTAATATAAAGTGCTGTAAACGGCATATTTGACATTTTATATACCTCTTTCCAAGAGGGTTAGGGGGTGTTAGGGGTAGGCAGGTCCCAATTGAATTTTCCCCCAAGACCTTCAGTTCATATAATTCCTCAGTATAATGTTTTAATCATTCATTATTATTTACCTTTCTAAACCCCCTCCCCCCCAAGTACTGGCTCCGTGGTGCAGTGGCTAGCAGGCCGGGCTACCAATCTGCGGGCCACGGTTTGAATCCCGGCCGGGGCAAGTCGGCGGCCAGCCCATTAGCCGTTCATACTTCCCTTCGGGGATGGTCGATAATGGTCCCGGAACCCAGAACTCAGGGCAGGGTGGAGTGGTGCAAACATGAGGATGGCATTGCATAGGCCAGTAGGATTTTTTTAATGATGACCATAATTTGCAAATATATAAATATTTGCATTTCAAATTCATTTAGGTGCTAAAATGTTGAAAATTCCTTATGATCCTGCTATACATATGTAACCCTCTTGGTCTTGATAAGAATTCTCTTGCTATAGTCCGGCTCCTGGTTTGCCACGTTGCCAGCGTCCCGGCGGTGTGGAGTGTTGCCCGGGCAGGCCCCTCCGAGGCAATGCCAGGCCTGTTCATGTAGATCAATATTGCCCATGAAATAATGTCCCTGGAATGTGACTATGTATTGGTACAAAGATTGGAAAGAATGTTATAGTGATGAACCTCAGTACTGCTTCGTAGTGCTTGTGTTCAAGTGAGCATGAGAGGAGTGTGAGGTGGTGGTGTGATGAGGCGGCCACGCAGTGCTCGGCTTCCATGAAATCTAAAGCTTTCACAATGGCTGCCGTGAGGGTTTCAAATTGCATGCGAGGGAACCCGAGCAGCTTGACGGCCGTGGCTGGGTGGCGGCTGCGAGTGTTCCGTGTCCGGGCGGGAACGCTGGTGCAGTGTTGTGTGCCGGAGTTATGTTGTGAATAACTATTATAATGAAATGTTTTTTCTTTAATGTTACCCAGAGCTTAATCAAGTAACCCATGTGTTTATAATAGAGAGCAGAGTGCCTCAATGCCTCATGCAGGGGTCCTTCCAACCCCGCGATGGGCTCGGCAAAGGGGCGGAACAGAGAGCCAGAGCGTTAACATTTTTAGCCGCAAGGCAGACGTACTGGCAGTCTATGGTTATGGTGGTAACAACAAGCTTTTATAATTGAGGAAAATGCCTTGCTTGTATCAGATGTAAATTAATCAAGTATATTTTTTGGGATTCAAACATCAGCACACTCCAGTCCCTTACTGATATATTAGATCACTTGCTGACTCTGCTTTGAACAAAAACTAAAACTATGCTTAGATTATAAAGTTAATTAAAAGTTATGTAAGATGAAAGCAATTAGATAAGACAAGACATATGATTGCCATGTAAGGTTTAGTAAGGTTACTAGTGTGACCTGAGGATGCAGTGCAGTGATGAGCAGTCACCGCTGGCCGCTGCGAGGCGCTGGGGTTGTGGGGTTTGTGAGGTGGTGTGCTTTGAGGCTGCAGGCTGTGTTCACTTAGGAGGGTAGAGGTGTTCACTTATTTCTGGGCATTTTTACTAAGTCATCTGGCGGATAGTGAAGGTCACCATTCTTATCCTCCGTGTTGTGTTTGTTTTGAGTGTGTTAACCCCTTGAGGCTCAGAACGTAATTTCCATTCATATTTTGGTAACATTAGACGATTTTTAGTGAGTATAAGCAATGTTTTATAGCTATGACCTGTTTAGTATCCTTGTCGAGTGGCTAAATTGGTATATTCAGTGACTTGTCGTAATTTTATGGCTAACAACAGACGATTTCATATAGCAAAGAAAAGATCTGGGCGTGAAGGGGTTAATACATCCCATGAAGGACCTGTCACTGTCTACACACACCACTTGCATCACTCATCCACACCTTTTAATGAGGGTTATTAATTAGGGTAATTTTGGGGGTTGGTCTGTCTGCCATGGATGTCCACTCACACGAGCAGGAAGATTAGGGTTGTACAAAAACTCTTGCTATTCATAAGGCTTTATTCGATGCAATACTATCGATAAGTCAGATGGAATATTAGAATGCTATCACCACAAGTATATTAGTTTGGGTTCCACTCCTTGATTGAATCCTCCACCATCACGCGTGTATAACCTTGCAGCCCCTTGGTGCCCCGCCATCGCCCTCTGCCATCACAAGTCAGCTGATTGGTGTAAACATACCTCACCATCCTCAGATATCTTTTGACCCAATAAGAACTAAATACTTTACTATCTATCTTTACTTTTCTATCATCAGAACCTCTCTGGGACACCTATACTCCTCAAGTCTTGGCTTCTCTCACTCCACCATCAATAAGCCCACCTCCATCTGTCTCAGACTCACTCCTCGCTCTCTGTGCTTTCCCAACCCAATACAGGCAATAGCAGTAACAACAAGTCTATTTCAACTGCTACCCTTAACCCCTTGAGATCCAGAACGTAATTTTCATGGTAATTTGGGTACCATTAGACAATTTTTAGTGAATATAAGCAATATTTTATAGATATGACCTGTTTAGTATCCTTGGTCACTAACTATTTGGTATATTAAGCTACTTTTCGTAATTTTATGGCGAACAACAGACTATTTTATATAGCCAAGGAAAGATCTGGGTGTGAAGGGGTTAAGGATGGCCCACCAACCTCCATCTTATCATTGGTGCAGGACAGGAATAAATAGAAACTCCTCTGTGGCGGTGATATCCTTAGGGAAGTCCTTAGCAATGGGAGTCATAGGTAGGTAGATAGAAAGATCATCTTGTCTTTTGTTTCTTGCCGTGGCCTCTTGTGGCTGCTGCCTCCCTCACTTACATGTCGTCTTTGCCAATGTTCTCCATGCCCATCATTGCCCTATTGCCCGCTATCAAGTCCATGCCCATCATTGCCCTATTGCCCGCTATCAAGTCATGCCCATCATTGCCCTATTGCCACTATCAAGTCATGCCCATCATTGCCCTATTGCCCACTATCAAGTCATGCCCATCATTGCCCTATTGCCCGCTATCAAGTCATGCCCATCATTGCCCTATTGCCCGCTATCAAGCCATGCCCATCATTGCCCTATTGCCCGCCATCAAGTCATGCCCATCATTGCCCTATTGCCCGCTATCAAGTCATGCCCATCATTGCCCTATTGCCCGCTATCAAGTCATGCCCATCATTGCCCTATTGCCCACTATCAAGTCATGCCCATCATTGCCCTATTGCCCACTATCAAGTCATGCCCATCATTGCCCTATTGCCCACTATCAAGTCATGCCCATCATTGCCCTATTGCCCGCTATCAAGTCATGCCCATCATTGCCCTATTGCCCACTATCAAGTCATGCCCATCATTGCCCTATTGCCCGCTATCAAGTCATGCCCATCATTGCCCTATTGCCCACTATCAAGTCATGCCCATCATTGCCCTATTGCCCGCTATCAAGTCATGCCCATCATTGCCCTATTGACCACTATCAAGTCATGCCCATCATTGCCCTATTGACCACTATCAAGTCATGCCCATCATTGCCCTATTGCCCGCTATCAAGCCATGCCCATCATTGCCCTATTGACCGCCATCAAGTCATGCCCATCATTGCCCTATTGCCCGCTATCAAGTCATGCCCATCATTGCCCTATTGCCCGCTATCAAGTCATGCCCATCATTGCCCTATTGACCACTATCAAGTCATGCCCATCATTGCCCTATTGACTGCTATCAAGTCATGCCCATCATTGCCCTATTGCCCGCTATCAAGTCATGCCCATCATTGCCCTATTGACTGCTATCAAGTCTCCTCTTTCTCTTCTTTCTTTCATTGATGGCAAATCCAATTTCTCCAACCTCCCCTTTTATGCCAGATCTGTAAAACTGGGAACAATCTTAACCCCTTGAGACCCAGAACGTAATTTCCATTGTAATATGGGTATCATTAGACGTTTTTTTTGTGAATATAAGCAATATTTTATAGATATGACCTGTTTAGTATCCTTGTCCACTAACTAATGTGGTACAGGTTGCCCATCACTAATCCGCCAATCAATATTCCGGTGCCATCAGTTTTCCGGCATGAATTTCGGAGCGCAGTTTCAAATTTCCCGGGTTGGCACGCTACTGTTTTTGGGAGGCGCCGTTTGTTTTGATGGCGCTGTACCCAGAATCAGCTGTATGCTCACGCTTCCCACAGCAAGCAGGCATTCCTTCTCATTTATTTGCCGTAATTGTTAAAATCTGCTGCTGTATAGCTCCATCATGGATTCGGCGAATAAAAGAAGTGGTGTAAAATGCAAACATCGCTCGTTGTTGATCGCAGAGAAAGTTGAACTGTTAATAAAACTTGATAGTGGTGTGTCTGTGCGAAGTGTTTGTGAAATGTACGGCATTGGGTCTTCAACAAACAGTCTATGATATAAAAAAACAAAGAAAAACTGCTAAAGTTCTTTACTGACAGTGGATCAAAAAAGCAGATGTGAAAGTCAATGACAGAAGGAAAAAGTTCTGATCTGGACTAAGTGCTGATAACCTGGTTTAATCTTTGTGTAAGTGAAGGTGTTGACATTTCTGAAATATAGTGTCGGGACAAAACATCAATAATCCAGAAATTTCGAAAATCCTGCAGTCCTGAGGTCCCGTGGCTGCCGGAGTAGTGATGGGCAACCTGTATATTCAGTTACTTTTCATAATTTTTAGGCTAACAACAGACAATTTTTTATAGCCAAGGAAAGATCTGGGCGTGAAGGGGTTAAGTGTCCACTCATGATATTATCTTGATCTTATGTGTCTTTCTTCTTGCGTGGAGACCTCCCCACCATGACACACGCTGATCCAGGCAGATCGCGGCCACAGCCAACTTCATGTAGCATGTGATCATCCATATTAACAAAAGCTGTCATGTTTGTCAGAAGTTTCTATGTTGCACCAACAATGTTATTGATATATTTCTGGTGATAAATAGTCTTGAATTTTTACTGCAAGGTCCTTCTCTTCACTTGCTTTGGTGATTGTCTCGCTAACCAATGTGTATCGCCATCTTATCCTTTTTCTACTTTGGTCAATCTCCAATACTTCACACTTTTTTGCATTAGTAAATTCCATTGACCACTTCTTACTCCATTCGTTTATTTCATGCAAATCTTCTTGCAACACTGCAATCCCCTTTTCCATTGTCTTCGTAATTTGTACATCATTGCAAAATTAATAAGCTCACATAACTTTTCAAACCATCCAACATATAGTTAATGTCAATCAAGGACATCCTGGGTGCCAGCATTAAGCCTTGGGCTACTCCGCTTACCACGCTTCTCCACCCTCACACTGAAAAATGATCAATTACTCCACCCAGAGAGTTGAGATTCGTTTGCAGTCACTTTATAGTTTTCCGAGTGTTGGTTTGTCATGTTGTCGACGAGCAGCTCTTGCCGCTAACGAGTCCGCCAAGGTGCTCTTTGTACATTGGAATAATTTGCTACTGATTCAAAATGTGTGTTGTTATCTTTACTTTTCCTTGTGTGTTCTACTTTCTTGATTTGATAATTGATATATTTTTTTTAATTTTAAGAATCTGAAGGAGATTGTTAAAATCAAACACATTCTGCTTTATAAGATTGTGTAGTCATGATTTAGCAGTTATTTCAGAAATCTAAAATGGATTGATAAAGTTGAGAAAGAGTCTGATCTAGACATTTATGCTTTAGGAATTCAAATTAAGATTGGTTTTATAGCCCGTAAGAGTCGTCATGTTGTAGGCAGATGGCTGTGACCACCCCGGACAGTCTTGCACCGTCCCCTTCAGCTTGAGGAGAGTGGCAGTACATGTATTCTTTTATCTCAACACACTACCAAGGTTTTTTATTTGTACCGATTCAATTTGTGCTCCATAGATTAACAAAAATTACCTACTACAGATAACTTAAGAGGGATGAGACGAATCTTTTCTTTTCATTTCTTAATTCATTTCCCACACACGGTAAACCCTCTCTTATTCAAACTAGTCGGAGGGAAACCTGGGCTGAATAGTCGAAAGTCCGAATTATCCGATGGTTACTTCTAGCCCCTCCACACAATAAGAACTCGCTCAAACATGCCAAAACAGCACAGATTGTATTAGCTGTACTCACCAAAACTATTGTATTTATACGATAATTATCGTCTATCTGGTCACGCTGGGCAGCCGCTGCACCGCTCGGGAGAGGTCGGACTCACGCTAGTTAGGCCCGGATAGTTCAAATTATGGAAAATTGTTGAAAATTTTGAACTGGCCTGAAACTGGTTGAATTATCTGAAGTTTGAATGCTATGGGTTCAAACTAGAGAGGGTTTACTGCCTGCATACTGTTTATTAGGCATTGAGGGGGAAACCAAAAAAATTTGAAAGACATATGGCCCTAAGGATTTAGAATGAAGGCTTGTGGACCTGTCTTATCATTCTTATTCATTGAATCCCTATCATTAAGATCACTTTGTAGTTTTCTAAGTGTTGGTGGTCATGGTGTAAAGGAGCAGCAGCATTAGTGTTTGTACAATAGTTCATAAGAGATCAGAGCCGTGCATTATGACCCCCGAGATTAACAGCGGCCCCTCAGCAGGTCAAGGACGCCGTGCCCGTGCTGTACGGCAGCTTTGAGGCCGGGGACTACGGGTACTCGCGGGTGCAGGACCTCCCGCAGGGCGCCGGCTCCAAGACGCGGCGGCAGCGGCGGGAGAAGGGACGTCAAGGTGAGTGTCTGGCGTGACCTGTCGTGAGCAGCCATTGTGAGTCACGCTTTGCTTGCCACCCGCCACCCAAGGCTCGTCCTCCTGAAAGATTCCACTCACAATGGCTGATCACAGACAGTAGATTATAGTTTAATGTCACCAATAGTATGTTACTTTACTAGTCAATGTTATGAACCACTTGATGTTGCCAGCTTGACCTAGGCAGGGCAGTAGCCAGGGGTGGCCAGTACAGGCTGTGGCGCACCCCGGGCCAACCCTGTCACTGGGAATGGGTTTAGTATTTTGTTACAAGTTACATTTATTATCTTTGATTTACTGGCTATGATTATTGTGTTTGTTGTTGTCAATTTAAAAGCAGACCAAGATACTTTACCAATGCATGGGCAGTGTTCCCTCTCATGTGTGTCCATCCATGCTAGTCCAGTGCCTTTGTCTGTCAAGTGTCGGGCCTCGCGTGACTGCCCCCCCCCCCCCCCCCCCCCCACGCTGTGCCATGCCAGCCCCTCCTCCAACAGTCTCAATGACCCAACTTTCTCAGGAGTCACACCATCCCGCCATCACCACGCTGGACTCACCATAGCAGTGGTGATGATGGTGACTTCGTTAAGGGCTCCAAATTTGAGCTTTGCTAAAATAGTGTTGCATAAATTGGAATGAGAACCTTGTCAGCCCTGGTCCCATGGTGTCCTGGAGCCAAGGTGCACCAGGCTGTTCACTAGTCAAAACATTTCACTGCCGCAACCCCCCTGGCTACTCCCTGATTGATGCTGGTCAAAGTTGGACTCAATGAGCACTTGAGGTTACTGTATTTATTTATCCATTCATTCATTCTTTTTTTTTTTGCTAGAATGTAATTGGGGTTTGGTGAAGGGAAGGAAGGAAGCTTGTTTTCCAGCAGCAGTGGTCGCCAAGACAAATGTTGAGCCGAGTGTTAATCTCACCTGCATCCAAGACAAATGTTGCTTCATTTTTTTTCCTGTTTCAGAGATGTTACATTTTTCAGCTGGGTTATAGGTGAACATTGCTCTACACGCAGCTTATGATAGTTGTATAGCAGATGTACGTAGCTCTGTACAGTTCATCAGCAGAAATATTTTAAGCCTCAAATGATATGAAAATGGTGGATAATTACCTTGACTGGTACACTCACTATCAGCCACAGCCTTTGAGCAGCGTCTGTGTGGCGCCTCACACTGTCATGGGCTGTGCTGGGTTGTCCTTCAGTGACATCGCAGCGGTGCCAATCACTCCTTGCTGAACGTGTCTTGAAGCACAGCGGTGGGACTCTGTGCGAGTGTTGTGCAGTGTACAGTGTTTTTCATGATGAGCTGTTTGCACTGTAAGCTTTGATGGTTTGGGGGGTTGCCATGTGTATATACGGAGACAAAAGAAAGCTATAAAATATAGTGACTTTACCACCTTTAGCCTTAATGGTTGTTGCAATAACATCATTTATTTTATGCACACACACACACACACACACACACACACACACACACACCACACACACACACACACACAGGGTACTCCGTGGTGTAGGGGAAGCACGCTCGGTTCACAACCGAGAAGTCCCGGGTTCGATCCCCGGGCGGAGCGGAAACAGATGGGCTGTTTCCTTAAAACCCGAGCCCCTGTCCACCCAGCAGTGAATGGGTACCGGGTGTTAGCCGGGTTTGTGACCTGCTCTCCGGGGTGGTGGCTTCGGCCAACACAAAGCACTAAGGATGAATGATCAAAATGTTGATACGGAGACGGGGCTACACAAGCGTTGCTCTGGCCCTGTAAAATACAACTAGATGAATACACAGCATTAATCGAAGATCGGCCATTACGAGCTCCAAGCTCTTTCCGGGAGGGTAAAACTGGCGATCACGAGTCCAGCTCACGTGGACAAGAACATAAGAAAATAAGGAAGCTACAAGAGGCCGTGAGACCTACACGTGGTAGTTCCTGTTACTTAACACTACCTACAGCCACACCAATGCGCCACTGGTCCCCTCGCTGCTTGTATAGCCAAGCCTTCAAACGCCTCACTGATTTTGTTACTCAATATGAAAAAATAGTCAAGTCAAAGAGAGACCGGAGGAAAATTCAATGTTATAAGATAGAGAGGATGACTCAGCAGAACACTGGAAGAGAGGATGACTCAGCAGAACACTGGAAGAGAGGATGACTCAGCAGAACACTGGAGCAAATGTAGATTTTGAAAAAGAAAGCTTTTTATTTGGAGTCCACCATAAACTAGATTTTTTTTTTTTTCCTTTTTTTTTTTTTTTTTGCAAAATGCAAAATTCATCTATGTACATTATATTTGAGGTTGGATAAAACTTTGGTTGGGTATTTTGAGGTGTCAGCATCAATAGTTGTGAGTGGTGGGTGTGGCTGAGCAGTGCTTGAGCTGAGGCAGCGTTGTGTGGAGGGACTGGGACCAGGAAGCTCAGGTTCTTTAATTATATGCTTGATTAAGAAAATGTCACCAGCGTGCAAATAGTGGCTGTCTAAAGTTGTGGTGAGGTAGTGATACACCTGTGTGTGGGTGCCTGTGCAGACAGTTGAATGAAAGGCCTGAGATGCACCTGATGGCTGTAAGGTGGGGCTGAAGTGTATCTTGGAGAGGTAGATAGGATGGATTGAAGGATGTAGAATATAATAAGTTCTAGAGGGAATAGAAACTATCATGTCAGGACAGACGCCACACAAGGCTACCACTTCCATGGCTCACTTAGAGAATGGGACCATTTGGGGAAAATGTTGATATTTCCCAAGCAGTTTATGTAAATCACATAAGTGTGGATAATTAGTTTGTTTGATGAACATAACATTAATACTTACAAGCAGCTCTTTTGAGGTTATTTTCATCTGTGTGAAAAGTTTCCATCCTAAAACTGAGCCGGTGTTGTAGTGGGGAGTGAGCGCGGCGCCGCGGCGATATCCGTTACCTGCGGGAGGATGTGGGTGTGATGCCCTGGCTGGGTGGCGTCCATCAGGGCTTGTTTCCCATCATGCTGCACCTTCATGGTTAACCTTGATTAAAATTTGAATTTCTCAATTTCTTGAGAGCTATCCCGTGACCCTGACAACCTGTCCCATCTTGTAGTGTGAGAGCGAGGGTCTGTTGTTGTGTAGCACTGTTGTGTAGCAGATCCTTTGCCAGGCATTGGCTGTGTAGGACTGTTTTGTAGCAGATCCTTTGCCAGGCATTGTATGTGGGGTTGGGCATAATAATATTTACTATTAAAATATTATTACATTTAAAAGTGACGACTCGATTCCGTAAAATAGATGATAGGATTTCCTGCCCTGCTTTTTAATGATAGAAATCAGTAAATGGTATACAGTATATACCCGCTATCATACATCTCTGCAGACAAAGTTTTATTGGTATGAGGCATTCTCGCAGAGCAGGATGACAAAAAGAGGAAAACCATTAAAAAGTGAGGTACGTAGAGCTCTGACTTACTGCACAGTCATTGGATTCAAGCCCGCAACTGTAATGTGTGATTCATAGGTCATTCCAAAATTTGATATATCGGTAGGGAGATGATTGATGGCTCTGGAGACCAGTGGCTTTACTGGTGGCCTGTTTATTAATGATTAATGACAAGATGTCATGATGTCAGTTTGTACGTCTAGGTACCTGACGTGTGTAGGTGATGGGAATGACATTGCTTAAGGCAGCGTCAGGTGTGTGTTATAAGTCTTGGGATCAAGAGTCACGTGTGTGTGTGTGGTTATAAGTCTTGGGATCAAGAGTCACGTGTGTGTGTGTGTTATATGTCTTGGGATCAAGAGTCACGTGTGTGTGTGTGTTATAAGTCTTGGGATCAAGAGTCACGTGTGTGTGTGTGTGTTATATGTCTTGGGATCAAGAGTCACGTGTGTGTGTGTGTTATAAGTCTTGGGATCAAGAGTCACGTGTGTGTGTGTGTGTTATAAGTCTTGGGATCAAGAGTCACGTGTGTGTGTGTGTTATAAGTCTTGGGATCAAGAGTCACGTGTGTGTGTGTGTTATAAGTCTTGGGATCAAGAGTCACGTGTGTGTGTGTGTTATAAGTCTTGGGATCAAGAGTCACGTGTGTGTGTGTGTGTGTTATAAGTCTTGGGATCAAGAGTCACGTGTGTGTGTGTGTTATAAGTCTTGGGATCAAGAGTCACGTGTGTGTGTGGCTACTCTCAGCATTCTTTGGAGGAGTAAATTAAATGAAGATGCTCTTAATAAACATCAGTGATTGCTGTATATTTCAGGTAAGCTTTCTTACTGAAAGTAAGAGGAAAGGAAATTATAATTGGAATCATAAGAAATATATATGTTACCTATGTTTATGTAGAATTGAATGAAGTCAGTAAGTAGTGGAGGAATAATGCCGCCACTGCTGCCGCCCTCCCGTGACGGGTTTTGTGTGAGTCACCACGATAGACTTGTTGCTCCCTGAAGGACCAGGGTGGAATATGTTGCCAGAGCTTCAGTGTTAATAGTAAGGAGAGTCTTTTAGAAGTGAGGAAAATGTTATTGTAAGGAACACAGGATGGTCACATGTCAGTTTTTCATATGGTAATGTTGCAGAACTTTGTTCTTTGTGTAGTCTTTCTACTACAAACCACAAGAAGCTCCAAGAAGCAGTAACAAGATGTAAACATTTATCAATATTAAATGTTTTGCTCTTGTCTGCTTGTCTTCTGTTGTCCTGTGGCACAACTAGAAGCCTTGAACCCATTGTCCTGTAAGAGTAGAGATGGAACAAGTGCCTGGGTCTGGACTTTTCATTCACTAGAGTAAGATGACGGGTGTGGGAGGTTGTCGCCGTGGGCTAACTCTCGGTACATCACTTGTAGCGTACTCGGACTCAGACTCTGAGTGGAGTTCCCTTGAGCGGCGGCGTAGCACAGATTCCTACAAAGTCAACCGCAAAGCCGTGCCCAAGAGGATGAAAAAGAAGCGGCTTCCAATACCCGTAGCAGCTCCTCGCGTGCCCCCCCTTCCCTCCTTCTATGTTGCCGAGGGAGGACCCGGCACTCGCTATTCCGACGAGAGGCTTTTGCTCGACCCCTATGAGAAAGGTACCAGAGGTAGCACCGTGTCCAACTGTACTCTCCTTCTCCTTCCGTGGCACCACAGCGGCGGCCACAGTGACCCGTAGCACATGGCGTCTGAGGTGCCGAGTGTTGGCTTTGGGAATGGCGAGAGTGCCAGACGCCGTGCCATGTCTAGGGGTCATCCGGCTGCTTACCCATGGCTCAGTTTTTGTGCTGAAAATAATACTGTTCATGCCACACCATGGTCAACGTAATACTACATTCTTTACTGAAACATAAAGTAACTTGATTTGTTTGTGTAAGTGTAATTTAGTCAATTGCTCAAAAACTAGCCATGTCTATTGTAATGTGGTGTCACTGCCAAGACAGTCTAGCAGTCAGTCCCTTGCATGCCCAGTACTTAACGCTTCAGGAATCCCGTCCTGATCGCCGCCTCGCCTCAGGCCTTCCCAGACCTCAGGTGAGTTACGTTAAGACAAAACTCCTTAGATAGTTTTGCCAAATGTTTTTGCTTTAGCTTGACTCAAATCATAATCTGTACCAAGTGTCTCACCAGCAACTGTGATGTGATTTGCATTGGAAAGATCATTGAAGTTTAGTGCCAAATAATGCTTTCATGCTCTCTTCACACAAACTGCCTTAATCCAACATAAACTCATTGCGAAGTAGGTGTTGAGAAGAATGAAGCCAGATGGAAAACAAGTGTAATTAAGGCTTAGAAATAGTGTCATGTATGATTATAAATAATTTTTTTCCATAGTTTTGATAGAAGTCCTGTGACATAGTTAGGGCTTGTCTGGGGCATGGCCTCGTGTGTGATGCCTCGTGTCTGTTGGTCCTGATTTGCTAACACCCTGCCGTGCCCTAACACTAATGATGTGGTTGTGCCAAACATTGATCTTGATGGAGTGGTGGTGTGTCGGTGAGGCATGTTTTGTGGTGCTGTGGTTGCCTGCGTGCATGGCTACACTGTTTAGTAACATCATACTCATGATAATACTGTTAATGATATTACGTTTCCTTGTGCAAAGAACCTGAACCTATGGTATCAAGCCACAAGAAGACTTTCACACACACACGGAGCAGACCGAGCCTCTCCCTGAGGGCACGACACACACTCCTTCGCTGCTTACCTGCCAACCTTCTCCTCAAACCTGCATACACACACACACCACTGTCTTTGTAGTTTCATATATTGATACTCAATATTAAACATTTTGTTCAACTTTCAGTCATTTTGTTATACTAGAAAACTTAATGTGTCTAGGTATTAACATAGCATTTAACCTGGCAGTCATAAGAGACTTGTATTGCATGGGAAGTTAATTTTTTACTGTATTGATTAATGAAAACTATTTATAGATTTTTTGGAAGGAATAATGTATTAGTCTTTGTGTACTTTTGCCCCATGATAAATGATAGATAGAGCTTTGTTAATGAGTCAGCAATGTTTTAACTGTTGAAAAGTCATTTTTAATGATAGGAAAGCTAGACTTCTTTCCACGTGATATTTTCTGTGGAAGAGTAAAGTGAGCCAAAGTAGAAGTTTGAATCCAGGTAGATGAGATAGAGACTAGGAAGGCCAAGGTTTTGGCCACCTGCGGGGGGCCGGGCGGGACAGGAGGCCAGGCCGCCTCCTCCCTGGTAGCGGCGCCCCTCAGGCCGTGACTGAGGGCCACTGTTGTTACTGTTTCAGTGGTGAGCGGGTCGGCCTCAGATGATTCCGAGGCCACCGACCGGGAGGACCCGACGACCCCGCACTCCAAATATAAACCTCAGAAACACACTATTTCATTTAAAAAGAAGATGGGAGGCAGGGAGGGCGTGGCAGTGCGGCCTCCCGTGGTGCCCCCCCTGCCCCCCACACACAACCCACCCCACCCTCCTACCTCCCATCCACGCATGGGGCTGGCTGCCACCCCCCACCACAACCCCCTCTCGTACCCCCTGGTGGGCCAGCCTCCCCCAGACACCGAATTATACTCCCCCTCATGTAAGTCACGCTTGGTCCTGCCTGCCTGCTGCTTGCCTCCTCTCCCTCTCCCTCTCCTCATCTTGAGTGTCTCTTCACCGCCTCGGCCTTGAGGTCCCCACACACCACCTCACCCGGGCACCCGTAGGCAACAACAGCACACCACACCCGGGCACCCGTAGGCAACAACAGCACACCACACCCAGGCACCCGTAGGCAACAACAACACACCACACCCGGGCACCCGTAGGCAACAACAGCACACCACACCCAGGCACCCGTAGGCAACAACAGCACACCACACCCAGGCACCCGTAGGCAACAACAACACACACACCCGGGCACCCGTAGGCAACAACAGCACACCACACCCAGGCACCCGTAGGCAACAACACACACCACACCCAGGCACCCGTAGGCAACAACACACCACACCCGGCACCCGTAGGCAACAACACACACACCAGCACCCTAGGCAACAACACCACCACCCGGCACCGTAGCAACACACACCACACCCAGGCACCCGTAGGCAACAACAGCACACCACACCCAGGCACCCGTAGGCAACAACACACCACACCCAGGCACCCGTAGGCAACAACACACACCACACCCAGGCACCCGTAGGCAACAACAACACAACCAGGCACCCGTAGCAACAACACACCCCCAGGCACCCGTAGGCAACACACACACCACACCCAGGCACCCGTAGGCAACAACACACACCACACCCAGGCACCCGTAGGCAACAACACACCACACCCAGGCACCCGTAGGCAACAACAAACCACACCCAGCACCCGTAGCAACAACACACCCACCCAGGCACCCGTAGGCAACAACACCACCACACCCAGGCACCCGTAGGCAACAACACACCACACCCAGGCACCCGTAGGCAACAACACCACACCCAGGCACCCGTAGGCAACAACACACCACACCCGAACACCCGTAGGCAACAACAACACACCACACCCAGGCACCCGTAGGCAACAACACCACACCCAGGCACCCGTAGGCAACAACACACCACACCCAGGCACCCGTAGGCAACAACACACACACAGGCACCCGTAGGCAACAACACACCACACCCAGGCACCCGTAGGCAACAACACACCACACCCAGGCACCCGTAGGCAACAACACCACACAGGCACCCGTAGGCAACACACACACACAGGCACCCGTAGGCAAACACACAACACACACAACACACCAGGCACAGCACCCGTAGGCAACAACACACCACAGATACACCAGACACGCCGTAGGCAACAACACACACCACACCCAGGCACCCGTAGGCAAACAACACACCCAGGCACCGTAGGCAACAACACCACACCGGCACCCGTAGGCAACAACACACACACACCCAGGCACCCGTAGGCAACAACACACACCACCAGGCACCACGTAGCACACACACACCAGGCACCCGTAGCAACAACACCACACCCACACCGTAGGCAACACACACCACACCACACCACAACAACACACACACACACACACACACACACACACACACACACACATACAGAGGGCTGCAATCCATGGATATACCTAGAACAGAGCACATTGAATTGTTGTGTGACTTAGTGCATCCCGTGAACAGTTGAGTTGACAGTCTTAGCAGAAGGTTGAGCTTAAGAAGAAACATCTATTTTATTCCCTCTGTCACAAGGCCATGTTAAAAGACAATCAATAGACAAATGAATCACTGACGTCCTCAATTAAGCCTTACAGATGATGCTTCTTTAACACTACTTGAACTTTATTTATGTTATTGTGACCTCATTCATTTATAGATCAAAAGGCACTATAATGGCTGTACAGTGATGTAACAAGTGTATGCAGGACGTGTTGTTCTGAGCAGATAGGCGGCAGTCCCTTTCTTGTCCTGGCTGTGGTGGCAGGGATCTCCGGCCCAGCGGTGTAGTGATGTAGCAGCGGACAAAACTGCACATGATCGCCCTTACAAACTCATTGCCACTTTATGTATATCAGCAAATCTCTTGCATTGGCAAATTTCTAGATCAAGTATAGAGCAAAAGACATGTTGTCAGACAAGCCACGATAGACTCCCATGCTGGCTGCTGCATCGCCCTGCCATGCTGGCTGCTGCATCGCCCCGCCATGCTGGCTGCTGCAGCGCCCCGCCATGCTGGCTGTGTTAGGGAGAACATCAGGACACACATTGCACACTTAGGAATATGTAATTCTTATTCCTGTGATATTTAATGTTGTTAGTTTCATGGTTGTCCATTCAGTCATACAGGATCTCAGGAAAATTTACAGTATCATGAATTTCTGCAACAAATGTAAACTTTACATGAAACACTACACTTGCCACATGATTGTATTGAGTGTAGCGAGGCGAGGAGTAAAGCCCTCTGTGCCTTGTCCTCTCTGCCTCACCAGACAGACAGACAGACAGACAGCACAGATCCACCAGTGGGTGCCACACACACACTTATCAGGCTTCACTGTCTCCAAACTATTAGTGCCACTTGCTAACAATACAGAACAGCTCACTAAATGTAGTACATGTATTTGCATTCCTCATTCAGTATGTGTTAAGAATAACTTGAGTTTTTCACAACTGTACAATAGTATAGAAGCCTGACATTACCAGGCTTTGCACGAGTCATTCAAAGCAGTGAAATGTACTGTAGTTTGAGATTTGTGTGTGTTGGTAGAGCATGAATCATTCACGAATGTTTTTTAAACACCCGCACCCTCTGATAATGCCAAAATGCAAATATCTGTAAGGTAGAGAGATTGACCCGGAAGAGATGTAAAAGACACAGCCGTGAACAAGCTTATAAAGGATGCAAACTAACAACAAATATTCACTACGATCAGAAAGGAAGCTCTGATCAGCTTTGAAAAGGGTATCATAGAATAAAGCAAGGGTCAACCAAAGCTCTCTTAGTTGTTTGAAATTAAGAAACAAAAAGTAGAAACTTAAGTAGAAAAGTAGAAACAAAAGTCAGGTTCTGGTTTATGCTCATCGCTGTGCTGCTGACGTGGGCACCACACAGTCTTGGTGAACACAACACACAGGAGGCTGTGTGCTGCTGACGTGGGCACCACACAGTCTTGGTGAACACAACACACAGGAGGCTGTGTGCTGCTGACGTGGGCACCACACAGTCTTGGTGAACACAACACACAGGAGGCTGTGCCAGTCAAGTAATGAGGGAGTGATGTGAAGGGGCAGACTTGCCTGTGCCAGGCCTTTATACACGTAGGTATAAGTTTGTAAACATGAAAATACTTCACTCGAGACAACGCACTGTATGAGGCATGAGAGATGCATGCAGACAGACACTTGCACCATGGCTGGGCTGTGTGCACTGCAGCCCGGGTGACATCCTGCCTGTGTCTCACACCGCACATATTAATTCTGGATAGAAGACTCGCATGACCTTGTTCGTGTCACTGTGCTTGGTATGCTCTCATCAATGTCACCGAAGGAAAGTCTAGGAGATGCATATTTATATGAGACACTTGTCATGCTGGAGAGAAAGCATCCTAACATTGCCCCCCACCTCCGCTCCAGCTGCCAGAAGCTGCTGCTGCCTTCACCAACACTTGCATGGCATAGGCTCAAGGCTCATTGCCTGACCTTTCTGCGAGTCCCTTTAAAGCAGTGTTTCGTAGTTTGTATTTGCTTTGCAGTATTCTAATATTTTCTAAACCTTGAACCCCTTGTCATGTACAACATCTGTGAAGGAAACATCATTATAAGTGTTTAGCTAGACACGCCAGGACAGTCTCCTCATAGATATTTAAGTTTCAAGGTTGGTATTAATTTAATCTCTCCTGCATGTTACCTTCATCTTACTTGACTGTTCGCTTCTGCTTCCTCTGACAGTATATCTGGACACCTCACTACCTCCTGGTTGTTCAGTGGATGTGTTGTGCATTCTCAAAGTAGTGTTGTACCTATAGTTGTGTGCAAAGTATCACACCCAAGTACCACCTCTCAAGAAGCCTCGTCTATTATTTTGTGTTTGATCAATGGAAATGAAACATAACATTGAGCTGTAGTGTGTATTAACATTGATTTTTAGTGTGTAGAATTGTTGTTGTTGTTCCCGTGTATGTGCACAGTAAGCATTAGCCGTGCGAGGCGTGGAGTGACGGTAGTGTGCGCACCATGGCTGTGTTATCTTCAGTCAAAGAAAAGGAAATGTGGGACGAAAGCTTTGGTGATTCACTTCAGAGCTGTCTAGTGTGACCTGATACTAATGTTGTGGTTGTCATGTTGTTTGTGGTATTGTTCCTTACTTTGTGTGTGGCCGTGCCTGCCAGATATTGTACTCACTCCATCAGCACCATCATGAGTGTTGCCCTGTGCCTCATCAGTCCCTGCTGTGTGTGGCCGGCCCTCCCACCCACCCCTGCCCTGCCTCCCAGGCCTGGAGGGTGGGAGGTGTCTGCCTCAGCAATAACAATGTTCCTAGTCAAGTGTCGGGCAGTCTGTTCATAATATCTGAGTCATTGAATTTAAAAACTGCACTTTGTTCCAAAAGGTTGTTAATGTATTCATTGACTTTTTACATTTAAACTTATTCCAGCACACACACGCACACACACGGCTGTGGAGCGTAACATTATGCAGAAATATAATCTCTGCAGCTTAATGAACCAACTGAAATATTCAGTATCCTTAATCTGATCAAGATCAACAACTATTTGAGCTGTAGTGCAGGACAGATCGTCTGTCTTTATGAAAATATAATCAAGAAAATTAGCTTCAATTTATTATGAGTTGTTTACAGATTTGTGTCTTTAAACATTTGATTTGTGCTGATAAGCAGAAAGAAAACTAGAGTGTCACTGTCATCATGTTATCCTGGTGAAGACACACAGAGGTGTGACGGCGTGTCGGTCGTGTGGCGACGAGCAACTTACACGTGACAAATGAGACGTGACATTATTGCAAACTTATTGAGAAGCAGCTCTTCCAGTACTGAGCCTGTCCTGAAGCACCGTGCTGCTTGTTGGGGCCGTGTTTACAGAGCAAAGAATGCCACCCATGCCACACTGATTGGCCGCCTCAGGATCACTTGTTTTGTAGATCGATGGATCTTGCATAACATATGGGATGTAGGATTCTTGCTTCAATGGTGCCTCTTGACATTTGTGAAAAATGTACTAACTTCATTCCATTGCTTTCCTCCAGCTTGAAAGATTTAATTTGATCATTATTTTGTCTTCAGTTTCTTTATCGTTTTCAGTTATTTTTATTTATTTGTTTTGTTCTGTGCCGGTGCATCCAGGGAAGGGAAAAGATGAATGGCGACCTAATGATTAACACATCCTTGGTCATTCTTTGGTGAAACCTTTCATGTTGTTGTCATGCATCCACAGTAACTAAGGAAATAAAAACTGCATGGACATTGACTATCTAGCTACTAATTATTGTTTGTTTAATCCGCTCACCTCGCAATGAATGGATGCTGTGCAGGTTTATCTTTTTGATGAGTGACCCTCACCGTGTTATGAGCCTCCAGCAAGCCAGGGACGTTATCAGTGCCATGGCAAATATAGGTCATCGGCAAAATATTCATGCTTGACCAGAGCGACTCAAGTGATGATCCAAATGATTTTGCATTATGTTGAATCCTATTTGTGGTATTTGTGAGTGTTAGTTTCTTGTACTGCCTCCTCTCTTTTCTCTCTCTCTCTCTCTCTCTCTCTCTCTCTCCTCTCTCTCTCTCTCTCTCTCTCTCTCTCCCCTCTCTCTCTCTCTCTCTCTCCTCTCTCTCTCTCTCTCTCTCTCCTCTCTCTCTCTCTCTCTCTCTCTCTCTCTCTCTCTCTCTCTCTCTCTCTCTCTCTCTCTCTCTCTCTCTCTCTCTCTCTCTCTCTCTCTCCTCTCTCTCTCTCTTCTCTCTCCTCTCTCTCTCTCTCTTCTCTCTCTCTCTCTCTCTCTTTTCTCTCTCTCTCTCTCCTCTCTTTTCTCTCTCTCTCTCTCTCTCTCTCTCTCCTCTCTCTCTCTCTCTCTCTCTCCTCTCTCTCCTCTCCTCACAGTTTCAGAGACAATTCTCAGGCTTCTTTATGTTGTTTCCCTCTCTAAGCGTATCAGTGAGTGCTTCGGCTGTCTATCCTTTCATGTCATTGATCTCGACAGTTGTTGGCCTGGAGTTCCCAGCTCTTTTATGTTTTGCATTCACACCACTCAGGAAGTGTGGCATGTATGTGTTATGTCTTCTAGCACATGATCAGCGTTTTCAGTGGATGGAGTCTCCCAGACTAGAATAGTACTCACACTGTAATGATGTATGCTTCGTTTACTTCACTCTAGTAAATGTCATTTCAAGCTCATGTGTCCATTCACTCCAGTGTGTGTGTGACGTCCGAAGCCTTGATGACACTGAACTCGCTTCTACAGTTTCTCCTTAGTAAAGCTTAGGGGATCATGTCTACGATGTGATTCAAAGCTCCACCTGGGTGTCTCGCTGCGCCACAGTCCCATGTGCCGCCCGCGCACCCAGCAAGGACTACCGACAAGCTCGAAGGGGTACTATTGGTGTCACATATGAATCCAATGAAGATTAGAACTCCACCTGTGGTGTTCTCTTTTGCTCTTGCACTCCAGTATCCAAGCTGGAAATAAGCAACCAGGAAATGGAAGAGTCAACTTCCGAATCTATGTCAAAATTTATAATCTATTAGATAGATCACTCCATTTTTGTACTTATTTTTTCTGCACACTGAGGTCACGGTGAATAAGCAACAGAAGGGAGAGTAACGCAAGCATTCAAAGATAGGAATAAGTTTGAAGAAGCTGCAGAAAAAGAAGGTAATCAAGAAAACAAGGTATTAGAAACTCTAGTGCAGGGAATCATTTTTCTTATGCAAATATAATTATTACTTTATGAGACAAATTTCTAAATAACACACATACATTTTTCTGAGTAGTTTGAATGGTGTTATGAGAGAGTTGGAGCGTGTGATCATTTGTTTTGAAGAGGTATAGATTTAGCATAGTATGAGCAGTGTGTGAGTCATGATTGTGTTGTAGATGAGGATAGAGTGAGATAGTAGGAGCAGTGGTGTGAGTCATGGTTGTGTGTGTAGTATAGAGGATAGACTAGAGATGTATAGAGATAGAGTATAGATAAAGTATAGAGCTGTGGTGTGAGTCATGCTTGTGTGTGTAGTAATAGAGTAGAGATAAAGTATGGAGCAGTGGTGTGAGTCATGCCTGTGTGTGTGTGTGCAGGAGCGGGAGAAGAAGAAGGCATCCAAGGGGTCCACCAAGAGTGCTGCCAAAGGCCCTCCCCTGCCCACCCTGGAAGACTTTGCACAGAGTCCCGAGAGGTCTGTGCCCTTGTTCCTGGAAAAGTGTATCTTCTTCATCGAGCTGGAGGGCCTGGACTCTGAGGGGATTTACCGAGTGCCCGGCAACAAGGTGCACGTAGAGCAACTCACCCAGAAGTTTAAGGAAGGTGAGATTCCAAAGGCCACTTGTCCTACTTTGTTAAATCGGTTTTTTAAATATTTAACCCCTTGAGACCCAGAACGTAATTTCCTTTGTAATTTGGGTACCATTAGACAATTTTCATTAATATAAGCAATGTTTTATAGATATGACCTGTTTAGTATCCTTGTCCACTAACTAATTTGGTATATTCAGTTACTTTTTGTTATTTTATGGTTCGACAACAGACAATTTTGTATAGCTAAGGAAAGATCTGGGCGTGAAGGGGTTAACGCCATTTTCTCTGTGTGTCACAGACGGGACCGTAAACTTCACCGAGCTGGACATTCCCGTCAACGCGGCCGCCACCGCCCTCAAGGACTACCTCAAGCAGCTGCCACCCCTCCTCCCACAGAGCCAGCTGCTCGAACTCACCACCATCGCCAGTGAGCACCTTACCATTACCTTATCATTACCTTAGAGCAATCTTATTATTCAGTGTCACGCCCTGGGGAACACCAGTCACAACGACACTTTAACCCCTTGAGACCCAGAACGTTGTTGCCATTGTACTTTGGGTACCATTAGACAATTTTTAGTGAATATAAGCAATGTTTTATACATGTGACCTGTTTAGTATCCTTGTCCACTAACTAATTTGGTATATTCAGTTACTTTTCGTGATTTTATGGCTAACAACAGACCATTTTCTATAGCAAACTAAAGATCTGGGCATGAAGGGGTTAAGGAGGAGGCAAAGATGATGCCTCCAGAAGTTAATGGAATCAAGCATTGATATTTTATGCCTTTATTATTTATCAAAATTTTACAGTCCCTTGGAAACCATGAACACTTCATGACGTTTCCCATACTGTGTGTGTGCATGCCTATATGATTGATGGCTGAAATATTCCCTTGAAATGTACGTTTTGCCCGATCCCTTGTGCAGGTATTGGAGACAGGAGCTTGAGGCTATTGAGGTTTAGTAATAGTAGTGTGGCGGTAGTAGTAGTAGTAGTAGAATCATTCCTAATGTACGTTTTGCCCGATCCCGTTGTGCAGGTATTGGAGACAGGAGCTTGAGGTTATTGAGGCTGAAGGAAATGCTCACTGGCTTGCCTCGGGTCAACTTTGAAGTCCTGAAATTCCTGTTCCAACACTTTGTCAGGTAAGTTACATTGTTTTCTTGCAACACAAACAATGCAGGAAGGTGATTGATGCCTGTGCTGTATTGTTTGAGTGTGAAAGAATGTTTTTATTAGTATATATGTTTTTAGGTAATCCAAATGTTGTGTGCTGTGTTAGAGGATGAAGAGGTCTCACCCAAGATAATGCAGTGATCTCCGCCCAAGGCTGTTGTCTTATTACCCGTCAGGTGGTCAATGTGGAGTCTATCGGGGTCTTTAAAAGGAGTCTGGATAAATTCATGGATGGGGAAGAGAGGTGGATATAGGTAGAGTTAGGTAACAGGAACTACCTCGTGTAGGTCTCACGGCCTCTTGTAGCTTCCTTACTTTCCTATGTTCTTATGTTCTTATTACTCTCAGATTCCCTATTTTGTTCTAGCATTCTTTCATCTAGAGTCCTGTTTTTACTATTCTATTTTGTTTTGTTTTGTTTTTACATATATTTTCCTCAATACCCATCTCTTGACCTTGAGAATAGATCCCACCCTTTACATGACCTCTCTCCGGTAGTGTTGATGTACAGACTTATATCACATAGTTTGGGTAGAACAAGAAGTAACGGATTCAAGCTGGAGAAGCGTAGATTAAAAGAAGAAATAGGGCAAAACTGGTTCACAAATAGGGTGGTAAATGATTGGAATGGACTCAGTAGACAGGTAGTTAGTGCAGAGTCATTAGGGAGCTTTAAAGGGAGGCTGGATATATTCACGGATGGGGATGAAAGGTGGATATAGGTAGTGTTAAGTAACAGGAACTACCTTGTGTAGGTCTCACGGCCTCTTGTAGCTTCCTTATTTTCTTATGTTCTTATATTTGCCATATCTTGTTTTGATCTATGATAAGCAACAAGCACGTGTTTTCCTTCACCAGGGTGGCGGAAAACTGCAAACTGAACTCCATGGACAGCAAGAACCTGGCCATCTGCTGGTGGCCGACGCTGCTGCACACGCTGCAGTTCTCCGACATCGCCGAGTTTGAATCTCAACGTCCACACATTGAAGACATCATCCAGACTATGATCGATCAGTTCCCCTTCCTGTTTCAAGGGAAAGAGGATTATGTCATGGTCTGATATTAAGCTGGGTTTTCCTGGTAAGCATAACTTAGTTTGTTTACACTTGGCTCTGCTGCGCTGGCCTTGGGTAAGGATACAGCTAATAATAAACAAAAAGGGTTATGTTTATCATGAAAACTTGACCCTCACTCCCCGCGGCTGCTCCGTCGAGCCGCACCTTATCTCTCATTTACAAGGAATCTCACCGCCACTTTTTCCGTGGCACGACTGAGCCACTCTGGCACGTCTCTGTCTCTGTCTTCACTCACTTGACCAGATATCTTAGTATGTATTGGCATTTTACTTATTTATTATTTTTAGGCTACACTATTACTTTCAAAGGCTATAAATCAGATCTGGTGCTTAAGACTCTTCATTGAGAACATAGTCAAGTTGCATAATTCTGGCGTGAACGCTGCCGGTTCACGGGTGAATGTTGCAATGATGAGGGTTTTTCTTTCTTTTCTAAAGAGAGAGTTTACCAAAGAAACTATATTTGGGTGATCAGTGGAACTGTGGTCAATCCAATACATTCTAGAATAGTGATTTATTATGTTTCATCATACTTCTTCATTGTGCTTTCAATAATTGCAGTAATGTTTTTGATTATAGAATAGTTTGCAGCAGTTTTATACTCATTTCTTGTTTTGCCACTCACCATTGGTAAGCTAAATGTGACATATTCCATGGATAAAAAGGTCATTAACAAACTATCATGTAGCTGACATGGTGTTAGTGAAATAATAGTATTAAAAGTTTATATTAAAGTGCAGGTCTAGCGTTGGAAATAGAGGAAAAGAAAACAGTATTCACTTCCAGGTTTTCAATACAGTTTGAGAGTTTTTGTTGAACATCTGGTTTCTGTGCCTGGCTGGGACTTGAAAATGCCTACTCTTATTAGAAAAGGAATTAAATTTCCTCCCCATTCTTTTGTCATGATTTGGTCCAAAAAAATTGCACATTTACAAATTTCATGGAGAACATTGAAAGTATTTGTTGTTTGATTGCATCAGAATCCCGTTGCCCAAGGATGGCATGGCCGTCCAAGATAGTGCGTGAGACCGAGTCTCCAGTCATCGTTCATCATTATTTATATTTCCGAGATTGACTTCTCCATGACACTTCCTTTAGCTTTTGTGCATATTGTCATTTCTGTAGGATTCTCGAGTCCTTTTCCCCAGACCAAATCCCAAGAGTACATTGCAGTCCCCCGTCTGGCCGAGGCATTGGTCCCGGCGCCGGGCTGGAGCACTTCCATTGCCATCCTAGACACGTGGTAGAAGTCATTCTGTACATAATTTTGATGGCATACCCAGTAAGCTTTTCATCTGCAATTTAAGTAGAATGGCAATTAATGTACATTTGTAAAACTTCAAATTTAGTAGCTACTAGTTTGTTCCAAATTAGTGTCAATGGAAGTGCCATGGTCACACTTGTTGCATTGCTGGGACAGAAGCTCACATATCAAACTGTTGAGTCTGGCCGTGTGAAGCATTCCATGTCAACAGCAGTGCTGCTTCCCACTTGTTATCATCTCCTAGGACATTTTAGGGACGTCATTTTATTCGTTCATGACGTATATATCCTGCCATGTATCTGCATTGCAAGGGAAGTCACTGGATGACCTGATGACCCTTGCACAGCGCGCCGAGGAGGGTGTCGGGGGACCTCAAGGCGCCACAGATCGACACTTTGACGGTGGATCTGGCCGGTCATAACGCTACATTCAGACTATTGAAATTTAGGAAATCAATTTTTTTATATACACATATATAAATATATAAATATATATATTTCCTGTTATGTCTTAGGTTTTAAGTGGTTCATAAGAATTAGGCATAGGTTTGTTCATATAATTTTTTTATGACCTATATATAATGATGTGTTCTCAAATTGACCAAATAGACTTTGTTTAATGATGAGTCTGTACAATAAGTGACTAGTGACATGACGTCTGTATGATGTGACTTGACTACCTGTATGAATGACAGTGCCATAGTTACTACGGCCACACCAGCAAGCAGTGCCAATGCAGTGTTGACCTTTTGTCTCAACGTCTTGCTAGTTGCTCCCATAATTTTTATTTTGTTACTTTGCCTTGTTTAGTGTTTTAGCCAAGTGGCTGCCAAGTGGTACTATGTGTAAAGTTAGCGCTATGCTGTGTGTCATGCGTTGTCGAGTGGCAGCAGGAGCCACAATAAGGTCCCCCTGGGTGATCCTACTCATTAGTCGTAGCACAACAGTTGGTAGTAGTGTGCTGTGAAGGCTCCCACCACCACGCCTCATGCCAAGGACCCACCATCTCGTAAGGCTGGATTGGCCGCCTCAAAGGAAAAAAAACTTTCTTGTTATATCTTGATGCTGCTAAGCTGAGGTGTTGGTAGCGTTGCATCACCACACACACAGTCCTGCAGTGTTTGAGCTGCGGATCAGAGCAGCTCAGAGGTCCCGATGCAGGGTGTTGGTGCCAGCCTTCCTGTGTGTGTCGGCACCGTGGCACTGTTGTTGAGTGCCGGGTGTACAGTCTGTTGCATAATATGTTCCTTGACACGCTCTTAACAAGGGAGTGTGTGAACGTCAAAGTTATATTGTACATTATTTCTGCTTAGGAAAATGTGTGATTTTCTTCATACAGTCACTCTTTGCTTCAAGGAAGATTGATCGACCGTCATTTCAGAATGCAGTGACTTAGACTTGCAATATGGAAATAGCTTAATAAAACTGTTGATTTATAACTGTGATTAATGATACATATTTTGCCATCCAGTTTAAATACCATTGAATCTTTTGTGAAAATTGTAAAAATAAAAACATTAGGAAGCGTAGCTTGTAACAAGGAGTAAATACTAGTCATCACAGCCCTGCCCACTCGACCGCATGTGTAAATTTATAAATGTAATTGCACGAAATATTCTTTAATTCATTGTATAAAGTCTTGGAGCTATACAGACTTGTACAGCATATATGAATGAGAGTCCATGTACAGTGGATAATGATGAGAGAATTTTTGGTAGTATACTATAAAATGCATATTTGGATTAGTATACTACTAACTGAATAAAAGGCATTTGCAGTTAATCATTGTTTCTACTGTCTACGAAAAATGATAATGTTTGCATACCAGTGATAATGAGATGTGAATTTTTTTTCAGACGCCATATTGAAATTTTCCAAGTTCAAAAGGATTTCAATCTCAGAGAAATCTAGATTACATAGTTGTGGCACATCTGGATTTCTGAATATCTCATTATATATGAAAGATAAAACTTCCAATTGTAATTCCTGTGATTCATGCACTTTGTTACAAGGTAAAGAATATAAGTAAGCGGGAGCAGCCCCGCCCCAGACACAGGCGGTGATTGGCCCTCACTGCAACACTCACGGGCTTCACAAAGGCGTCTTTAGTGCTCAAGTGGGAACAAGACTGTCTTGTGGCTCAACTTCCTTAACTTTCAGAACTGTCAACAAAAAGTTTTACTTTCAAGTTCTGAAGCAGCTGAGGGAGAGCATCCGCCACCAACATCCAGGACAGTGGGAAAACAACGCCTGGGCTCTTCATCAGGACAACACACCCGCCCACGCATCCTTTGTTGTCCAGCAATCCTGGCTACCAAACCTTGGGAAGTTGGGACTCATTCCCCACTCACACTATTCATCTAACCTTGCCCACTGCAACTTTCTTTGTTCCCTAAGCTGACGTTCTGGCTGAAGGGCATCATTTTGACATGATTTGAGGAGATCCAGGAAGAATCAGATGAGTTGCTTAAGACTCACACTTGAAGACTTCCAGGGGTGCATGGAAGGGTGGAATAAACCTTGGGATTGCTGCATGCAGGCCCCAGGGGACGTCCCTACTTCCAAGGCGACAGTGGGGACTAGGAACTAGGGTAAGGTGTATCCCTGCAATAGTCAAAATTCCCGGAACTATTGTATTGTGTAGCACCTCTAACATACCTTGGTTGTGTTTTCCCATTAGATACATTGTGTTATTGATTTATTAAGAGACCCCCTCACACCTTGTAGACCAGATGAGCAAGATTTCTTGGCACAGTAATCCATTGCCTATAGAATTCGTGTACACAATCTGTACATCCATGCATGCAGACTCCAGGCTGGCTTTGACAGGTGGTGACACCAGAACGTGGGAGCAATGGTTCCCGCATAGATTCTCGCTTTTGCTATAGTGTTGTCTGGACTGAGTAGTCGTGCTGTACTCTCAACATTTACCCGAGTTTTTTACTTTTTTTGTCTCGGTAAACACTGCTGGTGGTGACAAGCCAGCGAAAAGACTGATGTGATAACAAAGGGAAAAAAATCAGTGGTAAACAGGTTGGAGAACGCCGCAGCTCTTGTTGACGGGCACAGCAAGGCAACCTTCACGCAAGAAAAACTATTTCATGACTCAAGGGATTGAGTTACTTTCATTATTTCCCTTGTTGATGTATGTTTGATATAATTTCTTTTCTTTTTCACCCAAGGCACCTTTGTATTTTAACCTCCATAGCAGCCTCTTGTGTGGTACCTTGTCATAAGATTTAAAGGAAATCCAAATAGGCATAATCAACCCATCCATTTCCAATACTACTCAACCCTTGAGGAGAACCTCTGCAGACTGGAGACACACAAGTTTCCAGCTCCAAAACCAAATTAACTAACATTATTTTCATCTTCAAGTCCGTAATCCATCTGATCCCTAATCTTCTCACTGAACTTTGCTGCTACAAGGGTCAGAGAGAGAGGTCTGGGGCAAGTTAGTGTCAATAGAAAAAAACAGATCAAGGACAGTCTGTATATTGCAGTAACACAAGTATTGAGATAAAGGCTGATTTGTTTGCTGCCAAGGCTTGTAAACAAAAACAATACAAATCCAATACTCATAATTTCAATTGCACAAACACAGCCAATGTTCATGACTGGTGAATGTTGACGTCCACTCGGTAAATCCATTTCTCGGCCGTCCAGTCCAGATAATTTTGCTCAAATTTTTCTTGTCTCGCAAATGGTGGCACTTTCTTTCCAAAGTTTCCTCTTGTACATTTGGCAAATATTTGTCTAACCATATTATTACATTGGGTAAAATAGTGTGTTTATGGAACATAACATCCACATGTTAATCGTGCGTTAATCAATAAACCTCGCGATGTATTTAGTATAAACATGTACGTATAAGGACAAGGAAAAATAAAATACTTTTAGCATACTGTAATTCTGACAAGAATGAGATATCCACCTGGCATAACAGCCTGGCTCACTGTATCCTCAGCAAGCCGCTCAGTTTTGTGCAATGGCTCATGTAAAAATATCTCTTGGTAACAAAGTGGTATTGAAACGGCCTAGATATCCGAAGGAAACCCTTGGCGACACACAAATTGAGGCATCTCGTAAAGCAGTGACAAATGAACCAACAGTCCAGACAAATATTACTGCATGTGTGGCTATCATAATTTCAGCTAGAGGGTTATTTTTCATACATGTTGTAGTAGAGACGATTATGGCACTGCTTCATATTGTGTACTATACTAGTTTTGAGAAAATATGCAAGCATGGCAATACTTTCCTTGTTTTGTGGTCACACAATCTAGCCTTCGCCCAGACAAGTGGGGCGGCACATAAGACAGGTTTCTACTTTTTGTTGTCATGGGAAATAACTAACGGGAGCGGGAGCCCAACTCTTCGTCATTCAGTCGCCTCCTGAGACACGCAGGGCATACAGACACACCCGCTGGGTATCAAGGCTGGTTATAGGGTTAACTACCCAGGCTGACATAAATACCTGCTAAAAATATTCCATGAAATCTTTGATTCATAATATTTTTTATCATTTGCACATGTAAGAGCAAAATATACATGCTCAAGAGAACAATTTATTTGGTTAATTAGTCTGTCAGCCTGCAGATCTTTGCAAGCCATTTCCCCAAAACTTACTTTTGACCCGTTTGTCACCGTCACTGCTTTACCAGACACCTCAATCCTCCTAAACTATCAGCACCTTCTTACCTAAGCTACACAGTTTACTCAGTCAGTCTAATATATAAAAAAGGCAACAATCTTTGTATCAAAATAATCTTGTAAAAAGATTCTGGCAGCCCAGATCACAAAGACTTAAACAAGAGTAATATCTACGGAATTTTATAAAAATGTAACCTATCAGATTGACCTAAATACTTCAAAATGACATACAACCCAGTCTCCCTGAATGTTGTAGTTATAAATGTTTCATATTTATAACAACCCCGATTGACGCCAGGGTTTGACTCTACATAGCATGACACAGGAATATGAGGTATCTAGCTTTAGGTAGCAAATATTTTCAGCATGCACAAATAGGCATGACTTCAGAAAGCTCCACAATAAATATTTCTACACAATTATAAATACACATTGCATGCATGTTACACCTTACAATCCTGAGAAATGACCTGTTAAAAATTGTCCTTGTTAAAAATGGTAGAATGAGAAGATTAGGTTTGAGAGAACACAAAGGTTGCCACTTGACACGAGGGTGACAGCGCTCCGACAGTCTCCTGAAAGGCCGGCAAGTCGACGCAAATACCTGAAGCATAATAGTCTAATAGGATTATCTTGCAGGTCTAAAACCCAAACAAGACGCATCATGCTGCACCTAATTGATTCTAAGACAATAATTTATTCCATTACTAGTTAAACATTGGTCAAGATAAATAACCCATTGAATTTCCCATAAAGAGCAATAAGATAACTAGAAACAAGATCCAACAGTTACTTTGGTATACATAATTAGTAAGATAATGAGAAGCTGCTAGTCACTGGGTGGCGGCGCCCGGGGGGGCCGGCGGGGGCCGCTGCTGGGCCAGGACGCACCGCACTATCTTGCGCAGGATCTCCAGGCGACGCTTTAACGAGGTCTCACTGAGGATGGACAGCTGGGGAAGGAATGGCAACATGAGCACAATTATCCTTAGTAATCATGAGAAGCTTTTTAAAGTAACATTAACCCCTTGAGTCCCAGAATGTAATTTTCATTGTAATATAACCACCATTAGACCCTTTTAGTGACAAAAAATATTTTATAGATATGACCTGTTTAGTATCCTTGTCCACTAGGTAATTTGGTATATTCAGATACTTTGTAATTTTATGGCTTGACAACAGACAATTTTATATAGCCAAGGAAAGATCTGGGCGTGAAGGGGTTAAGTCAACCAAATGATGCCACGTGGCAGCCTGACACTGGAACCAGCACATCACGGGACACTAAGCTTCGGGTTCATTTGACTCAATTAACGCGTAGCTACAAGTCACGGTTATCAAGACATCATAACACCTCAAACATGAAAACCGTCCAAAGAAAGTAAAAAGGAACTTGCCTGAATTCGATGGTCGAGGGGCAGGATGGCGATGACCCACCACATCCAGGCGGGGCCGTTGGGAATGGTCCAGTACTCCCCCTCCAGGGCCGGCATGGGGCCGAAGTGCACCAGAATCCTCCGCTTGGTCAAGTGTTCTATGGATTCAAACCACTGGGAGGCCAGGCTATGCACACAGTCATGCAGCTTGTGAAGTTCTGCTAAATTACTGCTTGTTACAGAAATATCCTGAAAAGAAATGCCAAATTTGTAAAAAATAATTAGGCATTACCCAAGTACTTACATACTTTTTTTTATGTATACAGCACATAGATAAAGATTAGATAAAACTTGTTCTCAAGACAATCTTCATTCAGGAGGCAGTGAATGGCAATCACAATCCAATGACTTAATAGTCCATCTTTTTTAACGAGGTAAAAAATCCTGACCCCTTGCTGCTTACTGACTGATATTGGATGCCAGGAAAATGGAATACTATGCATCTTCTTAATTTCAGCTGTATTTTATCATAGTTAACCATATTATCAGGTAAACAGACATAATTTTAAGCATGAGACCTTATGATAGAATGTAATTTTAGCCTCGTTAAAAAAAATAGACTAGCAGGTGTTCCCTCACCTGCAGGAACTCCACGGCTGCCGTGTTGTAGCCGTCCTTCACACTCTTCCTCACAATCCTGAAGCGCCGCGACCCCACCGTGTTCACGATGGAGCGGCCGTCAGCCGTGTACTCCACATCCCGGATCTCCAGCATGGTGCCCGAGTCTGCATACCTGGGAGGAAGAGTGGGCATGCTGTACTTAGCTTTGTTTATTTTGTTTTGTTTTTCCCTATTGCTATCCAAGAGAAAAGTCCGGTCTAAGTAGAAAGACCGTCACTATTGCTATCCAAGAGAAAAGCCCGGCCTAAGTAGAAAGACCGTCACTATTGCTATCCAAGAGAAAAGCCCGGCCTAAGTAGAAAGGCCGTCACTATTGCTATCCAAGAGAAAAGCCCGGCCTAAGTAGAAAGGCCGTCACTATTGCTATCCAAGAGAAAAGCACGGCCTAAGTAGAAAGACCGTCACTATTGCTATCCAAGAGAAAAGCCCGGCCTAAGTAGAAAGACCGTCACTATTGCTATCCAAGAGAAAAGCCTGGCCTAAGTAGAAAGACCGTCACTATTGCTATCCAAGAGAAAAGCCTGGCCTAAGTAGAAAGACCGTCACTATTGCTATCCAAGAGAAAAGCCCGGCCTAAGTAGAAAGACCGTCACTATTGCTATCCAAGAGAAAAGCCTGGCCTAAGTAGAAAGGCCGTCACTATTGCTATCCAAGAGAAAAGCCTGGCCTAAGTAGAAAGACCGTCACTATTGCTATCCAAGAGAAAAGCCTGGCCTAAGTAGAAAGACCGTCACTATTGCTATCCAAGAGAAAAGCCCGGCCTAAGTAGAAAGACCGTCACTATTGCTATCCAAGAGAAAAGCCCGGCCTAAGTAGAAAGACCGTCACTATTGCTATCCAAGAGAAAAGCCCGGCCTAAGTAGAAAGACCGTCACTATTGCTATCCAAGAGAAAAGCCTGGCCTAAGTAGAAAGACCGTCACTATTGCTATCCAAGATAAAAGCCTGGCCTAAGTAGAAAGACCGTCACTATTGCTATCCAAGAGAAAAGGCCGTCAGAGTGTTCGGTATTCAGAAAGGTTAACGGGGGGGAGGGTACGAGGAAACAAGGGCAGCGAGCGTAGGTAAAGGAGAGGAGGCATTATAATATAACCATTCCCTTGCAGCCCCTCACCCCCAATGACTCTGATGCTATATTCTACCTCAGGAGTCACCCAGCAAGATATCTCAACTCTTTCAGTTGATATTTGTAGGTGAAATTTTATTTAATACATGGAAAAAATTAACTTCATAAATTAGCAGTGTGCAGAACGGTGCCCACCATTGCAGGCAAGATATCTCAAACTTTGAAATGCATGTTTATATTTTGAGAACATCATGAATTTAGGAGTTACAGCCAGAAAAATGTTAACATATTGGTACTTAACATACATACAGAAAGATAATGAGACGATGAAAGTTACCCCAAAAATGGCAAAATATTTAATTTCAGAGGGTAAGAGAGACTCCATGTTTTAGCAAGGAGATGAATAATGTTTTACTTTGAAGATGAAGGTGTTCTCCATTTAACCCCTTTACGCCCAGATCTTTCCTTGGCTATATAAAATTGTCTGTTGTTAGCCATAAAATTACGAAAAGTGACTGAATATACCAAATTAACTAGTGGACAAGGATACTAAACAGGTCATCTCTCTAAAATATAGCTTATATCAACAAAATGGTCTAATGGTACCCAAATTACAATGGAAATTACATTCTGGGCCTCAAGGGGTTAACAACTAAACAACACATCACAAGCACCACGTACCCATTCTCGGCGGTGTCCATGGGAATGCACATCCCAAACTCCCGGGTGCCGGACTCCATGCAGCGGCGGATCATGAGTCTGTAGCGCGGCTCAAACACGTGCAGGGGGCAGCTGATGGTGGGCAGGGCCAGCGTGGCGATGAAAATTGGGATGCTGTGCTGCGAGTCCTTGCCCGCCGCCGCCAGCTCGTCCAGCTCCTCGTCGTGCTGCCGCTGCCGCTCCCGGCACTCCCTGGGCATCACCGTGTGCATCGCAGTGTCAATAAATTCTGTCACCGACGTTCGCCGTTCAGCCAGAAACTGTAAAGATAATAAAAAATGTCATTATTTGACAAGCGGTTGCAAAGGATTGCATAGATCTTAAAATTACTCATATAATCACTCCCATTATGATATCTTATAAGCAAATTACATGCATGAGGGACACATTGTCAAAAGCAAATGACAAAAGAGAAGGAAGCATCAAGGATGTGCGATTCATTCAAGACTGATGTGTGAATATAGAATATACTCATGCATCTATAGAATAACTAGTTACTTGCAGTGCACAAAATAATATACATCCACAGACATGATAGCATATTCTAAAAGCAGATATAGTCTTACCATTTTGATGGAGGTCTTGCAGAGCGGGCAGCTGGTGGAGTGGTCGAGGCAGCGGTCGAGGCAGGAGCGGCAGAAGGAGTGGCCGCAGGGCGTGGTGACGGGCTCGTGCAGGTGGCGGTAACATAGGGTGCACTCAAAGTCATTCTTGTCGTAGTTGAGGGGATCTGCCTCACGCACATACCCAGCGCTGGACTCTGGAAAAAGACCGTTGAAACATTACCAAAGGAAAATCAAACTTGGAGAGTTAAACATCCTACTCTTACATGACATCTATCAACATCACTTCACTTCACTATGCAAGTTGCAATTTAGACCGTGAATTATTACGATGACATTAAAATCTCTCTCTCTCTCTCTCATTACGGTGTCAACTGGCTGCACCCATTATACATTCACTTGATCCATGATTTCATCTGAATAATTTAACACCGCTTAATTGGTGAAAAAAAAGTATGATCAAACAGCTTCACTACTCAAGGATGTCTAGGTGGCGGGCTGTGTGTTCCCTTTAATCTTCTGTGTGTGAGGGAGCAGTGAGCCCATGGCTGATCGCACTGGCGGGGGTTGTGTCTGCAGCCTGGTTGATGGGTACTAGTCTAATTAATGCCCACCTGTCCACCACCTGCTTGAATACTGACACACACACACACACACACACACACACAAGGGTTGTCATATGTGTGCAGTTTCTCATCAGATTGTTATATAGAAAGATGTGATATTGACCAAAACGAGACAAAACATACATTTGTGTGCGACAGCGATCAATTTTGCGTATCCCTTCAAGGAATATAATACAGCCCTATGGGAGTCCTGCATCCTGAACAGTTGCCCCTTCACTCACCCACACTAACCCTCACTCAATGACCCACTCTTGTTTGCCTGAATGGTTGCCCTTCACTCACCCACATACTCACTCCCCACACTAACCCACTCACTTGTTCCTAGTTCCCCCACTACCACACTAACCCTCACTCACCCACACTAACCATCACTCAATGACCCACTCTTGTTTGCCTGAATGGTTGCCCCCTCACTCACCCACACTAACCCTCACTCACCCACACTAACCATCACTCAATGACTCACTTTTGTTTCGCTCAATTTCATGGTTGAATTTGTCCATGATTTTCCTGAGGAGCGACACCTCCTCCACAGGGTGTGCGGCGGCCCCGCAGTGGCTCTGCTTGCGGCCGTCCTCACTGTCCTCGCTGTCAGACGTCCCCGAGTCAGGCACCGGGATGAGGGGAGGATCGGCCAGGCGGGAGTAACAGTGCAGGTGGCGGCTGCTGCGCGCCTCAATGCTGTATCTCCTGTTGCAACTCAGTCTGACCAGAATACGGTGGAAAGCCTGAAACAAACATACAAAATCATCTCAGTACATTGTATAGACTGAAGGCAAACATACAAAATCATCTCAGTACATTGTATAGACTGAAGGCAAACATACAAAATCATCTCAGTACATTGTATAGACTGAAGGCAAACATACAAAATCATCTCAGTACATTGTATAGACCGAAGGCAAACATACAAAATCATCTCAGTACATTGTATAGACTGAAGGCAAACATACAAAATCATCTCAGTACATTGTATAGACCGAAGGCAAACATACAAAATCATCTCAGTACATTGTATAGACTGAAGGCAAACATACAAAATCATCTCAGTACATTGTATAGACTGAAGGCAAACATACAAAATCATTCCAGTCATTGTATAGACTTGATTGCAATCATACAAATCATCTCAGTACATGTATGACTGAAGGCAAACCTACAATCACTCAGTACTTGTATGACTGAAGGCAACTCAAATCTCTCGTTACATTTTATAGACTGAGAACATCAATTCTCAGTAATTTTTACACTGAGAGCAAACATACAAACTATCTCAGTACATTGTATAACTGAAGGCAACTACAATCATCTCATACATGTATAGACTGAAGGCAAAATACAAAATCATTCATACATTGTATAGACTAGCAACACTTACAAATCATCTCAGTACATGTATAGACTGAAGGCAAACATCAAAATCATCTCAGTACATTGTATAACTGAAGCAATACAAACTCTCAGTACATGTATAGAACTGAAGGCAACCATACAAATTCTCTCAGTACATGTTTAGACTGAAGGCAACAACAATCATCTCAGTACATTGTATTAGACTGGAAGGCAACTCAATCATCTCGTATTGTATAGACTGAACGGCAACAACAAAATCATCTCAGTACATGTATGACTGAAGGCAACTCAAATCTCCAGTACATTGAATAGACCTTGAAGGCAACTACAACATCATCTCAGTACATTGTAAGACTGAGCAAACTACAATCATCCGTACAGTGTATAGACTGAGGCAACATACAATCATTCATACACTGTATAGACTGAAGGCAAACATACAATCATCTCAGTACTTGTATGACTGAAGGCAACATGCAAACATTCAGACATTGTATAGACTGAAGGCAACATACAAATCATCTCATACATTGTATAGACGAGCAAAATCAAAATCACTCAGTACATTGTATAGACTGAAGGCACTACAAATCATCTCAGTAACATTGTATAGCCTGAAGGCAACTACAAAATCATCTCAGTACATTGTATAGACTAAGGCAAACATCAATCATCTCAGTACATTGTATAGACTGAAGGCAAACATACAAAATCATCTCAGTAATTGTATAGACTGAAGGCAAACTACAATCATCTCAGTACTGTATAGACTGAAGGCAAACATACAAAATCATCTCAGTACATTGTATAGACTGAAGGCAAACATACAAAATCATCTCAGTACATTGTATAGACTGAAGGCAAACATACAAAATCATCTCAGTACATTGTATAGACTGAAGGCAAACATACAAAATCATCTCAGTACATTGTATAGACTGAAGGCAAACATACAAAATCATCTCAGTACATTGTATAGACTGAAGGCAAACATACAAAATCATCTCAGTACATTGTATAGACTGAAGGCAAACATACAAAATCATCTCAGTACATTGTATAGACTGAAGGCAAACATACAAAATCATCTCAGTACATTGTATAGACTGAAGGCAAACATACAAAATCATCTCAGTACATTGTATAGACTGAAGGCAAACATACAAAATCATCTCAGTACATTGTATAGACTGAAGGCAAACATACAAAATCATCTCAGTACATTGTATAGACTGAAGGCAAACATACAAAATCATCTCAGTACATTGTATAGACTGAAGGCAAACATACAAAATCATCTCAGTACATTGTATAGACTGAAGGCAAACATACAAAATCATCTCAGTACATTGTATAGACTGAAGGCAAACATACAAAATCATCTCAGTACATTGTATAGACTGAAGGCAAACATACAAAATCATCTCAGTACATTGTATAGACTGAAGGCAAACATACAAAATCATCTCAGTACATTGTATAGACTGAAGGCATACAATCAACAGTATTGCCAGCATTATTAATTGTTGCATCCATCAGTGATCCACTCCCCACTGCAGGATACATGATACTCTCAGTATCACTTATACTAGTAATGTCTTGCTGGGGTACTTCAGCTATCTGTGTTTCCTTAGACTATTTATTCATCTATGTTACCCGAGACCGAACCAGGTAACTACCTACTAGGTGAAAATTTAGGAACCTCTAGTTGCATGTTAATTAAGAAAAATATAAAATATATTTACCAGGTTCTTCTCATATTCAACACTTCTACACTGTTCTACAGACACACTGATTTCACCAATAAAGCACCATTATAATAATCGGTGAGATCACAACTGCCAGAATGATATGAAGCAGTAGTGTTACCATATCTATATTGCTGACTCAGTGACTGTTGTAACATGTCATAGAGTGAACGCACCTTTGTGATTTCGTCCTTAATGTTGTGCATGCTGTTGGCCTCCTCGAGGATGGCGCACTGCAGCAGGGCCCCGACGGAGTCCTCAAAGCTGCCCAGGGAGGTGAGGGCCATGGCGCGGCGGAAGTAGCCCTTGGCCCACTCCGGCCGGCAGCGGGTGGCCGCCTCGGCATCCCGGAGTGCCTCCTCGGCCTGGCCCATCGTGTGCATCACGTGCGACCGGTTACTCAGCAGCAGATGGTCTTGCGAGGCTGCAGGAAGGAAGGAACATAAGGTCAACACACTGATGGCTCATAACAGTGCTGGGAGAAAATCAATCAATCAATCATTGGGGGCATACGCCGGGGGGCGCATCGCCTCGCCCATCTTACAACTTCACTCCCGGGGGTCACCACGCGCTAGTCCCCATGCAGGCTCCCTTCCCATACCAAGCAGCTCTCGACAGGAAACATCAACTTGCCCCAGCCACGAGCCTTGTGGGCGCCCCCTTGGCCTCCTCCACGCCGGATTGTCTCTTACAGATACAACCCGGTGGGAAAGATCGGTTTCAGGGTAGCGTGCCACATCCCCATATAGCCGAAGTTGGCGCTGACGGACTATGCAGGTAATAGGCCTCGATTCAGTCTCACGGTGCAATCGCTGATTTGACAAGTAATCATCCCAGCGATACCCCATGATTCTGCGAAGACACTTATTATCAAAGGCATCGATTCGCCTCTTCAAGTCACTATTTAGTGTCCATGTCTCACAACCATAGAGTAAGACAGGGATCACAAGCGACTTGAAGATTCGGATCTTTGTCCTGCACAGGTACCGACAACGCCAAATACTCCTGCTGAGCGAGTCTATAACACCGTGGGCTATGCCAATCCGCCGTAAGACTTCTTGACGTGACCCGCCATCATTATGGACTGCGCTACCAAGGTATGTAAAACTTTCCAAGATCTCAAGAGAGAAGAGATCTTTTGGAGAAAAGAACACAAAGAAGACAAGGAATTAAGATTCCAAGTGAAATAGCCAAGGGAAGAGTTGACAAGATTGTGTATTAACCCCTTCACGCCCAGATCTTTCCTTTGCTACGGTATATGAAATCCTCTGTTCGCCAAAAAATAATGAAAAGTAACTGAATAAACCAAATGAGCTAGTGGACAAGGATACTAAACAGGTCATATCTTTAAAGTATTGCTTAAATTCACTAAAAATCGTCTAATGCTACTCAAATTATAATGGAAATTACGTTCTGGGTTTCAAGGGGTTAAGGAGACGAAGGTGAAGAGGGCCTATGAAGCGATACTAAGCGTCAAAGGTCACAAGAAGAAAAAGAAGAAGGCTACACAACCCGGCAATGTCAGTGATGGAAGCATGGACCAGGAACACCGTCAGGAGCCACACACTCAAGACTTGCCACACTCAATATAGAACATATGAAAATAGGGAAGCTACAAGATCCCGTGAGACCTACACGTGGTAGCTCCTGTAGATAGGGTAACTGATAGGGGGGGGGTGGGGGGGTTGGAATAAACTCTAGTTATCATCAGGTAGTTAGTGCCGAGACGATAGGGAAGACAAGGGTAGGCAGAGTAGACAAGAGTAATGTAAGTGTATTACAGGGGCTACCACGTGTAGGTCTACCGGCCTCTTGTAGCTTCCTTGTGTTTTTTTTATGTTGTAATGGTGAAGGGTCTGAGCATGGCAACAAACAACTACTGGAGAATCTGTCATATCATGTTACAAGACCCTAAAACACTTACAGAACATAGACATGGACATATTTGATCTGTAAAAAGTGGATTGCTAACGTGAGTGATACAAATAATACATCAACATGACATACCCGAATAATTTCACGTTATATTCAAACTAATTCAAGTGATTATGAAAGCTACGGATCAGTGGTATTCAGTGATTTTTAGAAGGGCGTCACATGAGTGCACCATTCACTGAGAGCCGCACCGGCCACTTTAAGTCAGCACATTCCCCTACGTACACTCAACCCTCGCAGCTATAGCGCACTTGACAACCTAAAAACTCGCACACCCAAAAAATAGCGTATAAATAATCACGGTTACCACTTACCAGGCAACTAAGTGGCGAAATAAAATTTTGATATTCCCGGGTAATGCGTCATGAAGCACAAGTGACACCACCCAAGGAAGATCTCTTTATCTACCTTGACACCACCCTCGCTCCCTGACTGGTCCAAGCACAGGCACGGCGCCAGCACGCCCGGGGATTGGCCGCCGCCCTCCCCGCCTCGCCCACCAGTCTGCGCGGGACCCCGAAACGTCAAATCGGTGAAGCTCGTTTTAGAACATAAATACATAAGAAAATAAGGAAGCTACAAGAGGCCGTGAGACCTACACGAGGTAGTTCCTGTTTTCTTGACCTTGAGAACACTGACCCACCTCAACAGCGGCCGAAACCCTTGGCGCAGCGTAATGCGGCCGCACCAAATGGGATCAATGAGCAAGAACCTTACGTATGCCCGTAGGTAACTAGAAATAGTGAACTGAATAGACAAGGGTGAGACAAAACGCATACATAGTAGTGTCGCAAAGTTTAAAGTGAATCAATGAGCAGTGCGAGATATTCATCACAAGCGAGACCACAAAAGGGTCGCATATGAACCAAGGATACTATATGTACTATTAAAGTATCCTTGCATTGAACCTTGCACCATCTACTGTTGCATCAAACGCCTTGCAAAGTTCCGATCAAGTTCTCAAGACGGAACATAGCTGGGGCGATACTTGACTTTGCCGCGGACACACGCGAGAGGCAGGGCGTGCAAGGGAGGTACACTACATGATGTAAGGAACCTACATGTCCACTGGCTATCCTCAAGGAAGGGATACATGTCTGCCAAGCTTTCACTGGACTAGTTTATGGAAGCCTTTGTCGGGGAAAGTCGAGGAATATTGCAAGGCTAACAACATTGGATTCAACATTCTACTCCTGCTGGATGGTGATGCCCCTGGCGATTACGAGGACGGACAACCTAAAGTGAGGGTGGTGTTCTTGCCTCCCCACACAACCTCCCACGACCAGCAGGAGGTTACAGCAGTGGTCAAGGCAGCATATTATCGGCGACCATTCCGTTGATTTGGTGATATGATGGAGAGGTCCTGGCCGAGCGGAACAGCAGGGAGGTGATGGTTGGGTCGCCCCTCGCCCCAACACAGCCTCGGAATCCAGGCCACCCTGGGGACCCCAACGCCCCCAACACAGGTAATTACGATGGTCTATTATGTTCTTTTCCTTGTAATTTCGATGTTTGTTTATATTTTGTGTGGAAGTGGAGGGGACAGAGATGGGGGATGGATGGAGAAAGGTAACTATTAAAAGGGAAGGAGGGGAGGGGGAGGGAGATAAAGGATCCTGTCATTCATTAATTATCTCTCTCTATCTCTCTCTCTCTCTCTTGTGGTGGATGGTTGGTGGATACCGGATGGTTCACCGCGCCTGACCCCCCCCCCCCCCCCCACCACAGTGACATGTCAGTCAGTCGGCATTCACAACTATATATCCGGGACGTAACTCCATTTCGATGCGAAGAGAACAAAGCAGTTACGAGGGTAAATAGTCGCGTGAATACATGGAAGAATGGTGACAGCAAGAGGTGGGAGTGGAGAGACGAGTGTGTTACCAGGCAGATGGAGTGGCATTAGAACATAAGGAAGCTACAAGAGGCCGTGAAACCTACACGTGGTAGTTCCTGTTACTTAACACTACCTACATCCACCTTTCATCCCCATCCATTGATTTATCTAGCCTCCTTTTAAAGCCCTCTAAAGACTCTGCACTAACTACCTGTCTACTGAGTCCATTCCAATCATTTACCACCCTATTTGTGAACCAGTTTTTCCCTATTTTTTTCTTAATCTACGCTTTCCCAACTTGAATCCGTTACTTCTTGTTCTACCCTAGTTATTAGCTGGCTGGTTAGCTGGTTATTGTGACTGAGGTAAGAAGGGACTCAGGGGTACTAGGATAAAGGACTAGACCAGCCAGTTGTGCCTCCCCCCCCCCCCTTGTTTATCCGGCAGGTGTGTGGGTGAACGCCGATCCAAGGCTGCCCCCAATCTCTATAAGAAGACGACTCCTATCTCAAGGTGGAGCTCAAACACGGGTAGGGTCAAAGACTCAAAGGGCGAGATTATCTTTCTTGTTAGTTGATTGGCTTGTAAGAAAAATAAACCAAATAAGTATCAAACTCGTGCCCTGCGTTGGTGACGTGGCACGTGGTCTCGGCGGAACACTTGAGGAGTGCGGCAGAGATTCGGTATCCCCGGCAACCAGAGGATGGGTGGTACTTACGTAATAAACAATCATTAAAAGGAGTCCACAGCTTCTGCCGCGGCCGTTCACGTGAGCCGCCAAGACGTGGTTTGCTTCTAGATCAATTAACTTTTTTTTAATGGTGATAGATGCTCATGGTTAATTTTAATGGTGATAGATGGTCATGGTTAATTTTAATGGTGATAGATGGTCATGGTTAATTTTAATGGTGATAGATGGTCATGGTTAATTTTAATGGTGATAGCTGGTCAGTTAATCTTAGTTCGTTTCACGTCGCCCATTGACAACTCTTCATCACCGCCACCACAGCCTTCTACATTGTAACATTACGACAGTCTACAAGGGAGCAGTCACTCACCTGCGACCACTGTAAGCTTGACAAAATAAGCCCAGTGTGAGGGCAGTCACGTTCAAGGCCTGACACAGGCCTTAGCACGCTCGGCTCACAACCGAGAAGTCCCGGGTTCGATGTGGGATTCGGGTGGTCTTTCTTAAAACCCGAGCCCCTGTCCACCCAATGTGGGTACCGGGTGTTAGCCGGGTGTTTGTGACCCCCCTTCCGGGGTGGTGGCTTCGGCCAACACTAAGCTGCAGCGGTAGATCACTATGGCTCTGAGGAATTGTATATCCTCTAAACAAACAAACAAGCCTCTCCTTGCAGCTGTTATCCCTGCCACCTTGGGAAGAAAACGGGTCTGCTAGCCTAGATCAGCTTTGTGTAAGCCTAGCGTCGGGGTCACAGGGGACGCGAGGCGGCACAGTAATAACAGTAATAACCAGTGGTGGGCAGCGATAAATTTTGCGATAAAGCGATAACGATAAAGCGATACATTTTTCCGCTAAGTCCTATAACGATAAAGCGATAAATTTCCAAAATAGCTTAAAGCGATAAGCGATAAATCCTGCGATAAATCCAAAAATACTCTATTTTTGCTACTTATGCATTTAAAAACCTCTTTTTTACACTTAAAACACCATATATTACTTAATAAAAGACTAAAGGACCCGAAATTAACATTTTATTACTTTATAACAACATTTAATGAAGACAAATTAACAAAACTATCACAGCACAACATCACAAACACAAATACAACAATTTAAAACATCTCCTCATCCTCCTCATCCACCCCCCTTGGCACCTTGAACTTCTGCTTGAGGAGGTGGAGGTTTCCCTTCAGAAACACCAGGTACTCAAAGTTGTCCTCACTGAGGCACGCCCTCTTTGGCCTCAGGACGTCCCCAGCTGTGCTGAATAATCGCTCCACTGCTGCTGAGCTTGGGATCCCAGTGTTGTACTTGATGAAGAGGGACACCCACTGGTCCCTATACTTTGCTGGGAAGTGCGACTTCTTCAGTGTTGCCTGCAACAATTACAAATATTTAATTTATATTATCGCAATATTACATTTGTTAGCGCAATTATCGCAACATTTTATCGCAACATTACATTTGCTAGTATGTAAGAACAAAGCAATAAGTTTTAAGCACAATAGTCTTATTACCTCCTTGCTCCTCTTCCAAGCCAGCAGCTCCTTCTTGATGTCCTCTTCCAGGTCGTCCTCCTGGTCAGCCTGGGTTGTGTCACACAGCTCTGCAAATGGGTCGGCGCTAACCTCCTCATGCTCCTCCATTGCCTCCATGTCCTGGCTGTTGTCTTTCTCTTCTGTCTCTTGCCTGATGAGCGCCTTCATCTCCTTCACAATCCTCTGGAAGATTTCTTCCTTCATGTTGGGGGCCACAGAGTTGAATGTGCGCGCGAGATGAATGAACGCGCGAGGCGCACCTCAAAACGCAAAAAATATATAAAACTAATATATATTAATTAGATATTTAGTTAAGATAGCAATATACAATAAGAATTAAGTATATATAAGTTATAACACACAAAGAAGCTTTGGATCGCTGGTAGCACAATGAAACACAGAGCTGAGATCAGATGCGTCCAGTTTGGGGGGCTATTCAAAGAAACTGACAACAGAAGCGCGGGCCGCCAGGCGCCTGGCCGCATCTGTTTGCCGCGTAACAATGAGCCTGTAACCTCCCGCCGTAACGGTTTTTCGTCTTCTACTTTATCGCTGGATTTATCGCGGGAAATTTGAAAGCGATAAATATAAGCGATAAGTTTTTCCGGTCTTGCGATAAACGATAAGCGGTAAATTTTCGGTTAAAGCGATATTATCGCTTTATCGCATTATCGCTTTACTTATCGCAACGCCCACGACTGGTAATAACACCTGCAGACTTGATCTCGCCTCCAAGTACTACACTAGGACGAAGGCCACGCAGCTGAACACAAGCGGTGGGGGATACCAAGGCTGCCTCAGTACCGCTTAAGCTCCCTTCACACATTCCATAATCGAACCACGATAGCGCCACCAATTTGATTATTGACGCTATCGTGAAATTTGACCATGATAAACGCAGACCACGATAGCCTCACAACAATGTCACGCTGCCTGTACGTATGTGTCATGACGGTCGTAAGATGGTCACAATGGAGTCATGACAGCTGTAAGACTATGTCACGAGTGGAAAATCAACGGTCATTTTGTTGTCACAATAGAGCTACGATAACCACGACAGTGCCATGAACGTATCACGATAGCGTCAAGAGCTAGCAACATGCCTCACACGTGGGTGGGTGTTGCCATGGTGATGGAGAAGGAAGGGGGGCTAGAGATAAAGGTGGGAGAAACAGGTGGGTGTTGGTGTGGAAAAGGCGGGGAAACGGGGGAGAGGGGTTGTAATAAAGTTGGTGTGGGTGGGGAAACGGGGGGGAGGGGAGTTGGGGATGTAGAAGGCGTTGTTGTTGTTGGGGATGTTAGTGGTTAAAAGGGGGGGGGGTGGGGGTGTCACCATGTGGTGAGGGAGTAGAGAGTCGATGGGGGGGTCACCACGTGGTGAGGGAGTAGGGGGGTAGGGAGTCGAGGGGGGGGTCACCTCGTGGTGAGGGAGTAGGGGGGTAGGAGTCGAGGGGGGGTGTCACCTCGTGGTGAGGGAGTAGGGGGTAGGGAGTCGAGGGGGGTGTCACCTCGTGGTGAGGGAGTAGGGGGGTAGGGAGTCGAGGGTGGGTGGAGGTGAATGAGAAAGGGGAAAGGGGGGAGAAGGCGGAAGGGGGGGAAGGTAGGGTTGAAGGCGCGCGTAACGTTTTTTTATCGTCACGATAGACATACGACGATCACGATAGTATTACGAAGCTGCTACATAGATAACGATAGCGTCACGATAGACTTACGATAGCGCTGTGGCAGTGGATGCCGATCCTCCCATTGACGAAACCGCACCCTCTCTTGACGAAGTCAGAGAGGCTGTAGCAAAGTTGAAGGGTGGAAAGGCAGCTGGTGTTTGTAATATCAGTGCGGAGCTCCTCAAAGTTGGGGGTGAGGCCATGATCCGCGGGTTGCATGCTGTCCTGACTGCCGTGTGGCAATCAGGTACCATTCCTCCTGACTGGAAAAGGGGGCTGGTCGTCCCTATCTGGAAAGGGAAAGGGGACCGTCAGGACTGCAACAATTACCGCGGTATTACACTGCTCAGCGTACCAGGCAAGGTGCTTGCCCATCTATTGCTGACACGAATTCGCAGTCATCTGGTGAAGCATCAGAGACCTCAGCAGTCTGGGTTCACGCCTGGTAAGTCAACAACGGACCGTATCCTAGCGCTTCGTGTCCTGGTGGAACGCCGACGTGAGTTTCGACAGGGGATGCTTGCAGCCTATGTTGATCTCAAGAAGGCGTTTGACTCAGTGCATCGTGAGTCACTCTGGGATCTTCTGCGACTTCGAGGGATTCCTGCAAGGACTATTGGTTTGATAACTGGTCTGTATTCTGGGACTGAGAGTGCTGTGAAGTGTGGGGCAGGTGTATCCAGCTTCTTTCCTGTGAATACAGGAGTGAGGCAGGGGTGCGTCCTTGCCCCATAACTTTTCAACGCTTGTATGGACTGGGTATTGGACAAGGTTGTAGATCAAAGTGATTGTGGAGCATCCGTCGGCAACACCAAGATCACTGATCTTGTTTTTGCCGATGATGCAGTAATCTTTGCTGAGTCGCTGGAGGTCCTGGTGATGGCTCTCGAGGCGCTGCACGAGGAGGCAAAGCCTTTGGGACTTGAGGTCTCCTGGCTCAAGACCAAGGTCCAGGTATTTGGAGACTTACTAGATGAAGCAGTACAGTCTGTTCATGCGTGTGGCGAGGACATTGAGATCTTGGAAAGTTTTACATACCTTGGTAGCGCAGTCCATAATGACGGCGGGTCACGTCAAGAAGTCTTACGACGGATTGGCATAGCCCACGGTGTTATGGACTCGCTCAGCGGGAGTATTTGGCGTTGTCGGTACCTGTGCAGGAGGACAAAGATCCGGATCTTCAAGTCGCTTGTGATCCCTGTCTTACTCTATGGTTGTGAGATATGGACACTAAATAGTGACTTGAAGAGACGAATCAATGCCTTTGGTAATAAGTGTCTTCGGAGAATCATGGGGTATCGCTGGGATGATTACGTGTCAAATCAGCGATTGCACCGTGAGACTGAATCGAGGCCTATTACCTGCATAGTCCGTCAGCGCCAACTTCGGCTATATGGGCATGTGGCACGCTACCCTGAAACCGACCCTTCCCATCGGGTTGTATCTGTAAGAGACAATCCGGCGTGGAGGAGGCCAAGGGGGGCGCCCACAAGGCTCTTGGCTGGGGCAAGTTGATGTTTCTTGTCGAGAGCTGCTTGGTATGGGAAAGGAGCCTGCATGGGAACTCGCGCGTGGTGACCCCCGGGAGTGGCGTCGTAGGGTGGGCGAGGCGACGCGCCCCCCGGCGTATGCCCCCAATGATTGATTGATTGCGTTGGGTACACAAATCGGAGAGCTTCCCGATTTTTTAGTGCACGCACTAACTTTTTGTGGCCTCGGTACGCTCGGCCAAGCGCGTCACGGTGGACCCATAACCAGGACCATGACGGCGTTGCGCATTGCATTGTTGGCGCGTTCGTGGTTCGATTATGGAATGTGTGAAGGGGGCTTTAGGCGTGCCAAGGAAAACTAAGCATGAAACTGTAGAATGACAAACTAAACCCACGGCTGAATACGACTAACAAATCAGCTGCCGACTGCAAGACAGCTGATTCTTGTCACCTGCCGTCAGGCAGACTGACTCTTGTCAGCTGCCGTGAACCTTGACAACAAATGTCAAACACAGAGCGCCGCAACAGCCAGCCACGTTTGGTAATGTGTGGCCACGCTGGCAGGAAAGGCGCCAAAAGGTGAAATACATCAGTGGATGTAGGCTACACACTTTGTAAAGGATGAACAATGTCGTATTGAGTGTGTGTGAGGCATCAAAAGTGTGTTTATTCCTTTCCACCTCACTACTAATGAGGTTACAGGGTTACATGACTCATGAACACTGCAGCGCCTGGTGGGACAGCCTTGCCTCCCCCCGGCCTCGCTGCTCCCGAATGTGGTTGGCGAGTGCCCAGTGCCCACTGCCGAGTGGTCTCTCTTTATGTGACGTCACGGGGGGGAGAGAGAGAGAGAGAGAGAGAGAGAGAGAGAGAGAGAGAGAGAGAGAGAGAGAGAGAGAGAGAGAGACCGTCATGAATGAGGCCATCAGTAATATATTGTCCCAGGCTCGGGTTCACTTTGGCCTGCGCACTATGCTGGGACGTGGCTCAAGACCTTGGTGGATCCACAAAGAAAACAAGAGTTATGCCGTGAAAAAGAAACAAGTATTTAGGTGGGTCGCCAAGGACGATGACGATGTAAATATTGAGCGTTGAGTTGATTGTGATGACGGGAACGCAACAGCTGTATGTCGCCTCTTCAACTACCAGCGATAAACAAAGAGTTTATATACTTTTATCTCTTTCACTATATTTTCATAACCCTACTAAAACATTTATCATTTATTTTCACTTTCCCTTCATTGATTCCTTCCTTGTGTCAGGCCTTTCATCCCTGCTATCACAAATAATATATAGCCACTGAAAGCTACAGGCGGGAGGAACAATGAAACATAACACAAAAGGTTACAGAACATTCCTCCCACTCCTATCACGGCTACCCCCACACATAATATCTATAATTATTAATGTTCCTTCTCAGTTGACATGTGCCTCAGCCTAAAGGAACATACACACAACTTCTATTATAACTCAAGGTCTGACCTAGAAACTCGACCTACAATTTGAAGGCATTGTTGCTTGCTTGGGTGCGAATAATGTAGCATGTGGCCTATGTAACCTATTGAATGTGGCCATGTAGCCTCTTAAAGGAACATACTCACACACAACTATTAAAACACTCAAGGTCTCCCTAAAAACCCAAAAAGTTTTATGTATCTCGGCCCACGACCTACGATATGAAGGCAGTGTTGCTGCTTGGGTACGAATAGTGTGGGATGTGGCAACGCTGTATCACACCCCCACGCTTGGAGGTCCCCAGCAAGGGCGAGGACGAAGTGGCTCAATACTGGCGGCACGTCGTGATGTGTGTGCTGTGAGTGCTCTCTCTCAATGATATACCGATACAGTTTAAGTATGAATCTCTCTCTCTCTCAATGATATACCGATACAATTTAAGTATGAATCTCTCTCTCTCTCTCAATGATATACCGATACAGTTTAAGTATGAATCTCTCTCTCTCTCTCAATGATATACCGATACAATTTAAGTATGAATCTCTCTCTCTCTCAATGATATACCGATACAGTTTAAGTATGAATCTCTCTCTCTCTCTCTCAGAAGTAAAGGAAGGATCTCTTGCTACACACAGTACACACACACACACACACACGTCTTGGTAATGTCGAAACAGTGCAGTTATTATGTGTACAATGTTAATTTGTTAAAAATGTGATGAAAAACTCTTGCCACTTAAAACAGGAAGCTTCATATTGTTGTGGTTCGCTTAGCACTTTCGTTGTTGGGCGGTGATAACGGTCAATTAAGCTGATAAGGATATCGCTGTATACGTCAATTAACCGCACATTCGCTTGCATAAATCGTAGGAAAGGCACCTCTCTCTCTCTCTCATTTTAAAGATAAGAAAAAAACCACACGATACACACTAATTATTATCGAGGTCAAACGTGCTGGACTTTTTGTGTCAGCATTTCTTTCTCACTCATGGCACTAAAGTTTTCTAGGTTAGAGGTCAAGGTTTATTACTAAGTACTAACACAACAAGTCCCTGTGTGTGTGTGTGTGTGTGTGTGTGTGTGTGTGTGTGTGTGTGTGTGTGTGTGTGTGTGTGTGTGTGTGTGTGTGTGTGTGTGATTTACGTAAAGTGAATGCAAGTGCGGAGGAAAGGTTTCAAACTCGCACATATCGAAGCTAGCAACTCACGTCTTCTCTACTAGGCTAAAAGTTAACCAGATTGCATTGATACACAGTTCAAGTTTCAATGTGTAACTAAGGCATTGTCAAACCTCGTGATAAGAGAGAGAGAGAGAGAGAGAGAGAGAGAGAGAGAGAGAGAGAGAGAGAGAGAGAGAGAGAGAGATATGCACTACCTTCACTTTTCATCCTATCATGTGTAGTTTATCAGGTAAGGAAGGGAAGTCCTGGCAATATGATAGCACAGCAGGCAAAGCTCCCGCGGGTACCAGCTGACCGGCACACGAGGCGAAACGGACCCAAGAGCGTGGGAAAGTGTGGGAACTTGTTTTGACTTGACCTACACAGTGACGATACACCTCCCTTCCTTGGGGCGACGCGACCATCCCGCGGCGAGGGAATGTAGTAAAAAATGTCACTGTAGAAAATGTCACTGTACAAAATGTCTGCAAAAAATGTCACTGTACAAAATGTCACTGTAAAAAATTGTCACTAAAAAATGTCACTGGAGAAAATGTCACTGGAGAAAATGTCTGCAAAAAATGTCACTACAAAATGTCTGCAAAAAATGTCACTGTAAAAAATGTCTGCAAAAAATGTCACTGAAGAAAATGTCTGCAAAAACTGTCACTGTACAAAATGTCACTGTAAAAAATGTCTGCAAAAAATGTCACTAAAAAATGTCACTGTAAAAAGTTGAACTTGAGAAAATGTCACTAAAAAATATCACTGTCCAGGTTAAGTTAGTGACCTAGCGGGGGGTTCTGGGGGGCCGCAGCCCCAGTTTAGGTCACCCCAAAAATAGCTGGGGTGGCGAGTCTTCTGAGATCCACAGAAAGTATACCCCCAATTGTGCAGATAATTATGGTCCAATAGTAAAACATGTACAAATTTTTCATGCAAATCTACCAGTAGCATTTTTCATAGGTAATCCTACTTACAAACACACTCATACACTATATAGGCGGAGGCAAGGCCTTGGGCGGAGGTAAATACGTAGTTCATTCTTTCTTCAAATATTGCCTAAAATTGAATACGGCAAGGAATACATTAAGTTGCGAATAGCCATTGTGGAAAAAGGTGAAGCAAGTAATAGTAACAATGATGTGATGTTAGGCAGCGATCGAGGCGAGTGGCGGTGTTATACGAGATCCCTGTTGAGTTGGCCTTCTGCGCATGCGCGGCGCCGCGTCAACACAGCAGCAGTTACCGTTTAGTTAGGTAATGGTCAGGTTAATAAGTTTTTACCTAGCTGTTTCTGTATACTTAACCTAACCTAACCTGACAGCAGGGACCGTTAGGTTAGGTAAAGGTCAGGTCAGGTTAGGCAAATAAGCTTTTAGCTATATTTCTCTATACCTGACCTAACCTAACATTTTGCCTGTTTTTCTGTATAACTAACCTAACCTGACCTTTCCCTAACCTTACGGTCACTGCTGCTGTGTAGAAGCGCCGCCACGCATAAGCAGAAGACCAACTGAACAGGGGTCTCGCAACTCAGGGATTTCGCATAACAGCGGCAGGAAGTGTAGCGCCGCGGCACGTGAGGCGGCGCTCACGTGCCGCGGCTGTCAAGGGTACACAGAGGCAGAGGTGGGTGCGATACTTTTTTTTGGTAGTACGATAACGATACTGCGATATTTTTTTCCCGCTAGTTCGATACGCGATACTCCGCTACTTTTTCGGATTTTCTTAAAACGATACGCGATACTGCGATACTCCACTACCGATACTTTTTTCTTAAAGCGATAGTATCGCAGCGATACTGCGATACCAAAAATTTAGCTTTGCGATACTTTGCTACCTAAGAAAACACTGTATTAGCCAAAATAAGATCTATTTGACTTAAAGTACAGTTTAGGCACATTAAAACATTGTAATATATTTATTTTTAAACTCCACGCCAAAGCTATGCGCATTGCCGCTGAAAAACTTTTGTTTAAGGTCGTCTTTTAAAGTATCGCGGGAAATTTAAGCGATGCTTGAGTGGCGATACTTATACTCCGCTACTTTGCTATGCTTTGCGATACTGCGATACTTTTTTGGTGGTGCGATAGTATCGCAGTATCGCACTAAGTATCGCTCTCGCCCACCTCTGCAGGCAGGCACACTCGCACGGCCACCACCACACAAGGGTACACACAGACAGGCACACACACTCCCTGGCCACCACCACACCACACACTACAACTTTAGATTCTCACCCATTATGTAGCAGCAGTATTTTAGCTGTGTGGATGGCTGCTGATGTACTTTTTGTTTATTGTAGCGTATTATGCTAAACAACCTTGAATAATTAGAATATCCTTGAAAACTTTGATAACCCTCTCTCTCTGTCTGTGTGTGTCTCGTGTACGCACAGTATCACAGTTTTATCGTTACATCCACCCTTATTTGGCAACACGCAGTACATAATAACATAACATGGACGTGAACATCAGCTTTAATTAAACCCGATGAGCTCCAGCCCTGCAGCCGCGGGACTCAGGTAAATGTATGGCGTGCGGGTTCTCGGCTCAGTGACGGCGGATGCTCCACCAGATCCACTTTAACAGCAACACCACACGACGCGCATCACGTGACTGCACCAGAGTGTATTGGGTGCGGCCACGGTGCAAGGTATAGGATATTGCGGCGGTGTACTATTTTACTCTTAAGACCAGAATTCCCTACACAATTGGGTGTATAGTTTCTGTCTACCTAATTGAATTCTAGGAAGCTTTCTCTCTATGAGCTTCCGTCGCAACTCAATACTTTTGGATATGAAACTATTTATAGAGAAGAGACTATTCTTCTCTGACCTCCTCCTCTCTTCCTGTGACCTGCATCGCTTCGGTTTTTCCCTTGCCGCGGACACTTTTTGAAGATGATTTGGCTTCAGTTGCGAGGTTAAAACACGTAGGGTTAATTGACTTTAGGTTAGGTTAGGTTAGGTTAGGGTGTCAAAACGTGGGGTTGGGTTAGTTAATTTTCATCTCTTATAGACCTATATACTCCCCTTCATACTAACACATTATATATTTCCAAAAGTAATGATTTGTGATGGAAACTCATAAAGAAAGTTTCTCAAGAGCTTTCCCATACTCCTTGGTCCTACTGTGAAAATTTACCGTAATATTAATTCTATTTCGCCATTTACATAACCTCACGTATGCAGGCAGCTTTCTATCTAAGCAATGCGCCCTATCACCTGTTTTCTTTGTGTTGTTATATAAGAACAACGCATGAACACGCAGATCAATGGCTGCACACGTACAGCAGTTACACAAGCAGACCAAGGAATCATTGCCATCGAACACAATGAACAGGTACACGTGAGAAGGGAGGGAGGGAGGGGATGCCATACGACACTTTACGTAAGGCGGGAGCACACAAGCGGTCTGTGCTCGGCTCGCTTTGGCAACCCCAGCGACGCGCCAGTTACATATGCACCTCACCCGATACCCGCCTACTGCACCTATCATTATCCTGCTATTATAACTCTGTGCATGCAATGTTTCCGGGTGTGAACTGTAATACTCACTCATAACAGGTATTTAGTGTTTTAGAGAGCAGGGGAAAGGCTACGTAAGTGGGAGACAGGGAGGCGCTTGCGTGTGCTAGCTGCTTGTATAACCCCTGACCGACCTTACGTAAACTTGCGGCTCGCTCTTGTAACAGCCTCTATCTTCCCGGCTCCCTTTCCTCCATCGATCCAACTAGGGAGCTGCGTTTAAACACGACATAAGCAAGAGTGATCATTGTTACAGTGAGGCATCAGAGAGGACGTCTGCTTACCACAGTTGAAGGCTTTGGTGTAGGCCTCCAGGGCTTTCTCCAGCTGCTTGTTCTGGAAGTAGTGGTTTCCCTCCGTCCGTAGCTTGACGCCCGCCACTTCCTGCTTCCACCACCGGTCCACTAAGGTCGCCACTAAAACATTGGGCTTCAAATTGGCGATGCCTTTGTCTTTAAACTTAAACTGACACACTTTACACATTTTCATTTGTTCTTTGAGGAGGCACCTGCGACAGTAGGTGTGGCCGCAGCCCATGGTGTAGGGCTCGTACAGCACGCCCCAGCACAGCGGGCACGAGAACACGTTACGGGCGGGGGCAGGGCAGGACTCTTTCCAGTTGAGCCTTAGGTAATCCACTACTTTGCTAATCACTTCATACAACTTATCGGTGTGCATGCTATACAACTTGTAAGCGTGGAATAGCAGCTCTAAACTCTCCACAACTTGCCCTTTTTCCGCAAGCAAAGTTGCATAAGATACATAAATTTCTTGGTTGGGTCCCTGTTCCTTCAGTATTTTCTCAAACATTTCGGAGGTGACGAGGCCCCCCACCGCCGGTTTATCTACAGGTCCCGTCAGAACACTCATGTTGGCAAGTGATGGATGGGCACACGGCATCTATTAGGTGTCACCTCAACACCACAACGCCCACACCCACAAGATTCTAGCTGCCTCCATTCCCGGCCACAGCTGGTCGTCGACTGAGCTGTCGTGACGTCGTCCCCCCAGCCTTCCCCCACCTGTGTGTAGCTCCTCCCCCGCTAGCCTCACCCGGACCCCAGAGCGCACCCGCCAAATTCAAACCGCTGTCAGGGTTGTGCAAGTGACAAGTGTACAAGGAAAGAAAGAGAAAGAAAATATAAGAAAATATAGAATAAAAGAGGACAACTAACTAAAGGGGTACTCCGTAGTGTAGGGGTAGCACGCTCGGTTCACAACCGAGAAGTTCCGGGTTCGATCCCCGGGCGGAGCGGAAACAGTTGGGCTGTTTTCTTAAAACCCGAGCCCCTGTCCACCCAGCAGTGAATGGGTACCAGGTGTTAGCCGGGGTTTGTAACCCGCCTCCCGGGGTGCTGGCTTCGGCCAACACTATAAGCACTAGCAGAACTGCTCTCTAGGGGTAGTCTGAGAGAGAGCTGTCTGGTTACAGTGGAGATCCATCTCAGCTGCGTCGATAACTGACGAAATTCTTCAAACATCAAAGACCCAGACAACAAGAAGAAACACGTCAGGGAGTGTCGTTGAAAAAGGCCAGACTCCCGACCAACAACTGCACTGAACTGGACTGACTGGATGACAGGTTCTTCACTCTTTTAGGCACCTCCATGGGTGTGTTACCTCATCAAAACTAAGGGAAGTATAATCACGCAATATGATTAAGATAATTATTGTCTTTACTGAGGAAGGGAAAGTCCTTTACAGGAACTACCTCGTGTAGGTCTCGCGGCCTCTTGTAGCTTCCTTATTTTCTTATGTTCTTATGATCATGGTGTTGGGTGACAACTTTCTATATGGATCGGATATTTAATGCCTCTCTTCGGTGCGTAGCGTGCTGCCATCCTTGTATAAGTGCCGTTACGAGAAGCCTCGGCGAGCACACACACACACACACACACCGTTGTACAAGGAAAGTTAGGGGGGAAAAAATCGACCTCACACCTATGTAGCTCGTAACATACTTCCGTATATATATAAGTAGGTATTCATAATGTAGGTTACGAAAATCACACACACACACACACACACACACACACACACACACATCACACACACACACACACACACACACACACACTATTTAAATACAATTGTATTTAAATACGTATTTAAATACATTTGTGTATTTAAAAATGTATTTATAAATACATTGGTTGTCATGTATTTAAATACAGTATTTAAATACTTTTATGAGTATTTAAATACATTGTATTTAAATACATTTAATATAAAAAAAATTATACTTTTTTATCAGTGAATTTGGCCATAAACCCGCCCAACTATCTGGCAACCCTGATGTTACAGTGAACCTGTGTTTCCACTGGCAAGGAAATGTCCTGATTTGAAGGAAATTTAGGCCTGAGAAGGAAATTTCTAAGGAAACCCAAAATCTAAAGAAATCATTGCGAATCATTGCAAAATCTAAGGATACATTGCGTATAGTGTATCTATTACCAGGGTTTTTGCTATGAATGTTGGTAGAAAAAACACTGATAATAGATACACTATATGCAATGTATCGCTGAAAAGATCAGAAGGTGAAAAAGATCTTGGAGTGAGGGTGAGCCCAGACCTCCGACCTAGGAAACAATGTATTGAGGCTAGAAATAGAGCTAATAGAGTGTTAGGATTCATTACCAGAAGTGTTAAAAGTAGAAGTGCGGAAGTTATTGTAAAGCTCTAGTCAGACCTCACCTAGACTATGCAGTTCAGTTTTGGTCTCCATATTACAGGATGGATATAGCCTTGTTAGAATCAGTGCAGAGAAGGATGACCAAAATGGTTCAAGGGATGCGTAACTTTAGTTATGAGAAGAGATTGGAGCTACTAAAGTTACCCTCACTCGAGAGACGCAGAGTAAGGGGCGATCTGATAGATTTTTTTAAGTGGATAAAGGGATTTAATAAAGGAGAGGTAGGAAAAGAGTTCCTACGGCTAGTAACCAGGGTAGAACAAGAAGTAACGGATTCAAGCTGGAAAAGCGTAGATTTAAAAAAGAAATAGGAAAAAACTGGTTCACAAATAGGGTGGTGAATGACTGGAATGGACTCAGTAGACAGGTAGTTAGTGCAGAGTCATTAGGGAACTTTAAAGAGGGGCTGGATAGGTTCATGGATGGGGATAAAAGGTGGATGTAGGTAGTGTTAGGTAACAGGAACTACCACGTGTAGGCCTCACGGCCTCTTGTAGCTTCCTTATTTTCTTATGTTCTTATGTTCTTATGTTAAATCCTAAGGAAATTCATTTTTTTCGGACATGTTAAAATTTGTGTGTATTTAAAATATATTTACAAATGTATTTAAATACAATTAATGTATTTAGTATTTAGTGTTTAAATACATTCGTAAAATGTATTTAGTATTTAGTATTTAAATACATTTCTCCCATGTATTTAGTATTTAGTATTTAAATACATTCAATGTATTTAGTGCCCAGCTCTGCATACACACACACACACACACACACACACACACACACACACATCCTTTTGAATGGACTCAGCATCCTAAAATCGGTCAACTTTTACCAGTCACAACCACATAATAACTGTCTGCGTCCTCGCCTGCTTTCTCTCAAGGCAAGCATTACTGGCCCCCCCCCCCCTCTCTCTCTCTCTCTCTCTCTCTCTCTCTCTCTCTCTCTCTCTCTCTCTCTCTCTCTCTCTCTGATGCGGATCCAGTTGTTGGTAATTATTTTGCCTCGGTTTCCTTTGTCCTGCACCAACAAGGTATGATTGACAATAAGTTTCAACATAAATTTAAAATACTAATAAGATTTTGAACAAGTTAAATAGAGTATTGCAACAAATTATCGTGCACGTTAAAAATGAGAACAAGAAAACTGCCAAGATATCACAATATGCCTGGAATAAAACAAGGCCTTTATTTATCTTTATTTTCTTTACGTAACTAAGAAAAAAATATTGATATTGACCGAAGTGAGTTATCATTGTTACAACATCGTCCCTGTTTTAGTCGCTTGTATCGGAAGGACGGAAATATGCGGATATTCCAAACACCGCAGCGACTGTGAGAAACAGTGAGTTAAGTGCTACGACTATTTGATAACAACACAATTGCTGCTATCATTGCAGTGATTAATTCCGTCAGGTAACGTTGAAGCAGCCGCTGCATGTCTGCGGTTCTTAACCTGGTGGGCGTGGGTAAAGGAGGGCGTGAGCCAAGAGAGAAAAAGGAAGATCTAAACTTGAAGGTATTTAACTTGAAGTTCGGCCTTCGCTTTAACATGAAGCTCGCGCGCGAGGGTGAGCGAAGAAAGTCGCTACAGAGCAGCAAGTGTGGCCGAAAAAACTCTGCGGTGACGCCCTGCCAGGTTTCATTAACTCTGTAGACTTGTATGCAATATTATTGTTTGTTATCATTAATTCATTATTACTATTATTGTTGTTATCAGTAGCGTACCGAGGGGGGGGGGGGCATGCGGCCATGGCTCCCCCCTTTTGCAAGGAATAGATAATGATAAATATATATTTATTATATATATAGGTATATATATAATTATATATATATATATAGGTATATATATATATATATATATATATATATATATATATATATATATATATATATATATATATATATATATATATATATATATATATATATATATATATATATACATATACATATATATATATACATATGCATATACATATATATATATATACTAGCCGCAAAGCCGCCCTCCGGGCGGACTTTTTGGCTAGCTCCTGCGGAGGGCTATTGGTGGGCCTTTGGCCCACCACCTGTGTTTGGTGGGACTTCGGCCCACCAAACACAGACTCTCCAGATAGCCCCTTCTAACTTTCCTGAAATCATGGATGTAGAAATGTATGTATTAACGCCAACCCATTCACATCACCCCCAACCTATTCACTCACCCATTACCCATCACCCCTCACCCATTCACTCACCCATTACCCATCACCCCCCACCCATTCACTCACCCATTACCCATCACCACACACCCATTCACTCACCCATTACCCATCACCCCCCATCTATTCCCTCACCCATCACCCATCACCCCCCACCCAGTCACTCACCCATCACCCCACACCCATTACCCATCACCCCACCCATTCACTCACCCATTACCCATCACCCTACATCAAGGTTTCCTCAATTCTCGCAACCCACTTTTTTTTTTACAATTATCGCTAATAGGCTGCTAAAAAAAGAAAGAAAAAAAAGTGATCGAATCATCTCATAAGTGGGCTTAAAACCTTCCCCTGGTCGACCTGGTTCCAAAAATGTGGTATATGATGGGATTCCGCCACGGGGGGCGGAACCTATACCACACACCACACACACACACACACACACACACACACACACACACACACACACACACACACACACACACACAGACATACACACACACACACTTTCGCTTTTATTAATATATATATATATATATATATATATATATTATATATATATATATATATATATATATATATATATATATATATATATATATATATATATATATATATATATATATATATATATTGGCCCCCCCCTTTTCAATGTTCTGGGTACGCCTGTCAGTCAGTTATCACTCCTAACATATATATTAACTTGCATAACTATTACTAGTGAATTACACCTAATTATCAAACAAGGGTCACACGTATTATAACTTCCATACAGGATATGTGCATGTAATTAACATCAAAAGAATCAGTGTATTTTTAGAAACATTATAAACATATAATTATATATCTATGTAATGTATATATAATTATACGTTTATCTTTCCTCCTCTGTTTCACCGTGAGACCCATGAGCACCTTGCACTCTCAAAGTATGTCACAGGACAAATGCCTAGTTGTCAGCATAAAGTATAGGATCAACAAGAAGTGATAAGAAGCCAGAATCACGAGGAGGAGGGAGAGAAACCCTCGGACATCGACACTACCAACACGCACCTCTCACTCTCCCCGTCCGGCACTCCCTGGCTGTGCTCAAGACATTCATTGTACTCGGTTGTAATCTCTACAATTCTTATTGGACTCTAAATAAATGTGTACAAAGCTGGAAGTACCATTTTAATTCATACCAGATAAGTCTCTACAATATACCGACTTATACGCCACTGGTTGTTATTGTTATCAGTATTATTATTATCATCATTATGATTATCGTTATCATCATTATTATTGTTGTTATTATTATTATTATTATTATTGTTATTATTATAATTTTTATTATCATTATTAATAATATTATTATTATTTTATCAAAACTACCATTATTACTATTGTCATCATAAGTATCATCATTATTATCATTACAATGCTATTATTATTTATATCTTATTATTATTATTGTTACTACTATTAATATAATTAATATCATTATCAGTTACTACTATTTTCTTTTTATTATTACTATTATTATTATTACTTTTCATCACGATCATACGGCCAGAGCGTTATATATTTTCGATAAAGCTCTCGCTCGCTTTCTCACTCCCAGTGCGGGCACACCCTAATTATTATCAATGCTTGCCCTAAATATTATTACGCCTTAGAAATGTTAAGAAACGCTACGTTAAAGTGTCCCCGGGGAGGTGATGGGCGAGCCAGTGCAGGCCTGTCCACGCCTGGCGCCCGTTGCAGCAAGTTGTTGGTTACACACAGGAATCAAGGCGCTGTAGGCACACAGACTATATTCAAGCTGGAAAAGCGTAGATTTAAAAAAGAAATAGGGAAAAACTGGTTCACAAATAGGGGGGTAAATGATTGGAATGGACTCAGTAGACAAGTAGTTAGTGCGGAATCATTAGGGAGCTTTAAAAGGAGGCTAGATAAATTCATGTGTCATGACAGAAATTGGGGGTCACTGGTATGGGGGTTTTATAACTGGTCAACGTTACTTGAATTATATTATTTGGGGATGACTTGATAAATGATTACAACTTGAATGGAGAATTTAACTTAGTCTTCTGACTTCACTATATGATTATAGTATGACCACGTCTCACTACGGAGAGTACTGAACAAGGGGGATATACTTAAGGGGAAAGGATAATAAGGTTTAGGTTATGGGATTTGCTGCCACCAGCCCCGGCGAGTAGTTCACTGGATTACTCCCTGGGCACGTTTGATTAATATTAATATTAGATTGATCTTGGTAGTCGTGATTGGTACGTGGAATTATACCGAGTAAGGCGGAACTCTTTTGGAAGTGTGGGGAATTATTATCCTAATACAGAATAATCACCTGGGTTTTTATAATAACACAAGAACTATATTTGAAACAACCTCCTATTTATTCGCCATGAAACATTATTGCTGTTTGAGATCGTAGACACATACATAAACTCTAATCTGGAACGGGCAAGCTACAATAGAGCATAATTTCCCTTACAGAATCATTCTTAGAATTACCACTTATATACCCATTGACTGAGCACTATAGGTATACCTTGAATATATATATAGGAAAGAGAATGTGAGAATAAGGAGTTGGATGTGTGGATACACAATGACCATGTGTTCTTGAGAGGAAGGCGTGGGACGCCTCCCGCTGAAGCCTCTCCCTGGGTGGAGGACAGATGGAGACTCTTGTTAATAATACTTATAAGGATGGGTGCACCTCCTGTACGTTAGCGTACACTAAACATAGATACCCATATTTGAAAATATAGATAAAAATAATGATAACAAGGAAAGGGGGGGGGGGAAACAGAAGCGGAATTTGTTACATCTTACCTGGGTGGAGGACAGATGGAGACTGAGCGTCTCACGGAGTTATGGCCGTCTCGCCCAAAAGGGAATTGTTTGAATGGTCTCGCCGTAACCTTAAATGAACAACTTATAATCCCGAAATAACTATTTAAGTAATGAAACTTGCGTATATAAGAACATGTGGCTTATAATATAAACCTGTTTTACTTTGATACTGAAGAATTTAATATGCTTAGTCTAATAACCAAGAAAGGTATGATTTGTGGGCCCGTCAACTTGTCCGAACACATTTTTGGAGTGAGAGGGTATGGAAGTAAGGAAGAAAAAAGTGACGGGTGAAAGCACGAAAGAAGATAGAACAAAATGGCGTCTAGGATGGCCAAATGCTGAGAAAAGATGGCGGAAAGCTAGAAAGACGATGAGTCATCCTTAACAAAGAGGAAAAAATTAACTACTGACAAGACATAGCTCGGGAATTTTATAATAATAATTTTCCTACTATTTCCCGAATAATGGGCATTACACATGGATGGGGATGAAAGGTGGATGACTGGATGTAGGTAGTGTTAAGTAACAGGAACTACCTCGTGTAGGTCTCACGGCCTCTTGTAGCTTCCTTATTTTCTTATAATCTTATATTCAAGACTGCGCGGTGATCATGCAGGCATCAGCCACGCCGTGAGGACTGGCATAAGATAGAGAGAGAGTTCCATCACATACAATAGAGGCAAATCCACAGGTACTGTAGGGCCTGGAACGTGACGCTGTAGCCTGTAGCCCGCTGGAGCAACAAAGGCCACACTAACGTAAACCCCGTGGCAAATTATATAAAGGTACCCTCATCTGTGTACACGTGGGCGGATCCGTGTGTGTGTGTGTGTGTGTGTGTGTGTGTGTGTGTGAACCCGTGCGCCGCGGTAAGTACACATATATAAGCTGTAAGTACGTACCCTTACGTATAAGGTGTGGTGCCAGGGGTAGGGTGGCAGGGTGGAGCAGCGGGGTGGTGGCCTCGTGTTCCTCCCTTCCGCCGGCCCGCCTCTCCGTCTGGTACATGGCGCTATTACATAACTGAATCATCTTGTCATTATAGCTTATTATACCTCCGTGGTCTGGATGGCGGTGGCACTAGCAAATGTTTGAGCAAAGAGTTCAGTTTTAGAAATAGATGAGACAGCTGTGGAGCCATCTGGGTGAAGCATAGGAGGGAAAGATGAAGATTATAAGGTAGCATTCTTCAAGAGTCTCAGGACCAATGCCTTCAAGGGACACGGACAGATGGTTCCTCCCCGGTATCACAGTCTCTACACTTACTGACAGATGGTTACTCCCCGGTATCACAGTCGCTACACTTACTGACAGATGGTTCCTCCCCGGTATCCCAGTCGCTACACTTACTGACAGATGGTTACTCCCCGGTATCACAGTCGCTACACTTACTGACAGATGGTTCCTCCCCGGTATCCCAGTCGCTACACTTACTGACAGATGGTTCCTCCCCGGTATCCCAGTCGCTACACTTACTGACAGGTGGTTACTCCCCGGTACCCCAGTCGCTACACTTACTGACAGATGGTTACTGCCCGGTATCACAGTCGCTACACTTACTGACAGGTGGTTACTCCCCGGTACCCCAGTCGCTACACTTACTGACAGATGGTTACTCCCGGGTATCCCAGTCGCTACACTTACTGACAGATGGTTACTCCCCGGTATCACAGTCGCTACACTTACTGACAGGTGGTTACTCCCCGGTATCACAGTCGCTACACTTACTGACAGGTGGTTACTCCCCGGTATCCCAGTCGCTACACTTACTGACAGGTGGTTACTCCCCGGTATCCCAGTCGCTACACTTACTGACAGGTGGTTACTCCCCGGTATCCCAGTCGCTACACTTACTGACAGATGGTTACTCCCGGGTATCCCAGTCGCTACACTTACTGACAGGTGGTTACTCCCCGGTATCCCAGTCGCTACACTTACTGACAGATGGTTACTCCCCGGTATCCCAGTCGCTACACTTATTGACAGGTGGTTACTCCCCGGTATCACAGTCGTTACACTTACTGACAGATGGTTACTCCCCGGTATCCCAGTCGCTATACTTACTGACAGATGGTTACTCCCCGGTATCCCAGTCGCTACACTTACTGACAGATGGTTCCTCCCCGGTATCCCAGTCGCTACACTTACTGACAGATGGTTACTCCCCGGTATCCCAGTCGCTACACTTACTGACAGATGGTTCCTCCCCGGTACACCAGTCGCTACACTTACTGACAGGTGGTTACTCCCAGGTACCCCAGTCGCTACACTTACTGACAGATGGTTACTCCCCGGTACCCCAGTCGCTACACTTACTGACAGGTGGTTACTCCGCGGTACCCCAGTCGCTACAAGTATATAACTCCTCACATAACAGGAACTACCACTTGTAGGTCTCACGGCCTTATGTAGTTTCCTTATGCTCTTATGTAACTTATCCTATTATATATAGTACATGTTTGCTGCATATTAACATACCAGAGAAAGAACATCCTACAGATAAGTCTTTACACAACATTTGGTTAGGCTCGTGCCCACGTAATGAGGATTATAATATTGTGCAATGGTACCTGGCTTTTAGGTCCTTGTTTTTCCGTCTCCAAGAAGCGGAGATCATTGCCTAACAGTGCCTTGCGACCCGCCTTCCCCCCCATGCCTTGCTTCCACCATCGTTAACCCAGCGGTGTGCCGGGTAGCTACATGGATAGTATAGGGGAGGCGGTATACCGGAGTGGTTAGCGTCTCCGACTGGCGTTCTCGGTGACCTGAGTTCGATCCCCGAATAAAAACCAAAACCTTTCTGCACTGTCGAGTGGCCTAAGAACACCCACATGCCCTGCCCATCAACTCTACCTTCGATTGCGAGTGCATCGGAAGACACAGGGGGGCGGCATGAGCCTCTAATCACAGGCGTCACTATAAGAATCCTGCCTGCGCCACCACGGGCGAGGACCAACCATCAGAGCCCTCAAGTGAACCTCCAGAGCCTACCATCCGAGCCCTGGGTCACCACTGCCTACAGGCGCTATAGGCACAAATAAAAAAATAAAAAAAATATATAGAGGCCTTTATATAAGGACATAAGAACATAAGAACATAAGAAAATAAGGAAGCTACATGAGGCCGTGAGACCTACACGTGGTAGTTCCTGTTACTTAACACTACCTACCTACCTTTCATCCCCATCCATGAAATTATCTAACCTCCTTTTAAAGCTCCCTAATGACTCCGCACTAACTACCTGTCTACGGAGTCCATTCCATCATTTACCACTATATTTGTGAACCAGTTTTACCCTATTTCCTTTTTCAATCTTCGCTTTTCCAGCTTGAATATATATAGTATGCTTGGGTAGCTACATGGCTCCTTGTTGTATACTCACTCGCGTCCTGCCTCCACCTCTTGAGCTCCTCGTCAGCTGACTTGAGGCTTCGGGGACCTCATAACCGGTCTATCAGCCTGTACACGTATTCGGAGGGCCAGGTGCACAGGGTTCAGCCAAGACGCGCGGCATGGGTCTAGGTGGCATCAAGGCTCCTGGGAAGAACCATCGCAGGTCTTCATTACCCACTACCGTAGATAACACTAAAGTCGCCAGGACAACGTTTTTTTTCTATATACAGACGTGTGGTGGCGTTAATACTTACATTTCTACATCCATGATTTCAGGAAAGTTAGAAGGGGCTATCTGGAGAGTCTGTGTCATTTTGTGTCTTCGTCTGTGTCATATTATGGCTATAAATGAACAAATTACAAAAATATCAACCGAATGGCGATCTAGACTAAGATCGCCATCTAGTGTTTATTTTTCTGAGTGTCCTCCCGCCGTCGTCGTCGCCCGAAAAAAAAACGAGTAGCGAAATTTGAAACCGTCTATACTTGCAGATACAAAGCATAAAACAACGCTGAAACAGGGTAGATTATACAGTCATGATATAAACTACTGTATATCATCTTCAGTGGCACATAAGAATCAGTAGTGATGCTATAATTCGTAATATATAGCGCCTGGCGACATTAGGGCAGGTGGCGACTAAAGTGTTATGTATAGGGTAAGGTGATGATAGGGAAGTATGGCTCCCAATATTGCCTTAGTGGTTAATTAAAGCACGTCATTCTTCCTTGAGCCTCATACCAATTCAAAATCCTCAAATCATGAAGGTATTAATCTTTCTGGGGGTTTGTGCCTTGGCTAACAAACCACCATCACTGGATATTTGAACGTATGCCATAACTGTTGTGGAACGTTCACCATTTCACAAACACCCGTATGGAAAAGAGTAACATATATTGATTTATATTTTTTTTCATCTGAACAATATAGTACATACATTCCGGTGTCAAATTATTGAAGAAGTGTGGATGGGAAAGTAAACAAACAGAAAGGGTGAAAGCTGTCGAACAAGAGATCACGTGTGTGTGTGTGTGTGTTCTCTGTGTGTGTGTGTGTGTGTATGTATGTATGTGTGTGTGTGTGTGTGTGTGTGTGTTGTGTGTGTGTGTGTGTATTCATCTAGTTGTATTTTACAGGGCCAGAGCAATGCTCGTGTGGCCCCGTCTCCATATCAACATTTTTATCATTCATCCTTATATAGTGCTTTGTTGGCCGAAGCCAGCACCCCGGAGAGCAGGTCACAAACCCCGGCTAACACCCGGTACCCATTCACTGATGGGTGGACAGGGGCTCGGGTTTTAAGGAAACAACCCATCTGTTTCCGTTCCGTCCGGGGATCGAACCCGGGACTTCTCGGTTGTGAACCGAGCGTGCTTCCCCTACACCACGGAGTTCCCCGTGGTGTGTGTGTGTGTGTGTGTGTGTGTGTGGTGGCTGGGGGAACGGCAGACGAGGACGGCGACACCATTACCAAAGTTCGTCGTACCACTTGATTGATATCCCCCGACTGCCGCTCCTTACACGGGAACCTCGGGAATCAAACGATGATGTTGTTTTCATGTATTAAGCTTGTAGGGAAATGTGCGAGCTGTTGTTTTCATGGATTAAGCTTGTAGGGAAATGTGCAAGCTGTTGTTTTCATGGATTAAGCTTGTAGGGAAATATGCGAACTGTTGTTTTCATGGATTAAGCTTGTAGGAAAATATGCGAGCTGTTGTTTTCATGGATTAAGCTTGTAGGGAAATATGCGAGCTGTTGTTTTCATGGATTAAGCTTGTAGGGAAATATGCGAGCTGTTGTTTTCATGTATTAAGCTTGTAGGGAAATATGCGAGCTGTTGTTTTCATGGATTAAGCTTGTAGGGAAATATGCGAACTGTTGTTTTCATGGATTAAGCTTGTAGGAAAATATGCGAGCTGTTGTTTTCATGGATTAAGCTTGTAGGGAAATATGCGAGCTGTTGTTTTCATGGATTAAGCTTGTAGGGAAATATGCGAGCTGTTGTTTCATGGATTAAGCTGTAGGGAAAGTGCGAGCTGTTGTTTTCATGGATTAAGCTTGTAGGGAAATGTGCGAGCTGTTGTTTTCATGGATTAAGCTTGTAGGGAAATGTGCGAGCTGTTGTTTTCATGTATTAAGCTTGTAGGGAAATATGCGAGCTGTTGTTTTCATGGATTAAGCTTGTAGGGAAATGTGCGAGCTGTTGTTTTCATGGATTAAGCTTGTAGGGAAATGTGCGAGCTGTTGTTTTCATGGATTAAGCTTGTAGGGAAATGTGCGAGCTGTTGTTTTCATGTATTAAGCTTGTAGGGAAATATGCGAGCTGTTGTCTATAGTGCGGAGTCATTAGGGAGCTTTAAAAGGAGGCTGGATAAATTCATGGATGGGGATGAAAGGTGGATGTAGGTAGTAGTGTTAAGTAACAGGAACTACCACGTGTAGGTCTCGCGGCCTCTTGTAGCTTCCTTATTTTCTTATGTGCTTATGTTCGAAACTATTGTATCTTCACCATGTTTACCCAAGGATACTATACACGTGTATTATATTGTGTTTACCTGTGGTGTAATAATAATAATAATAATAATAATAATAATTTTATTCTCGCCCGGAGGCATACATACAAAAAACAACGATAAGAACAGGCCAAAGAGTAAACTTAAGTACTAGAGCAAAAAATAGGACATATACCTGTACCTACCTGTATACTTAGTTGTACTTGATGTATATTTCTGTAGTAGTGCGGATACATCTCCTTATTTTGTAGTATCTGTAAAGTCACTGTGTTGTATTATTAGTGTTTCTTCGATAGGCAAAACAAGCTATTATAAGTAGTGTTATAGTGAGGTGTTGTTGTAGTGCGTGCGTATACCTGTATGAATGTTGTACTACTTCTCTCTCTCTCTCTCTCTCTCTCTCTCTCTCTCTCTCTCTCTCTCTCTCTCTCTCTCTCTCTCTCTCTCTCTCTCTCTTCTCTCTCTCTCTCTCCTTCTTCTCTCTCTCTCTCCTCTCTCTCTCTCTCTCTCTCTCTCTCTCTCTCTCTCTCTCTCTCTCTCTCTCTCTCTCTCTCTCTTCTCTCTCTCTCTCTCCTCTCTCTCTCTCTCTCCTCTCTCTCTCTCTCTCTCTCTCTCTCTCTCTCTCTCTCTTCTCTCTCTCTCTCTCTCTCTCTCTCTTCCTCTCTCTCTCTCTCTCTTCTCCTCTCCTCTCTCTCTCTCTCTCTCTCTCTCTCTCTCTCTCTCTGTGTAGAATTCAATGTCAGTGGCTATCTATCTCTATTAATCTATCCCTTGTTTCCTGTTTACTCTATCACCTCTGCATCTGCTCATTTTTTTTTGATACCACAAGTTGGTCACTATAAGCTATCCATGTTTGATATCTGAGTGAATATTTATTTTTCTTCTTCTTGTGACCTTTGACGCTTAGTATCGCTTCATAGGTCCTCTTCAACTTCGTCTCCTTAACCCCTTGACGTCCACATCTTTCCTTTGCTATATAAAATTGTCTATTGTTAGCCATAAAATTACGTAAAGTAACTTAATATACCAAATTAGCTAGTGGACAAGGGTACTAAACAGGTCATATCTATTAAAATATTGCTTATATTCACTAAAATTGTCTAATGGTACCCAAATTACAATGGAAATTATGTAGTGGGTCTCAAGGGGTTAATAAACAATCTTGTCAACTCTTCCCTTAGCTTACATATTTCACTTGGGATCTTAATTCCTTGTCTTCTTTGTGTTATTTTCTCCCACTTTGTATTGAGGCAGGCGAGATAGCGGCAGATGATGACGATGAGTCCTATCTGAGGGCAGTGATGTAACTGATAAGATAATACAGGTTGTTATTATACAAACAATTATGTGACTCGTCAGGGATTATTATATACAGTACAGCAATCTTGTTCCCTTCACGTTTTGATTTGAAAATGCGTAGTGTATTGAGAAAAGTGATGATAATGATGATAGTGATAGTAATAATAATAATAATAATAATGATAGTAATAATGATAATAATAATAATAATAATAATAATAATAATAATAATAATGATAGTAATAATGATAATAATAATGATAATAATAATAATCTATATTAATAAAAGCGAAAGTGTGTCTGTCTGTCTGTGTGTGTGTGTGTGTGGTATAGGTTCCGCCCCCCGTGGCGCAAACACCTCATATGGCACATTTTTGGAATCAGGTTGACCAGGGGAAGGTCATAAGCCCACTTATGAGATGATCCGATCACTTTTTTTTTTCTTTTTTTTTAGCAGCCTATTAGCGAGAATTGTGAAAACAAAAGTAGGTTGCGAGGATTGAGGAAGCCTTGATGTAGGGTGATGGGTAATGGGTGAGTGAATGGGTGGGGTGATGGGTAATGGGTGTGGGGTGATGGGTGAGTGAATGGGTGGGGGGTGATGGGTTGGGGGTGATGGGTGATGGGTGAGGGAATAGGTGGGGGGTGATGGGTAATGGTAAATATAAGCGAAAGTGTGTCTGTCTGTGTGTGTGTGTGTGTGTGTGTGTGTCTGGTATAGGTTCCGCCCCCCGTGGCGCAATCACCTCATATGGCACATTTTTGGAAACGGGTTGACCAGGGGAAGGTCATAAGCCCAATTATGAGATGATCCGATCACCTTTTTTTTCTTTTTTTTTAGCAGCCTATTAGCGATAATTGTGAAAAAAAGTGGGTTGCGAGAATTGAGGAAACCTTGATGTAGGGTGATGGGTAATGGGTGAGTGAATGGGTGGGGTGATGGGTAATGGGTGTGGGGTGATGGGTGAGTGAATGGGTGGGGGGTGATGGGTTGGGGATGATGGGTGATGGGTGAGGGAATAGGTGGGGGGTGATGGGTAATGGGTGAGTGAATGGGTGGGGGGTGATGGGTAATGAGTGAGTGAATGGGTG
>JACEEZ010002677.1:362500-370000 GCA_016584305.1 Chionoecetes opilio
TAATTCTTCTCTTTTCTCTCTTTCTAGTCCTTTTTAGATGTATACATTTGTTTCAAAAATGTTTGTGAACAGGTTGCACTTTTCATATCCAAAATTGTGTTCCAGAATTGTTACCTGGGTAACAAACTTCACCCTGAAGATTGCTGTTTTTTTTTTTTTAAAGGCTTAGTTTTGATATATGGGAAAATTATCCAAAAAAATGTCATTTTTTTCTTTTTTTTCACAAGTTTTGAAAGTTTAAATGCCCCTCGCTATGGGCATTTAAATTTATGTCCGGCTGAAAAAAATTCCACATTCGAAAGTGTGTGTGTGTGTGTGTGTGTGTGTGTGTGTGTGTGTGTGTGTGTGTGTGTCCGGTGTCGCTCCAGGTGCCGCCCCTGTGGCGGAATCCCCTCATATGGCACAGTTTTGGAACCGGCTCGAGCAGGGGAAGGTTTTAAGCCCATTTATGAGATGATCCGATCACTTTTTTTTTTTTTTTTTTTAGCAGCCTATTAGCGAGAATTGTGAAAAAAAAGTGTGTTGCGAGAATTGAGGAAACCTTGATGTAGGGTTAGGGTGATGGGTAATGGGTGAGTGAATGGGTGGGGTGATGGGTAATGGGTGTGGGGTGATGGGTGAGTGACTGGGTGGGGGGTGATGGGTGATGGGTGAGGGAATAGATGGAGGGTGATGGGTAATGGGTGAGTGAATGGGTGTGTGGTGATGGATAATGGGTGAGTGAATGGGTGGGGGGGGGTAATGGGTGAGTGAATGGGTGGGGGGTGATGGGTAATGGGTGAGTGAATGGGTTGGGGGTGATGTGAATAGGTTGGCGTTAATACATTCATTTCTACATCCATGATTTCAGGAAAGCTAGAAGGGGCTATCTGGAGAGTCTGTGTTTGGTGGGCGAAGGCCCACCAATAGCCCTCCGCAGGAGCTAGCCAAAAAGTCCGCCCGGAGGGCGGCTTTGCGGCTAGTAGACCATATAACTCAAATTCGTATATTAAAATAATATTTTCATATTTTCACGGCGGACTCTCCCCTTAACAAAAACAGAACCGATTAACATAAGACTACAAAAGAGCCGAAAACATATGGCAGAAAGTTGAAGATGAAGAGAATCCTTTACTAATAACACTAAAACAAAGACAAGAAAATGTCAGAAAATACAATATGAACTTCCCTAGTACACTAATAACAATGGAAACTATACCAGAACCACAATATCATTAAAAACTAAACATGATTAGCTAGATAGACACATAAAATACATGCAAACATCTATTAAAAAACGCAATGCATAAAAACTTCAAACATATTTCACAAGACACAGCAAGGTGGACTGCCCACCAACTATCTACTTCTACTGTCTTTCATATTTTCCACCTGCTTTCCCTTTCACACTCTCTCTCCCCTCTAACTTTCCTAAAAAAAAAAAAAAAAAAAAAAAAAAAAAAAAAAAATATTTGCAGTCTACACCCTCCTTTCCTTCTCCGTTGACTTATCTTTTTATATTATTTTGCTATTTTCATTGTTATTATCGGTATCGTAAGTAGCAATATGGCAGAAGCAGTAGTAGTAGTAGTAGTAGTAGTAGTAGTAGTAGTAGTAGTACATAATAACATAAGAACATAAGAAAATAAGGAAGCTACAAGAGGCCGCGAGGCCTACATGTGGTAGTTCCTGTCACCTAACACTACCTACATCCACCTTTCATCCCCATCCATGAACCTATCCAGCTCCTCTTTAAAGCTCCCTAATGACTCCGCACTAACTACCTGTCTACTGAGACCATTCCATTCATTCACCACCCTATTTGTGAACCAGTTTTTCCCTATTTCCTTTCTAAATCTACGCCCTTCCAGCTTAAATCCGTTACTTCTTGTTCTACCCTGGTTAAAAGCCGTAAGAACTTTTCCTACCTCTCCTTTATTAAATCCCTTTATCTACTTAAAAACTTCTATCAGATCGCCCCTTACTCTGCGTCTCTCGAGTGAGTGTAACTTTAATAACTTCAATCTCTTCTCATAACTAGAGTTACGCATCCCTTGTATCATTTTGGTCATCCTTCTCTGCACTGTTTCTAACAAGGCTATATCCATCCTGTAACATGGAGACTAAAACTGAACCGCATAGTCTAGGTGAGGCCTGACTAGAGCCAGATAAAGCTTTAGAATAACTTCCGCACTTCTACTTTTAACACTTCTGGTAATGAATCCTAACACTCTATTAGCTCTATTTCTAGCCTCAATACATTGTTTCCTAGGTCGGAGGTCTGGGCTCACTTTCACTCCAAGATCTTTTTCACCTTCTGATCTTTTCAGCGATACATTGCGTATGGTGTATCTATTACCAGGGTTTTTTCTACCAACATTCATAACGCTGCACTTATCAATATCAAATTCCATCTGCCATCTGACTGCCCACTCATTAAGTTTATCTAAGTCTCCCTGCAATATGTTTACATCAGACTGTGATCCAATAATCCTACCTAACTTAGTATCATCAGCAACTTGCTGATATAACTGCTAATCCCACTATCCAAGTCGTTGATGTAAATCAAAAATAGTAATGGACCCAAAACAGACCCTTGTGGAACTCCACTTGTCCCCATTCAGATTTAGAACCATTAATTGTAACCCTCTGTTGCCTATTACTTAGCCAGGCTCTGATCCAACGAAGAACCTTCCCATCTATTCCATGAGCCTTAATCTTATTAAGAGTCTCTCGTATGGTACTTTGTCAAATGCCTTACTAAAGTCCAGATATATTATATCATAATCCTTATCATTATCTGCCGTCTCATAAACTTTCCTATAAAAACTCAATAAATTGGTGAGACATGACTTACCCTTGGTGAATCCATCTTGTGAATCATTGATCAAACTATATTTATCTAAGTGCTCTCTAATGTTTTTTGCAATAATAGATTCCAATAATTTACCCACCACTGACGTTAGACTTACGGGTCGATAATTTGACTTTAGTCCTCTGTCTCCCTTCTTAAATATGGGAACAACATTTCCTTTCCTCCACAATAATGGCACATCCCCTATCTCAACCGATTTCCTAAAAATGTGCACTAACGACTCACTAACAACCTCCTTGCATTCCTTTAATACCCTGGGATACACTTCATCTGGTCCTGGCGATTTAAAATTCTTCATTTTATCTATACCCTCCTCCACCATTTCCCTAGTTATCACAATATCTTTGAGTTTCTCCTCATCGCTTCCTTTGAACATTTGTTCACTATCAGGTATCGTCTGTGTATCCTCCTCTGTAAAAACACTTAAGAAATAATAATTTTGACTTTTACACATATCCTCATCCGTATTTAAGACCTCACCCTGTCCTAATCTTAACGGCCCCACTAATTCCCTTGTCTTGGTTTTATATACCTGATAAAACCCCTTAGGGTCACTTTTCGCCTGTCCTGCTACTTTAATCTCATAATTGTTCTTAGCTACTCGAGTTAATTTCTTCACTGTCCTCGCCATCACGTTATACTGTTCTTTGCTTACCTGACCAGCCTTGAATCTTAAATACATGTTTCTTTTTACTCCAATGTTGTGTTTTAAATTAGTGGTCATCCATTTTGGGTCACTCTTTCTTGACCTTATTTCCCTATAAGGAATATGTTTTTTCTGTCCATCAATTAAATTCTTTACAAATAAGCTATAATCCCCCTCCGCCCCGACATTATTTTCAACTCTGTCCGCGCTGACCTTGAAACATTCCTTTATCCTACTCCCCCCGTTAATTATTTCCAGGTGTCTTCCTATTCCTTCATAATTGGCCTTTCCAGCTGTCACCGCCCTGCCCTTGACCGCATTGACCTTGGAACCTTTCTTCCCCTCCATTCCACACCCCTTTTTAATCCCCTCCAGGTGCTTTCTTTAATCCTGCATAATTGGCCTTTCTGAAATTAGGTACTCTTTGTTTGTTGACCCTTAATTTTCCAACTTCCCATTTTAAGCAAAATCTGATTTCATAATGATCACTATTATCTAACCTCCCACCAACTGCCACATCTGTAACTAAATCTTCCCTATTTGTCAGTAATAAATCTAGAATATTATCTCCTCTAGTAGGCTCCTTGATTGCTTGGCTTAGGAAGTTATCCTGTATTATGTTTAACAATTACTCTGCGTCGCTGTCTCCTATAATTAAATCCCAGTCTATATTCCTAAGATTAAAATCTCCCACCACGCATAGTCGATTATATCTGCAGGCCTTGTTTATTTCTTCCCATATAGGAGCTGAATCCTCTTTACATAAGTTTGGAGGCCTATACACTACACCCAAAACCATTTTCTCAGCTCCCTCTGCAACCTCTACCCATATAGACTCTATGCTATCATCTGTTTTTATAACATTATTAACACAACACTGCAATGTATCTCTTGCATAAAGCGCAACTCCTCCACCTCGTCTGCCTACTCTGTCCTTGTGAAATAACTTATACCCAGCTATCTCGACTTCCGGATCAAATACCTTTCCTGACATATCCAACCATGTTTCTGTTAATGCTATTATATCAAAATCCTCTACACTATTTATTCCTCTCAGGAAATCTATCTTGTTTAAAATAATCCTACAGTTTGTATAGTAGACCTTCAAGCAACTCCTTATTTATGTCCATTTTCCCTTTATCTTTAACTAAACCCCTCCTCTCTCTCTTCTTACGAAACACTTTAGTTCCCTGCCTTCTGAAACTCCTCCTATATAGTGTCGCAAGTTTCCTTTACCCCGACCCCAGTGTCTATAATCCCCGGTTCTCTATCTTAAAAAAGCCTGCAGTGCACCTACCACTAGTAGTGATAGTGGTAGTAGTAGTGGTAGTAGTAGTAGTAGTAGTAGTAGTAGTAGTAGTAGTAGTAGTAGTAGTAGTAGTTATAGTGTCTGAGCTCTTATTGCCATCAACACATCATAATAACAGAGCCTTACACATCCCATAATAGAGTATACCATGCTACCCATCACTCCTAACCGAACTTTTCATCCACACACTTATCTGTCATTTCTGGTTTACGAGGTTTACGAAACATCATAATAAGTGGGTCGGCTCGGCAAGGTGACGTAACACTCCATCCCTCCCTTGTACGTACCTCTCCCTCCCTCCATCCCCTCCCCCGCCTCTCTGGTACCCCCCCTCTCTTCCGACCCCCCCTTCCCTCCCTTGCACCGCCCCTCTTCCTCCCAGACCCCCCTCTCCCTCTCTCGCACCTATCCCTCCCTCCCTCCATCCCGCCCCGCCCCGCATCGCTATTATAGAAGAGTGTAGAGTAGAGGGTTTGGCAAAGTAACATTACTTACTTTGGGTTTGGGAAGAGCTATGGTGGGAAAAGGAGGTGCGATAGAATACATAGTAGTTCAATACGATATAAAATAGTAGTTCATTGCGCTATTTACGAGGAGATGAGTAGTTACGAGTAGTTCAATACGATATTTACGAGGAAATGAGTAGTTACGAGTAGTTCAATACGGTATTTACGAGGAGATGAGTAGTTACGAGTAGTTCAATACGATATTTACGAGGAGATGAGTAGTTACGAGTAGTTCAATACGATATTTACGAGGAGATGAGTAGTTACGAGTAGTTCAATACGATATTTACGAGGAGATGAGTAGTTACGAGTAGTTCAATACGATATTTACGAGGAGATGAGTAGTTACGAGTAGTTCAATACGATATTTACGAGGAGATGAGTAGTTACGAGTAGTTCAATACGATATTTACGAGGAGATGAGTAGTTACGAGTAGTTCAATACGATATTTACGAGGGAGATGAGTAGTTACGAGTAGTTTCAATACGCTATTTACGAGGAGATGAGTAGTTACGAGCAGTTCAATGCGCTATTTACGAAAAGATGAGTAGTTACGAGTAGTTCAATACGATATTTACGAGGAGATGAGTAGTTACGAGTAGTTCAATACGATATTTACGAGGAGATGAGTTGTTACGAGTAGTTCAATACGATATTTACGAGTTGATGAGTTGTTACGAGTAGTTCAATACGCTATTTACGAGGAGATGAGTAGTTACGAGTAGTTCAATACGATATTTACGAGGAGATGAGTAGGTACGAGTAGTTCAATACGATATTTACGAGGAGATGAGTAGTTACGAGTAGTTCAATACGATATTTACGAGGAGATGAGTAGTTACGAGTAGTTCAATACGATATTTACGAGGAGATGAGTAGTTACGAGTAGTTCAATACGCTATTTACGAGGAGATGAGTAGTTACGAGCAGTTCAATGCGCTATTTACGAAAAGATGAGTAGTTACGAGTAGTTCAATACGATATTTACGAGGAGATGAGTAGTTACGAGTAGTTCAATACGATATTTACGAGGAGATGAGTTGTTACGAGTAGTTCAATACGATATTTACGAGTTGATGAGTTGTTACGAGTAGTTCAATACGCTATTTACGAGGAGATGAGTAGTTACGAGTAGTTCAATACGATATTTACGAGGAGATGAGTAGGTACGAGTAGTTCAATACGATATTTACGAGTTGATGAGTTGTTACGAGTAGTTCAATACGCTATTTACGAGATGAGTAGTTACGAGTAGTTCAATACGATATTTACGAGGAGATGAGTAGGTACGAGTAGTTCAATACGATATTTACGAGTTGATGAGTTGTTACGAGTAGTTCAATACGATATTTACGAGGAGATGAGTAGTTACGAGTAGTTCGATACGATATTTACGAGGAGATGAGTAGGTACGAGTAGTTCAATACGATATTTACGAGGAGATGAGTAGTTACGAGTAGTTCAGTACGATAGGATACACAGTAGTTCAATGGCATACACGGCTCTGCGCTATGTGGGACGAGGTCTTCCCAACTGCACACACTGATACGTCATGGTGCTGTGTGAAGTACCGTTCTGTGAGTGCATTTCGTAAGGCGGTGAATTGAGAGTATAATTATGTACCTTAGATGTTGCATTATACAGAGGGTAGCAACTTTGGGGTGTGGGGGGGGGGGTGGACTGTGTGTTGTTGGGTGGTTGGTGTGTGTGTGTGTGTGTATTCTCTAGTTGTATTCATCTAGTTGTATTTTACAGGGCCAGAGCAAGCTCGTGTGGCCCCGTCTCCATATCAACTTTTTTTATCATTCACCCTTAGTGCTTTGTTGGCTGAAGCCAGCACCCCGGAGAGCAGGTCACAAACCCCGGCTAACACCCGTTACCCATTCACTGCTGGGTGGACAGGGGCTCGGGTTTTAAGGAAACAACCCATCTATTTCCGCTCCGCCCGGGGATCAAACCCCGGGGAAACTTCTCGGTTGTAAACCCGAGCGGCTAACCACTACACCAACGGAGTACCTAACCGGGAAAGTTCCGGAGTTTTTGTTTTGTAACTGTGTCCCAAACTGTGTGTGTGTGTGTGTGTAACGGTGTGCGACTGTGTATTCATCTAGTTGTATTTTACAGGGCCAGAGCAACGCTCGTATGGCCCCGTCTCGATATCAACATTTTTATCATTCATCCTTA
>JACEEZ010002677.1:375000-396782 GCA_016584305.1 Chionoecetes opilio
ACAAAATATATGTAACTAGCCGCAAAGCCGCCCTCCGGCGGACTTTTTGGCTAGCTCCTGCGGAGGCTATTGGCCATTCGGCCCACCACCTGTGTTTGGTGGCCGAAGTCCCACCAAACACAGACTCTCCAGATAGCCCCTTCTAACTTTCATGAAATCATGGATGTAGAAATGTATATTAACGCCAACCCATTCACATCACCCCCAATCCATTCACTCACCCATTACCCATCACCCCCCACCCATTCATCACCCATTACCCACCCACCCCCACCCATTCACCATCACCCATTACCCATCACCCCCCACCCATTCACTCACCCATTACCCATCACCCCCCACCCATTCCTTTACCCATTACCCATCACCCCCACCCATTCACTCACCATTACCCATAACCCCCCACCCATTCACTCACCCATTAACCATCACCCCCCACCCATTCACTCACCCATTAACCATCACCACACACGCATTCATTCACCCATTACCCATCACCCCCCACCTATTCCCTCACCCATCACCCATCACCCCCAACCCATCACCCCCCACCATTCACTCACCCATCACCCCACACCCATTCCCCATCACCCCACCCATTCACTCACCCATTACCCATCACCCTACATCAAGGTTCCTCAATTCTCGCAACCCACTTTTTTCACAATTCTCGCCAATAGGCTGCTAAAAAAAAAAAAAAAAGTGATCGGATCATCTTATAATGGGCTTAAAACCCTCCCCTGGTCGACCCGATTCCAAAACTGTGCCATATGAAGGGATTCCGCCACAGGGGGCGGCACCCAGAGCGGACAGACAGACACACACACACACACACCCCACACACACACTTTCGCTTATATTATTATAAAATATAGATATATTTACAATATATAAATTATATATATATATATTAACTATTATATATAATATATATATTAAATATATATATATATATAAATATATATATATTTATATATATATTTTATATATTATATATATTATATATTATATATATTAGATATATATATATATATAATATATATATATATATATATATATAATGCCTCGGTTACTGCATAACTATGCCTGGATGGTTATGCAGAACCATGCCTGAATGGTTATGCTGGATGGTTATGCATAACTATGCCTGCATAACCATGCATGCATAACCATAACCTGTTAGCAGTGATAACCTGGGTATTGTTGTTTATCCTCAAAATTAGATTCCCCACTAATGTCCCTGTTATTGATGTTCTAAAATGTACGTATGGTAATGCATCTCTATCACAATATCGGAAACTGGAGAAGACTGATTTCAAAGTAAAAAAGACTCAACTGGATAAAGAATGTTTACAAACTTGTAAAGCATATGGCGTAATCCCTAATTTTTATTAAATATAAATTATATAAACCCATGATAACCACTACATCTACATATAAGTCATTGCATTTTAAATTATTAAACTTAGAACTAGAAGAAAAAAAACTGGCTACTTAAAAATCATACAAAGGACTTTAATCAATCTAAATCTGATCTGAAATACACTTTGTCTTGGCTTGATTTTAATTGTCTTTTTAATAGATTAGTACGTAGTACTATTTATAGGGAGTAGGCTATGTTTTATAGGGAGTAGGCAGTCAGACACCTGCCGCCATGGTGAAATACTCCCGGGGAAGTACTTACGGGAGTTGAGGGGGTGCTGCAGACTTATCATTGAAATCTCCCGTGTCTTCTCTTTCCATATCCCTTAGTGTCTCAGATACACAAGAGAGTAGCTGCAGCCTGCACTCTAAAGACAATTCCTCTTACTACTCACATTTCACTACATGCACTTACATCTCTACACTATCTACACTCAAAATTTTATTATGCCTGTTAATCGCCCTGCCTCGGAGTCCCTAACTGGGGAGGGAACCAGAAATATCCCCAGGTCGGACAGTCTTCAAGATGACGACTCGAGGTGTCTTGATACTTCTTTTAGCCTTCTCTCCTTAAACTTCTGCAACATTCGCGGTCTTAGATCTAACTTTCTCACTGTTGAACATCATCTCTCCTCCTCTAAACCTCATCTTCTTTTCCTCACCGAAACTCAGTTATCTGTGAGCTTTGACAGCAGACCTTTTTCTGTCTCCTTTTACTGTCTCTATTCTCATTTTCAATCCAAAGCTGGCTGTTGCGTATATGTGGGCAATAACATCACTTGCTCTCGTGCCCACGGCCTTGAATCTTCCGACTTTTCTACCATCTGGCTTCTACTTCAATGTCACTCTCTTACTAAATTTAGCTGTGCTGTATATCTCTCACCTAACTCCTCTGACTATGTAAAATTCTTCGACTATTTAACATCAAAAGTGGAGCACATCTCATCTCATTTTCCTATAGCAGAAATTTCTTTAGCAGGGATTTCAATGTTCACCACCAACTTTGTCTATCATCTTCTTTCACTGACCAGCCTGGTGAACAAGCCTACAACTTTTATATCCTCCAAGACCTAGAGCAGCTGGTGCAGCACCCTACCCGTATTCCTGACCGCCTTGGAGACACGCCCAACATTCTTGATCTTTTCCTAACTATTAACCCTTCTGCTTACTCTATGAAACTATTCTCTCCGTTGGGTTCCTCCGATCACAATCTTATTTCTGTAACCTGTCCTATCGCTCCGGTACCATCTCGGGAACCACCTAAGCGGAGGTGCTTCTGGCACTTCAACTCAGCTAAGTTGGAAGACCTAAGGCAGTACTACTCTGATTTTCCATGGAATGATTACTCCTTCCATGTCAAAGACCCATCTCTTTGTGCAGAGCGCATAACTGAGGTCATAGTCTCTGGCATGGAGGCGTACATTCCACACACTTTATCTAGTCCTAAAGCCCGTCAACCTTGGTTTAACTCTGCTTGTTCACATGCTGTCCGAGATAGAGAGGTGGCTCACAAACGGTACCGTAAGCATCCATCTCCTGCAACTCATGCCCTTTATATTTCTGCCCGTAATCATGCCAAATCTTTACTTCAACTTACCAAAAACTCTTTCATTCATAGAAAATGTCAAAATCTTTCTGAATCAAATTCCTCTCGTGACTTCTGGCATCTAGCTAATAACATCTCTAACAATTTTTCTTCTTCATCTTTCCCTCCAATGCTTCACCTAGATGGCTCCACAGCTGTCTCATCTACTTCTAAAGCTGAACTCTTCGCTCATACCTTTGCTAAAAATTCCACTCTGGTTGATGAAGGGCTTGTTACTCCTTCTCTTCCCACCCTCTGACTATATTATGCCTGTCATTAAGATCCTTCGGAATGATGTTTTCTTTGCCCTTGCTGGCCTAGATCCTCGGAAGGCTTACGGTCCTGACGGAGTCCCTCCTATTGTTCTCAAAACTGTGCTTCCGTGCTTGCACCTTGCCTGGTCAAACCTTTTCCGTCTTTGTCTATCTACTTCCACCTTTCCTTCTTGCTGGAAGTTTGCTCACATCCAACCTGTTCCTAAGAAGGGTGACCGCTCTAATCCTTCAAACTACCGTCCTATAGCTTTGACTTCCTGCCTTTCTAAAGTTTTTGCATCTATACCTAATAAGAAGATTCTTAAGCATCTATCTGCTCACAATCTTCTATCTGATCGTCAGTACGTTTTCCGTAAAGGGCGATCTACTGGCGATCTTTTAGCTTTCCAAACTGAATCTTGGTCATCTTCCTTTAGGGGTTTCAGTGAAACCTTTGCTGTTGCCCTTGACATATCAAAAGCTTTTGATAGAGTCTGGCACAAATCTTTAATAACCAAACTACCCTCATTCGGTTTCTATCCTTCTCTCTGTACCTTCATCTTAAGTTTCCTTTCAAACCGTTCTATTGCAGCTACTGTAGACGGACATTGTTCTTCTCCTAAATCCATCAATAGTGGTGTTCCCCAGGGTTCTGTCCTATCACCCACTCTCTTTCTATTATTCATTAATGATCTTCTAAGTCTAACTCAAAGCCCTATCCACTCCTACGCTGATGATTCTACCCTGCATTTTTCAAAGTCGTTTATTAGACGTCCAACTCAACAGGAACTAGGTGATTCACGGAGAGATGCCACCGAGCGCCTAACTTCTGATCTTTCTATAATTTCTAATTGGGGCAAAGCAAACCTTGTTTTGTTCAATGCCTCAAAAACCCAATTTCTTCACCTATCTACTCGACAAAACCTTCCAGATAACTATCCCCCTCTTCTTCAATGACACTCAACTGTCTCCTTCTTCTACAATGAACATTCTAGGGCTATCCTTTACTAAAAATCTGAACTGGAAATCTCACATCTCATCTCATGCTAAAACAGCTTCTAGGAAGTTAGGTGTCCTGTGGCGTCTGCGTCCTTTTTTTTCTCCCTCCCAATTGCTTGCTCTCTACAGGGGCCTTATCCACCCATGTATGGAGTATGTCTCACATGTTTGGGGAGGATCCACTCATACAGCTCTCCTAAACAGGGTTGAATCGCTTTTCGTCTCATCAACTCCCCTCCTCTGACTGACTGTCTTCAATCTTTAAATCACCGCCGCAATGTTGCTTCTCTTGCTCTCTTCTACCGTTATTTTCATGCTCACAGCTCTTCTGAACTTGCTAACTGCATGCCTCCCCCCCTCCCGCGGCCTCGCTGCACAAGACTTTCTACTCATTCTCATCCCTATTCTGTCCATCTTCCTAATGCAAGAGTTAATCAGTATCTTTACTCTTGCATCCCTTTCACTGGTAAACTCTGGAACTCTCTTCCTGTTTCTATTTTTCCATTTTCCTATGACTTACATCTATTCAAAAGAAGAGTAACAAGACACCTCCCGAACTATATTGGCTCACCCCTCTTTTATATTTTATTCTCTTACTGTCTTCTTTATAGGGACTGGCAACTAAGCGGGCTTTGTGTTACCCATTTTTTTTGTGCCCTTGGCCAGTTCCTTGTGATGGAAAAAAAAAAAAAAAAAAAAAAATCACGAGGCATGTGGATGTGTTGAATGCCCACCCGAGTGTCCAGACTGTGCCTCACCGCCATTACGGGGAGGCGACACTCCATCACAAGTTTGATTGATGTTCATTGCAGTTTTTGACCACTTATATATTTTCGCATTGAGACGTGTCGCATACCATCAGAATCGGAAAAGTGTGCTGATTCCGAGACAGTAAATAAAAATTCAATGCAAGCAAAACTACTGGAATAACAAGAGTTGAATAAAAAAAGGTGAGAGGAAAAAAAGTTTATACATTATTTCGCCCTATTATCTTATTCCTAGTATAGTTTACTGTAATCTATTTATATTCATGACACACAGTAATGTCTCGTGAAGATGATGGTATGTTCAGTCTTCATATATATCATATCATTTATCTGGTAGTTTGATAATACTATGCATTGATATACATCATGGAGCGCAGCGAGCAACGTCTTCCCTCAATGAAGCAAAGTGCAGCACTGAGGAGCTCAGCATGCCCATGCAATCGGGCCGGCTGGATTAGCTCAGCACGACGCATGGCAGTGTTGAAAACCTCGATTTTCAACACCGCCACTAACAGAGCGCGCGTTATGAGGCACAGTGTGGACTGGGCTTTAGTGGCACATCGCCATGCGTCGTGCTGAGGTATTCCGCCCGGCCCGATTGGATGGGCATGCTGATCTCCCTCAGTGCTGCACTTGGCTCCATTGAGGGAAGACGTCGCTCTCGGCGCTCCATGATGTATATAAATATACGGTATTATCAAAATACCCGATGAATGAGATGATATTTAGGAAGACTGAGCATAACATCATCTCCACGAGACATTACTGCGTGTCATGAATAGGAATAAATTACAGTAAGCTATACCTTGAATAAGATTATGAGAGCAAAGCGAAATACTGCATGCACTTTTTTTCCTCTCTTACCTTTTTTACTCAACTCCTTGTTATTCCTGTAATTTTGTTTGCATTGAATTTATATTTATTGTCTCGGAATTAGCCCACTTTTCCGATTCTGGTGGTATCTGACACTTCTCAATTCAAAAATATATAGGTGGTCAAAAATTGCAATGAACATCAATCAAACTTGTGACGGAGTGTCGCCACCCCGCCATGGCGGTGAGGCACAGTCTGGACACTCGGGTGGGCATTCAACATATCCACCTGCCTCGTGTATCTCTGCATGAAGCACAGTGTGGACGGGGCTTAATATGAGGTTCGCCCAGGGCGCCAAAAAGGCCAGCCCCGCCACTGAATGTAAAGTTTCTGAGACCTTACCTCTGTGACGGCGGTTGACTGGTACTGCGTCAAGTTGAAGTCCCTAGAGTAGCACTTGATGGTGCTGTTGAGGCCCCCACCGAGGAACGACCTGTTCTCCATGGCAGCGTCATACCCCATCTCCACCGCCGTTGTGTAGTTGTAGTCGTACGTACATCAAGCAGCTCTCGTGTTTCCCTGTTGAATTACTGAGGAAAGATTGGAATGGAGAAAAATTATATTTATTTCGTCATCTATAATCCTCATATATGTTACTATAGTCTATTCACTCAAGCTGGATTCCTGGGTTTTGAGCTGCTCGATGCCTACCCGAGTTTGTAAGGACGTCGCTGATTGGCTGATGCACGCGGGCTGGGTGGCGATGGTGGTGGTATTTTGCTTCATCGCTACCAAACACCCTTGCGTTGACTCAGAAAAATATTCATATTTCTATGCTTTACTCACCTCTTACACAAGATAGGCTTATTTTGTTTGTAGTGGTGAATCAGGCAGTGATTGTTCAACAACAAAACGCCATTCATAACTCAATAGAGTAAAAAATAAAGTCATGACTGAGTATCACAAGAGTAGGCGGATTTTCAGGTTTTAAGTGCATTGAAATGTTGTACTCCTACCCGATATTACCAAGCTACCAGATGATATTTAGGAACACTGAGCCTACCATCGTGTTCATGATACACTACTGCATATCATGAGCATAAAAAAAATACAGTAAGACTACCCCAATATTAAGATTATTGAAGGAAAGTAAAATAGTGTTCAAATATTTTGTCTCGCTTTTTTTGCTTAAACTCGCTGTAACTCCATCAATTTTACTCGCATTTAATATTTAATCACTGTTTCAAAATCCTCACAATTTTCCGATTTTTATGGTACGTAGCACGTACCGATAAAGAAAAAGGTAGGTGGTCAAAATGGCAGATAAAATAAAACTGCTGAAAACTGATACCGTGACGGATCAGCCTCTGATAGCTCTCCCGAGAACTCTTCTTTCCTGTAGGTAGGGAGCAATGCTCACCGGTCACGGCGCCAGTTTGCAGTTTTACTTTCTTAGCCATTTTGACCAACTACTTTTTTTCTTTATTGGTACGTGCTACATACCTTAATAATCGGAAAATTGTTGGGATTTTGAAACAGTGATTGAAAATTAAATGCGAGTAAAACTGATGGAGTTACAGCGAGTTGAAGCAAAAAAAGCAAGACAAATGTTTATACACTATTTTACTTTCCTTCAATTATCTTAATATTGGTGTAGTCTTACTATAATTTTTTTATGCACATGATATGCAGCAATGTATCATGAACACGATGGTAGGCTTAGCTTAAATAGATATCATCTGGTAGCTTGGTAATATCGGGTAAGAGTACAACATTTCAATGTACTTAAAACCTAAAAATCCGCCTACTCTTGTGATACTCAGTCATGACTTTATTTTTTACCCTATTGAGTTATGAATGGCATGTTGTTGTTGAACAATCACTGCCTGATTCACTGATACAAACAAAATAGGCCTATCTTGTGTAAGAGGTGAGTTAAGTCGTCGAGGGTCGAGTCAAAAGCTTTACGTCTCATCAACTCCTCTCCTCTGACTGACTGTCTTCAATCTTTAAAATCACCGCCGCAATGTTGCTTCTCTTGCTCTCTTCTACCGCTATTTTCATGCTCACTGCCCTTCTGAACTTGCTAACTGCATGCCTCCCCCCTTCCCGCGGCCTCGCTGCACAAGACTTTCTACTCATTCTCATCTCTATTCTGTCCATCTTCCTGATGCAAGAGTTAATCAATATCTATCACCCCTCTTTTTTATTTTATACTCCTACTGTCCTCTTTATAGGGACTTGCAACTAAGCGGGCTTTGTGTTACCCATTTTTGTTGTGCCCTTGGCCAGTCCTTTGTGATGTAAAAAAAAAAAAAAAAAAAAAAGTAAAAAAATATGAATATTTGTCTGAGGCAACGCAAGGGTTTTTGATAGCGAGGAGGCAAGATACCACCACCATCACCACCCAGCCCGCGTGTATCAGCCAATCAGCGACGTCCTTATAAACTCGGGTAGGCATCGAACAGCTCCCAAGAATCCAGCTTAAGTGAATAGACTATAGTGACGCCTAAGACAAGTCAGGATCATTTTGATGTTTCTTTTAGAGGAAAATAATATGTATTTGACGCTGCAATAAAATTCCGACATCAACACTATTCTATTATGCACATACATTCAGTGCTGAGTAAGAAGCCTACTCAATAAACTTTCAGGATGTAGACACATGAAAATATTTGCCGGTAAAGTCTGTCTCTGCACCAATCAAATATTATCTCTAGCATTCATATTTCTGATAAAAAATAATTACTATTTCCTATACTGTATAAACTGTTGTCGTCTCCGTGGTGTAATGGCTAGCTCACCTAGCTACGAATCTGTGGGCCCTGGTTCGAATCCAGGCCAGGGCAAGTCGGCAGCCAGCCAAAAAAGCTGTTCTTTCTCCCTTTTGGGGTTAATAAATGGGTACCTGAGGAAACCTGAGGAGGTAACTGTGGTAACCCGGATGTCACACTAGCCCTGTGTCCCGGGGTAAAGGGTTGTCACCCACCACAGGCTCAAAGGCTAATGCATCGGAGATGAGCATCGAGACCACGCGCAGCATAGCGTATGCCCTCATCTTTACCTTTACTTACCTACGTATACTGTATTCAGTTTGGCAACACCACTCATACGATACGATAGCTTAGTCCTGGCGACTCCACTTCCCCCGGCGGTCTGGGTAGCTGAGATGTCTTGATATCGGGGAGCATTTTATGTTGACTACTTAATATGACAAGTATGACAATCATCATCCCGCTCGGAGCTACGCAGCCCTCCTGGAAGGTGGAGTCGCCTGGACTAAGCTATCGTGAGTGTCCTTGCTAAAATTAATACAATATAGACTGTTCATTCAAGAAAATGTTAGGCAATTATATATCATGAATCATTAACAGAAAAAGATTACGTCAATATTCCTAGCTTTAAGCTCTATATTTACATACACAAAATTGTCCCATGTATTGCTTCCGTCTCGAGATTCTCTTCAATGTAATCCTCATATTACTTCTGTATTAGTAGCCATCCGCATAACTTTAAAAAACATAATAAAGGGAAGGTTAATCTTTCCTTAAAAATATATGATTAACATAAGTGTTTGCTGTGAAAAGATGTTCCGATTCCCATCTCACGTTTCTCTCAAAGAACTTGATGAACACATTATAATTATTCAGTAGTATCATCTTACACCACGAACACAATATATTTTTCATTCTTATGAACATATTAAAAAAATGGCTCACTAGAAAATGTCCTTTTTGTTTATGAAACCTCTTGATATGTTTCTTAAGGTAATGCATACATATTGTAGAAAAGTTTACCTCAAGTCCTCAAGCCATAAACAAAATGAAGTTGTCAGATATATATAAAATTTGGTGTTTAGCACTCAATGAAGCTTAAGTGAACCAATAGACACTTCTCATAACTACGTCCGCGGTGCGTTGTTGGTAGTGGGAGTCGCCGAGCTGACCCTACCCAGAGAGAAAAAAAAGTGACGATGAAAGATATCTAAGCCGTCTTGTGTGATATTGACATATCAGGTGACATTTTACCTGTGTTCAATTGTCTGTACAAACTCTAGAGAACCCCTAAAGAGGTGGCTGTTGGTCGATTTAAAGCGGCAACCACATCGCACTGCGTGCGGGACATATATCTATAGTTTGTCGGGTCCATTCAGAGAACGCCTCTGTCGTTGTTTTATATGAGTGAAAGCACATTACTAGGCTGTCGTTGATACCTTTTGTGTATCATGTCAGATACTGTATAATTACGATTTAGTATTATGTGTTACTAAAACCACAATCATAAGTGAATGACGGAGACATAGAAATGAAACAGGTACTCGCTTTAAGGGTGACCGAGCAGTTTGGCGCTATAGGGCGCCCTTTAGTTTTTACCTGGAACAAGATGGCAACTAGCAGGTCACCTCATTGGCCGCTGTTGTAATGGGTGGCAATACGTCACTGTGGCCACCATATTATAGCAGTGTATACTTCCACATGTACAGTATTGCAAAAGTCCGCAAAAGTTATGATACTAATTTCAAATACTTTTTGACCATACATAATTATTCAGGGCCTTCTTATTAGTGACACTATTAGGCAATTTTCACAACCCTAAATGGCGTAATAAAATCACCATTGGTCACAATAATGACGAAGTTCAACTGCCAAATCAATACATGAATAATTCTTGTGATTTTTCTGACTAATGGATGCTAAAAGGATCTGCATTGTGGAGTGTTTTCATCGACGTTTCACCTACCTCTGTACTACTAGAAATAGGCCTTTTTCTACTGTTTTCGGTGATATAATCAAGATTATATTGTAGACAAGTCTTGAAACGGCGCGGGGCATGCCATAAAGGAACATGCCCATGGGCCTGATTATGGCCTGACACATGGAAAGCGATAGGAATCAGGCAAATAGCACCCGTATTCGTTGTAGATAAGTGATCACTTTATCACAACACTGCACACTGTCACTAATTCAACATAAACCTTATTTTTACTTGTCAAAAGTTATTCCTTGTAGTCTCGTCTGCAAGCTCCATTACAAACATATTTCATGACATCATTTTCATAGTATAATTCTTGTAGGAGCGAATTTTTTTAATATTTCCATTGACAGGGAAACCAAGTTAATTAATAAAAATAAAACCATATTGTCATTTTCATAAACATACTAACTGACAAAGTGCATGAGATCTGAATAAATGTCGATTATTTTCGCAGCAATGCTAGGTATGTATAGTATTGCAGGTGAGGCCTGTCCAATAACATGCGTATGAATAAATTTTAAAGTAATCGTCCAGACCATTTCAACATTCCTTATTTAATGTAGTCAAAATATAGCCATTATCGAGTATATCAACAATATGTTGTCACTTTTTGCATCCATTCAGCCGTTTTTAAATATTCCGCAATCAAAATCTGTAAATTCCCCGAGCTTCCAAAGCGCTCCTGACAACTAGCATACGATGCACCATGACTCGATGACGTCACGGATGGGAGTCCCCGCTCCTGCGGCAAGCCAAAAGCTTGTGAAAACTGTAGAGGTGGGCATTCCGCAAATTTAGTCGCATCGGCAACTTGCGGAATGGTAATTCGGTTGCGGAATTGCGCAATTACAGATGCCTGAAAAAATTGCGGAATTGCGAATTGCGGACCGCCAAAATTTAAAGCGCAATCGCAAATACTTGCGGAATGGGTAATTCGGTTGCGGAATTGCGCAATTACGGATGCCTGAAAAAATGCGGAATTGCGGGTTGCGGACCGCCAAAATTTTGAACCGCAATCGCAATAATTGTGACGATCACCACCTTCAAAATGGCAAGTGCCCGCGTGAACATAAGTTCCCACCAAATATGGTGGAGACGACACTGCCAACTGCCAATGAGCCGTGTTTTTGTCGTCCAAGCACCGTCTTGGATTACGAAGACCACTCCAATAACACTTGCTGAAATGTGTGTTATACTGCTTTGTGATATGTTTGCAATGTTTTGGACCGATTATTATTTCGGCCCCTACCAAGCTTGTTGTGTTTTTGTCGCGAGAAACCAATCAGTTTTCAATTGCGAGAAAAAACGGTCTTCGTACCAAGACCAAGCAAGCATGTCCAAGCATCGCTAGCTAGTGTTGTAGCTAGTGTAGCACAGTCACTCACTCAGTCAGTGCGTTCTAGGACTTGGGATTAAGAGCGTGTACGCTCACTACGCTGGCCGTGTGTGTGATTACTGATTTATCCTACATATACTGTTGTTGTGTTAGTGAAGTACTAAGATTGCACAAATTAGACAATCGACACTGGTTACTGGCAGTGGTTAGTAGTTAGTAACCACTAACCAGTGTCTATTGTGGTTAATAAACGGGTTTATTAACTTATATATAGGATAACAATAGGCTTAATAAACGGCGTTTAGTAAATAAACGGCTATTTTTGCTACTGTCTAATTTGTAATTTCAGTAATTTCAAATTTGTCTTATATTTTGCAGATTGTGCTCATATAATTAGCGTTTACTAAACGCTAATTATATGAGCACAATCTGCAAAATATAAGACAAATTTGAAATTACTGAAGTTACAAATTAGACAGAAGCAAAAATAGCCGTTTATTAAGTCTATTTTTGCTTCTGAAAATTAGCAAATTTAACCAGAATGGACAAGTTTTTGCCGCCATCTGCGTCGCCTAGGAGTAGGAGTATGAGTGTGGATACACTGGATACTGATAGTGTTAGAAGTGGGGATTGTGTCAGAAGTGACTTGGAGGCTCAAGATGATCTCCCCAGCACTCAGCCACTCAGCCAGAGCACTGAGCGTGAGAGCAGGCAGGGCCAGGAAACAGGCGGAGAGAAGTTTCCAGCTAACTTGAGTCACTTGGACAAGTAAGTTATTCCTTATCTACTGAGTATTTAGTAAATTTAATTTGGTCAATTTTTTGTTTCACCCAACCAACGATTCTCTGATGCGCCTTATTATATACATAAGGCGCGTCAGAAAATCGTTGGTTGGGTGAAACTATAAATTATCCTTTAATTCACTAGTTAAAAGTTAAAACATAGAAAAATTGTTTTAAAGGCTGAATAAAAGGCGATATATATCCAATATATATTTGATTATTTGTGAACACAGTCATCACAGAGAGCGGCCTGCGCGGCGATTTATTTAGTTAACGCTCATTTTTGCAAGGTACTACTGCATTTATCAGAAAACGAGATATATCAATGGAAAGCTAATACAATTCTGCTTCTATTGATATCTTCCATGTAATATGTTGTCCCACAAAGTTTTACATGACGATGCGTTTAAGTGAATTTTAAGTTCATGCATATTTCTTCAGAGTCTCATAATGGCCTTTATTTAATGTGTTTTACTTGTGTTTTATGTGATAATCTTATAGAACAAACATTTCCGAAGATAACAGTATATCCTTTATACATGTATAACATGATATACTGCGGGGTCATGCCTTGAGAACTTCCCTAGGTCTTGGGTGAACGAAGAGGCCCTGGCGTTAAGATGGCGCCCAGTAGCGTTTAACATAGGGCCCATGAATGGCGTTACCCTCTTTCATATAGATACTCTAGCAACCCCTAGTGATTACTAGCCAGTAGACTGTGAAGTGTAAAAGTAAAGAAAAACACTAAAAGAGACAAAGACTTAATTGTGAATGACAAGTAACAAGTATAGACAGAAACAATAGGAATACAGAAGTATTAAAAATAAACACTAATAGAAAGTCTTGAGACATTTTTTTTTTTAATTGTAGGTGTTTAAGAGTCTATAGACATTTTTTGTTTTAATTGTAGGTGTCAAAATTAGTTTGCGGAATTGCAGAATTGCGGAATTGCTATTGCGAAAAGGCCTATCTGAAAAAAGTTGCGGAATTGCGATTGCGGACTGGTGCAGGTCGGAATTGCAGAATTGCGATTGCGGAATTGGAAAAAAAATTCGATGCCCACTTCTGGAAAACAGACAGAAAACAACGTACTTGACGAATTTTAAGTGTATCTGACAGATTTTTTTTATTTTTTTTGCGATATGGTATATACTTTCTTTTCTTTATGGGTGCAGCAAGAAAGCAGTGCCTTTCCAGAGAATTTTGCACACGTCTCCGACCGATATGGCAACGAGAAATGTGTGTAAAACGTTTCTGCGTCTGACGAGGGCAGATTGTGTGATACAGAGTGTGTCCCCTAACGTGACGTTATCAGCAATATTCACGCGGCGGCTGGAATGGGGCAGATTTTTTCTCCGCGCTGTATACAAAAGTAGTGTTTTAAGGATATAAGGCGTGGAAATTAATTGTTTTTTGTGGATTAGGTGTTTTGAATTAACATTCAACATACCTATGAAAAGAAAAAATGAGTCTGGACGATTACTTTAAGAAAGACACTCAGTTATCAACGGCAGATATGACTGTGTATGCGTATACTGATGCTTCCTGCATGTCTGTCATTGCCCGAGTCAGTTGTATTGTTTTTTCATTCCGTTACAGTGTGGCTTGCAATGTGTTGTTACCCTGATCAATTCCTGTTAGGGAATGGATGAGTATCTAAATCGGAGACAAACTTCGGAATAATAAAATTAAGTATTCAATGTTCTAGGACGGCTTGGTAAACGGTATATCTAAATCTGACGTCTGATTACTGACATGTATTACCTTAACCCTAGAACACAATCGTGGAGTCAACCTACGGGAACACAATCGTTGGGTTATATGTGGCAACTAGCCGCAAAGCCGCCCTCCGGGCGGCCTTTTTGGCTAGCTCCTGCGGAGGGCTATTGGTGGGCCTTCGGCCCACCACCTGTGTTTGGTGGGCCTAGGGCCCACCAAACACAGACTCTCCAGATAGCCCCTTCTAGCTTTCCTGAAATCATGGATGTAGAAATGTATGTATTAACGCCAACCCATTCACATCACCCCCAACCCATTCACTCACCCATTACCCATCACCCCCCACCCACTCACTCACCCATTAGGGCTATTGGTGGGCCTTCGGCCCACCACCTGTGTTTGGTGGGCCTTCGGCCCACCAAACACAGACTCTCCAGATAGCCCCTTCTAACTTTCCTGAAATCATGGATGTAGAAATGTATGTATTCCCCCCACCCATTCACTCACCCATTACCCATCACCCCCCACCCATTCACTCACCCATTACCCATCACCACACACCCATTCACTCACCCATTACCCATCACCCCCCCCACCTATTCCCTCACCCATCACCCATCACCCCCAACCCATCACCCCCCACCCATTCACTCATCCATCACCCCACACCTATTACCCATCACCCCACCCATTCACTCACCCATTACCCGTCACCCTACATCAAGGTTTCCTCAATTCTCGCAACCCACATTTTTTTTTCACAATTCTCGCTAATAGGCTGCTAAAAAAAAGAAAAAAAAGTGATCGGATCATCTCATAAGTGGGCTTAAAACCTTCCCCTGGTCGAGCTGGTTCCAAAACTGTGACATATGATGGGATTCCGCCACGGGGGGCGGCACCTATCGCGGACAGACAGACAGACAGACAAACAGACACAACTTTCGCTTATATTATTATAGATAACTTTGAAAATTAGAAAAAAAATCATTGTAACTTACAGAGTTTATTGATAGTATTTTTAACTAATAGTACAAGTCTTTTTGAAGATATCATTGTGTTTCCTAAGCCTGAAACAAAAAGTTAAGGACACATAAAAAAAAAATACTGGAAAAACAAGTGAAAAAACACATAAAAACAAGTTTCTGGAAACTGTTGCACAGCTCCGCCATATTTCATCATAGGGAGCTCTGGCTGGCCCCACACCGAGTTTAGATATCCCCCTAGATGCTGCAGCCCCCCCAGGTGTTAAGGACCACGGGTTTGTATGGTCCAGACTGTAAAGGAATGGGTATGTTTCAGAAAAAGAAAAAAATTATAATAATAATCATTCTTTTAGGCGGATGAGAGTGGGAAGTAAAGCTTAAATATAAGCATATATATGTTAACAGAAGATAACAAGAGAAATAGGAAGAGAATTGCAGGATTTACATATTATATTATACTTACATGTGGGAGGGGCGGCAGGCAGCATGAGCAGTGACCTTCGACTCCTTCTGGGCGGCACTACACTTCTACACACTACACTTGAGGGGGAAGCCTCGTGTCATGAGGGCGTTTGGGGGTACTGGAGGGACCTGGTTGGGGCTCAGCAGGGCCTGATTGGAGTGGAGTACTGGGGGAAATAATATTCAAGCTTTTCCTTGGGGTTGATGATGTATGGGGGCGAAAGGAAGATGCCAACAACATCGGCATCCTCTTCCACCTTCTCGATCCGCTCCTCACTTTCTTATCCACTTTCATCATCACCCACGCTGCCACTAGTTTCACTGCAGTGTAATCATCTGTACCCGTGTCAGAGGAACTTAGCACACAAGGCAAATTTACATAGAGTTCCCTCTCCGCAGAGATGTTCAAATTGTACTCTTGCTTTATCTGAGACGCCATGTTTGATGCTCCCAACAATATTGTTTTGTCCTTTATAATGCTATTTCACTGAAAAAAATATAATTAACAAAAAGTAGTACGTACGGATATACTGCGTCATGCACCCCTATAACACAATCCTTGACCCATATCCGGCAATTGTGGTAATAAATAAACCGTACTGATGCTAGCGGCTCAAAAAAAACTCTTAACACACTCGGCCAGGCATAAACTGAGATACCATGGGCGGTGGAGACAATCAGTCCCCTGAGACAAAAGAGGGGGGAGGGGAAACACGCGCAAACCACATCTGGCCGCACGATTGTGTTCTAGGGTTAAGGGAATTGCGAAGCTGAGGACCTGGTGCTGTGTTCAGTTCGCTTCAAACAGGGGCCCCACGCTGCACCAGTGGTCGGGGGTCGCACCCAGGAACTGGTACGAATACACCGGAAACGCTGAGCTAAACGCCGCTGTGGGGTACAAGGCAGGAAAAATTATTGCAATTAGATATATGCTGTTTATAGTACAGTAGAGTATAGTATAGTATAGTATAGTTTATTAATATCTACATTATATTTTGTTACATTTAATGATGAAGTTTAAGAATGTATCAAATATTTCAGCAGTCTTTTATTTTTCTATATGTGAATGCTGCAATGCATGTGTAAAAATAGGCTACACTTATCGGGAAAAGAAACTAAATTCCCATTCAACTAACAGACGGAACACATGCAGAACATGAGAATGTTCCAAGGGCCAAGAGTTCCAGCCAGCTCGAGCAGGTCCTCAAATGTTGACATTATAGGGGCGGAGTCTTGTCTTTCTTCCTGCGGAGCGGCCTCCTCCGTGGTCGTCATCTCGTGTGTCTGAAAACATGACTTGTGAAAATTGTTGAGTGTATATAGGAAATACATCCCATGTTTGATAGACCCTTTTGATAGAGTATGGCACAAATCTTTAATTTTCAAGCAACTTTTTGGGGAGGTGGTGGCCGAGTGGTTAGCGTCTTGGAGTGGTGAACTCAATGTTCCGAGATCGAATCTGCCGGGGGCAACTCTTTCAAGAACATGGTAGGGGAGAAGAAGGTCCCGAGTTCAAGTCCCATTAAAAAGCAACTGTCAATTCCACCGTCGAGTGGTTGAAAGAAACCCGCATGCAGCAATTACCTGGTCTTCGATTGCGTGTGTGACGGAGAAACTCTAGGGGCTGCATGATCCTGATTGAAGATCCGAACATCAGAGAAAACGGGATCTTCACCTAAGACTACAGGTGTCACTATAAAAATTCAGCCTGCCCCACTAACGGGCGAGATCGACCAACATCAAGATTATCCATAAGCCTACAGGTGCTATAGGCTCCAATAAAAGAAAGAAAATATTAATAATAACTTTCATTCGGTTTATATCCTTCTCTCTCTACCTTCTTAAGTTTCCTTTCAAACCGTTTTATTGTAGCTAATGTAGACGGTCATTGTTCGAATTTGTCAAAGTCTATCAATAGTGTTGTTCCTCCGGGTTCCTTTCACCCACTCTTTTTCTATTATTCATTAATGATCTTCTAAGTCTAACCTAAAGTATAAGTCTTGTCGCCTCCGTGGTGTAGTGGCTAGCATGCCTGACCACGAATCTCCGGGCCCTGGTTCGAATCCAGGCCAGTGCAAGTCGGCGACCAGCCAAACCAGCTGTTCTTCCTCCCTTTCGGGGTTGATAAATTAGTATACCAGAGGAATCCTGGGGAAGGTAACTGTGGTTGTCCGGATGTCACACTAGCCCTGTGTCCCGGGGTAACGGGTCGTCACCCACCACAGGCTTAAAGGGCTGATGCCACGAAGATGAACACCGAAGGTCACGCGCAGCATAGCGTATGCTAAAATGTTTACCTTTTAAGTCTAACTAAAATCCCTATCCACTCCTACGCTGATGATTCAACCCTGCATATTTCAACGTCGTTAATTAGACGTCCAACTGAATAGTAACTAAGTGATTCACGGAGAGATGCCACAGAGCGCCCAACTTCTGATTTTTCTATTATTTATGATTGGGGGCAAAGCAGACTCTCAGACCTTGTTTTGTTCAATGCCTCAAAAACCGAATTTATTCACCTATCTACTAAAGAAAACCTACCAGACTCTATCCCCTCTTCCTCAATGACACTCAAGTGTCTTCCTCTTATACAATGAACATTCTTGGACTATACGTTACTAAAAATCTGAACTGGAACTCTCACATCTCATATCTTGCTAAAACAGCTTCCAATAAGTTAGGTGTCCTGTGGCGTCTGCGTCCATTATTTTCTTCCACTCAGTCACTTGCTATAGTACTATAGGTAAAACAAGTATCGGTGCACAGGGGTCCGATGAATACTGTAAAGATTCGGTCAAGTGCTGATGATATGGGAGGGTTGGTATGCCATGAATTGGGTGATGATAGAATCGAATGATAAATATTGAATTGGGTGTTCTGGAGTTCGAACCGGCCAACGATTGTTTCCCTCACAACGCTTGTTTTATAACGCCAATAACGGATTATGCCAAATACTGTCTTTAGGCTAACGCAGTCATTGTCGAAGACCAATATGATGGTCACGGCAGTCAACATGGAAACCACAGAGACAACACGGCAAATTATTGTAGCCCTCCATAATGAGGGCTACAGTGTTTGTGATATCGCCCGGCGGTGTGGTGTTCACAGAAACACTGCACACCGATGGATTCGGCGACATGCACAATCTGGTGCAACTGTCAACATGCCACGAGCTGGCCGCCCACGCTGCACCACACCGGACCAAGACCAGGTAAATAATTATGTCTGATACCTTATCAATACAGTGTGATTACAATGAAAAATAATGGTGATGTATGCTGGTAATGATACGATATATACATAAACAGATGTCAAGTGATATCACTAAGCATCACTCACACCTGGTTATATATATACTATGAATAGATATATATATATATATATATATATATATATATATATATATATATATAATATATATATATATTATATATTTATATATATATATGATATATATATATATATATATATATATATATATATATATTATATATGTGGTGTGTGTGTGTGTGTGTGTGTGTGTGTGTGTGTGTGTGTGTGGTGTGTGTGTGTGTGTGTGTGTGTGTGTGTGTGTGTGTGTGTGTCGTGTATACATACATACATACATACATACATACATACATTTCTATTCCTTTTACTAGGCCATAGCTGACGCCATTGTGGCTCGTCCACGCACGCCTGCAGGCAACATACGCTATGACCTGGATCTGCCATGCAGCACACAGACCATACGAAACAGGCATCATAATTGGGGCTGCAAGGGACGCAGCCCAGCAGAAAAGCCCGAACTGACCGACCGTCACATGGACGACAAGATGGAGTATGCGCTGGAATATGCTGACAAGCCTGACAACTTTTGGGAGCGTGTGGTATACTGCGATGAAAAAACGTTCTGAACAGATGGTCCGTCAGCAACACATTATGTTTGGCGAGTGAATAACACCAGGTTAGTTAGTCTCTCTCTCTCTCTCTGTTACCGTCACATATTTTCTTTCCTGCCTGTATCCACACCCATGCACATATTTCGTGTTTTCTAGGTTGCATAATGCGTTACTAACGCACCCTAACCAACAGTAATGGCAATGTATTAAGGGAAATATATTAACATATGCAATGATCCTAGCGCTTCGTGTCCTGGTGGAACGCCGACGTGAGTTTCGACAGGGGATGCTTGCAGCCTATGTTGATCTCAAGAAGGCGTTTGACTCAGTGCATCGTGAGTCACTCTGGGATCTTCTGCGACTTCGAGGGATTCCTGCAAGGACTATTGGATTGATAACTGGTCTGTATTCTGGGACTGAGAGTGCTGTGAAGTGTGGGGCAGGTGTATCCGGCTTCTTTCCTGTGAATACAGGAGTGAGGCAAGGGTGCGTCCTTGCCCCATCACTTTTCAACGCTTGTATGGACTGGGTATTGGACAAGGTTGTAGATCAAAGTGATTGTGGAGCATCCGTTGGCAACACCAAGATCACTAATCTTGTTTTTGCCGATGATGCAGTAATCTTTGCTGAGTCGCTGGAGGTCCTGGTGATGGCTCTCGAGGCGCTGCACGAGGAGGCAAAGCCTTTGGGACTTGAGGTCTCCTGGCTCAAGACCAAGGTCCAGGTGTTTGGAGACTAACTAGATGAAGCAGTACAGTCTGTTCATGCGTGTGCCGAGGACATTGAGATCTTGGAAAGTTTTACATACCTTGGTAGCGCAGCAGTCCATAATGACGGCGGGTCACGTCAAGAAGTCTTACGGCGGATTGGCATAGCCCACGGTGTTATGGACTCACTCAGCGGGAGTATTTGGCGTTGTCGGTACCTGTGCAGGAGGACAAAGATCCGGATCTTCCAGTCGCTTGTGATCCCTGTCTTACTCTATGGTTGTGAGACATGGACACTAAATAGTGACTTGAAGAGACGAATCAATGCCTTTGGTAATAAGTGTCTTCGCAGAATCATGGGGTATCATTGGGATGATTACGTGTCAAATCAGCGATTGCAATGTGAGACTGAATCGAGGCCTATTACCTGCATAGTCCGTCAGTGCCAACTTCGGCTATATGGGCATGTGGCACGCTACCCTGAAACCGATCCTTCCCATCGGGTTGTATCTGTAAGAGACAATCCGGCGTGGAGGAGGCCAAGGGGGCGCCCACAAGGCTCGTGGCTGGGGCAAGTTGATGTTTCTTGTCGAGAGCTGCTTGGTATGGGAAAGGAGCCTGCATGGGAACTCGCGCGTGGTGACCCTCGGGAGTGGCGTCGTAGGGTGGGCGAGGCGACGCGCCCCCCGGCGTATGCCCCCAATGATTGATTGATTGAATGATACATGCTAGACTTTATTTGCAGTTTGTATAGGTTTGTGTAATATCGCCCAAATGTAATGGGTATATCACTGTTAAACTTTTTGTGTAACAATCATAAACTTAATTTGTATGTCAATGTGGCATGATTCTACCGCACTTTCCAGTATCGGTTCCAGAAGAGTTGTAATGTGACTATCCCGTACTGGGCCACAGTATGTTTCAGATATGAGGCAAAAAAATGTGTTCCCCACCACGAGGAGGGGGCGTGTCACCGCTGGGTTGTGCGGTTGGATGCACGCCGGTGGTGTCGGGCAGCTGGCTGATGTTGGACTGGGACGTTTGACAGGGCAAAAGTATGTTCAACTCCCGGAGGAGATCCTTCTTCCATCGGTCCAGCAGTTGCTGTTCCCTGAGGGTGAACCATTCTACCTCCTCCAGGATAACAGCCCTGTCCACACGTGTCGGGTTGTCCAACAGTAGTTTGCCCGACATCCCTACATTACCTGTTGCACATCCACCAATCCCGACCTCAATCCCATCGAGCACGTCTGTCACCTGCTCACATATGGATACCATGTAACCCTGTTGCCACATGCCAGCCAGATCCCGGCCTTC